>JAJGRX010001496.1:0-600000 GCA_025461125.1 Carex kokanica
TATGACTGTGCCAGCTTGCTTTAATCGAAAGAAATGATAAAAATGAACTAGTGTTTGTAAAGTATCCTGCTTAAACGTGTTAATTTTTTTAATTTAAAAGACAACATCTTTAAGAAGAGAGCCCGAACACACTGTGACATTAAAGTGAGAAAAACGTAATGTGTGGTGCGGTGTTATGATTAACACGTTGTGAGTTTAGTCTTGTGTTGTGATCAAGTTAATTTTTCATGTGCCGGTTATGCTGTGATTAAAATATCAAGAAGTGGTCATGGCATGCGAATGGTCACGCCATGTTCAACGTGATTATTCACATTTAACTTATTTTTTGCAGAATTTATATTAGTTTATTCAAGATTTACCATTTAATCAAACTATATTGGTTCTAAATTACTCGAGACTTGTGTGACAACGTGTCATGCCATGCTGTGACTAAATCTTTCACATGACGTGACGTGCCGTGTCAATTTGCAAAGATAGTTACAACACAGGACATGCAATTTACGACAAATAACTGATATGCGTGCTGTGTTATTCTGTACCGTGACCATATCGTTGGGTCACAAAACCGGCTCCATCGTGCTTTTTTTCCACTCTAAATGACACAACGCGTCTAACAACGTACTTACAATTTTGAATGTGAAATGAGTTGCTGGAAGAAATCTATTGGGTATGAAAACAGAGCTGCATATACTCCCGTTTGGAATAATCTGCAGATATCTCCATATATTCTCGTAATGGCACGTGGTCCTACCCATCACTACCTCCAAAACCCTAGTTTCAATCAATGAATGAGCAGATTTCACAGTAACAATTTAGTATATAGTAGTTAGCATATTTATCATTTCATAAAAAGTTATTTCACTGGCTAAGGTTAATTGAGATATACTATGTTAAAACTATGTTTTTTGAACATACCATAAACAAAGGTAGTGAACAAAGGTACTGCATCTTATTCTTTTTAATCCTTTTTTAGCAGTAGTCACGCGAGATGGCGACAATTAGCAGCTACATGTAACCTTGCACGTATGTAACCTTGCATTACATGTGAACGGTCGGTGGAGCTCGGAATCTCAAAATCATTAGTGCCTTCGATGCGAACCAAACAAAATATAAAAAGGTGGAACGCGATCGACTTTTTAAAGATCCTTTAATTCGTCATTTCTCAGAGTAAAAATCTGTGTTATCCCGATACTCCTCCAGCTCCCATATCCGTATCGGGTGCGTATCGGATACGGATACAGACCCGATACGTACGGTTGCTAATGAGCTAACTCGGCTCAAAACTCAGCTCAGCTCGTCATATAACTATACAGGCTCAGCTCGGGCTCGGCTCAATTTAATGAGCTTGAGCCTTCAGCTCAGCTCAATTTGGCTCATAACTCGCGAGTTCAACTCATGCCAAATATTAAAAAAATAAACATTTACTTGATTACAAGTCATAACCTTACCTAAACTATTCTCGCAATCAAGCATAGCCAAGTAGTCCGAATGAAAAAATGTGTTACGACAAGCAAATTCCAAACAGAGAACACAACATAACTGATTGTATTCATATACCACAAAATCACAACCGAGTCTGACACCAAACAAAACCCAAACTACTAATTTTCAGAATCCTTGCAACATTAACATAATAAAGTTTTCATAATTTTTGCAGATTTAAAAATTCAATTGATTAAATATGAATTAAATTTTAATCAATCTGACAATGAAAGTCTAATAGACACGGATTTTTAAAAAAAATAGATAAAATCAATCTGGCATTTATATGCAATGTTTTAAATAATTTAGTTTTACGTAACTATATTTGTAATATTATTATCGATATAGAACATTTTATGTTATTGTTAATTAGAATATGTTACATTTTTTGTATTTGTACTTTTGTTATATTACTCGTTATTTATTTATTCTTAAAGGAAGTCGTAGAATTTGACCTTGTAACCTAAAATTGGATTGGATAATTTTCATCTTTAGTTAATTGGTTAGAGAGTTTAGTCAAAACCCAACTTTAATTTATTGGGTTGATAAGGCTAACAAAATCCTGACCGATTTACACTCCTACCATCAAGAGCAGACACCAATTTGAGGAGTGTTGGGGCATCAAAGAGCTATTCGATCTCCCAATTAGGTACCAACATATAAGCTCGGAAACTGGGAAGAGATGAGGACTCCTTGGCTCATGAGCCGGCTCGACTCGGCTCGGGCTCGGCCCTGTTTGAGTGATAACATATGAGCCGAGGCAAGTTCGGGCTTATTTAGTTTAGGTCTGGGTCGATACAATTTATTGAGCTGTTCAACTCATTGGCTCATAAGCCGGCTCGGCTCATTAGCAGCCCTATCGATACGGCCCCGATATGTATCGAATACGACAGTTAGTGTATCAGGTTACGTGGCGTATCCTTACACACACCAATACAACCCCTGGACACGCACCAATACAAACCCCGCGAAACTAGCTTTGGGTCCATGGACCGTGCATGGACCAACGCACCAACCCTGCTCCAGTGAACCGCGCATGGATCCAAAGCTAAAATTTATTTTTTGCGCAAGACAAGAATCGAACCCAAGCTAGTACCACCAGCGACATAGGCCCTTACCCCTACACAAACTTAATTTTGTTGTTAAAACATAGTAGCGCGGCTATTTAATGTATACCTGGTTATTGTAATCAAGATTTTTATATTTAATTTATATAATACAGATGTTCAATAAATAATATATTAAAATAATATATATATAATAGGCGTATCGTATCAGGGATTTGTTTAAAATTTCTGTAGTCGCCGTATCTGTATTGTATCCGATACGATACCCGTACCCCGTATTCATACAACATAGGTAAAAATGATAAAAAGATGTTGAGAATTAGACAGAAAATGTATAGATAAGTACCAAGGTTCTAAATAGTGTTTATAGCGTCATAGCGGGAAGGCTACAAAAAAGCTATAGCGAATAGCGTCGCTATAGTGGAAGCTATGCCACATAGCATTTTTTTTTTACAGTCCATATATTCAATATTTATACTAAATATCAACATTATCTAAGTCTCATAGAACAACAAAAACACCAAAGTCTTTTAGAAATTATATATTTCTTATGGAACCGTACAAAGTCCAAATTGTGGTTAAAAATATCTATAGTAATATCATAAACTATCCAATTTTTCCTTTTCAAAATATCTTAATCATCATGATACATGACATAATCTATTTTTTTTTCTATTCAAATTTCAATCTCGGTTTGGACTTTTTTTCTATTCAATTTCAATTTCTATTCCCAATTTCAAATTGATTTATCTGTAGCAAGTAGCTAGCAACAAATTCAATTTCAGTTTGGGCTTTTTTGGGTCTTTATTTAAAGCCCATATAAATTGCTTAAAAAAACCCATATTGTATAGCGTACGCTATTTGCGCTATGCGCTATAGCGGACCGCTATCACCGTTATAGCGACCATAGCTCAATTAGCGCATTTGAGGTCATAGCTTAGCATTTGAGGTCCAAAAATGTTATAGCGCACTATTTAGAACACTAATATATGTATCCAAAGAGGAGATCGAGGAGACCTGTCTTCCTCCTCTATGGCTCTTTCTACAAATGATGAGGGTGCGAATTAGAAAACTATGGAGATTCTATCGTGGCCATTGCAGTGTAAAGTGGACCACTTGCCTCTATATAAAAATGTGTCCACTTGGCCACTTGACCACACAGAGGACTATATATAAATCCGTGCACTTGGCCACTGACCACTTGCCTCTCATATATAAATCCGTCCACCTTAACCACACCAGACTATATATAGAAAAACCAAGGAGATCCTCTGCTACGCATTCTTAGTCTCTTTGTGTAGTGAGCTGTATAGATTCACATTCTAATGACGAGTGGCGGTGGCCAAGTCATCTTATGAACTAAACTCAGTATACTTTACATTTTTTTTTATAATCTTTGTAATTATTTACACTTTTTAGTCTATTTTACAGACTAATTTTTTTATAATATTCAGCGCCTCAAAATGCTAAAGTGTCTTAGTTTTCGCCGTGAAATTAAGAATATATATCATAGTTCTACTGTCATTCGGCTTCTTAAACAGAAAAGACAAGAAGCGAGTGGTGTAATATTTTGATTTTTTTTATAAGATTTCAAGAACAGCCTGTGATCAACCCATGAGCCCTGATTAATCCATAGTCTCGGAAAGGACACATATGTGACAGCGTAATATCAATGCTACTATAAAAAAAATCCAGGGTTGCCCTCTTATCAATCACTATTTTCAAGCAGTCAAACAATATTGAAAAATTAATGCATTAAAATTAACTTAAAAATAATTTTTTACCAAATTTTTAGAAAACGTAAAAACAAAAAACCTTTTTTAAATCGTATCAGTTTGAAGAGTGCTAAACTGAATAGTAATAAAATTACTTATACGCTAATCAAGCTATTGTATGTTTTGAAATATTTTCCATTTATTTTGACGATGGAGAAAGTTTAGACCGACACAGGCACTTAATTTGGTTTTGATAATTTTTATGATTCTTATAGAAGATTGAACTCTTTAGATAGTCACGGAAGTAAAAAATGTTGTTGTATTAGTTTCTCATTACGAGGATAGAAAAATAATGTTGTCTCAAACACTTCAAATCTTTTTATTAATTTTGAATGATTGAGTTATAAGAAAAGCTGTCTAGTTGGGTATTCTTTGTTAATTAGTCTTAGAGAACGGAAGAAAATTTTGATTGTTCTCTTACAAACAACAAGAAAGTAGGGTACAATAAAATTTGGAGTAGTGTGCATATATTATGGTTTTCTTTAAAAATATAATAGCGACAACTTCCTGGGCCATCCATTAGCTGTGTTTGATAGCGTAAGATCAACTGCTAATGTCTATCAAAGAAATCAGATTTGTTGAATTTCACCCAACACTTATGCAGTTTATGTGGAAATGAACTGCCGTAAGAAATCTATTGGGTATGAAAAATAGAGCTGCATTCAACTTAAAAGATCTCCTTTCATGTATTACACATACCGTCTATATATGGTATTCATTATGTATTTAATGGGAATTGTTCACAATAATTAAGGTTTCATGTAATTGATCTTTTGAGTTGATATGCAGCTCTTTATATACCAAAGTGGTGCACATAGTTTGCACCTGATTTGCGCTGTTAATTATCATCCCAGTTGCACCATAATGCTTTCCGAAACATTGGTAATTACCCTTTTTTTAATACTATTTGTTTGTTTTTTGTTGGATGAAACGTGATCAGCTCACATTTAATTTTATTTTTGGTTGCAGGAGACCTTCCAACTGCTGAAGCATCACATTCACTACAACAAACGCTAATTATAACGGTACATCATACATGAATGAGAGAACATTTCTATTACATCCGTGTGTAAAGCAAGAAGAGTGGTTTCCGAAACTGAACTCAAACACTCATACATAGTTTTTATAATAAAAAACTGTGTACGAATGTTGAAGCACATTTATAGATGTTCCTTTATAAAAATACGAGCTCCCAACCCTAGTTTAATATATGAACGTTTAAAAACTCTTTTTCCTTTTTAATCTATTACACAGTACAACTATGCAATTAATTGTCTACTTAAAATAATAAAGGACAAAAATATTCCCTTTTTATAAGAATTTTGATCGGTCTCTTTCTTTTCGGCACTCTTGTTTTTCGGTCACTATATTCTCCACCTGTGCCAACAAGTATTGTAGATTAATTCGACTATTATATAAGTAATCACATTACTACTAAAATCAAAATCAAAATGTTATGTCTATCTACCTGTCCAGGTCCGAAAATATTTTGTATTCTTTTTTATATTATGAAATCTCAATAGAAACACCTAATCCAACTATACATATAATATTTTTTAAATCCGGCTACTATGTTATTGGTGGCAGTTTTCCTCCTATATACCACCAGCTTATAAAATCTATCAAATATGCTTCAAACGATGAATGCAAACTATTATATTGATCCACTTCTGAAATACAACTATGTGCAAATTTAATACAATTTTCTAGACATTACTATCAAGTTAAGAAATAAAAAATGGAATATGAATGCACTAAATTAACTTTAATTTTTTTTAAATATTTAAGAAAACGTAAGCACTAAAAACTTTTTAAATCGTATATCAGTTTGAAGACTTTCAAATATGAATAATACGTAATAGTATTATTCGCGAACCCTGGTTATTATAAGTTTGAAATTGTTTCCAAATTATTTGGAAGTTGGACAATTTTTAGATCAACACTGGCACTTATATAATTTGGTTTTGGCAATTTTTTAAGATATTATAATTAAAATATTGGACTCTACTTAAATAGTCTCATTACTCTGATAGAAAACTAATGTTGTCTCAAACATCAAATCTTTTATTAAATTTTGAAAGATTGAGGTAGGAAAGCAATTTTGTGGGGTTATATTCTTTGTTAGAGTCTTAATTAAAGAGCGGAAGAAAATTTTATTCTATAATCCTGTTAAAAACGACAAAGAAGTAGGGGTAGAATAAAATTTTATATTCCTGTGTAGGATGTTGTTCATCAAATTTGTCTATTTTGTCTAAGGAGATTTATAAAGGCAAGTGTTCAAGTGGAGAAGAGACGACTACAAATCCTCTCCTTCACACTCTTAGTCCCTCTGTGGTGCAAGCTGTGTAGATTCAACCTTTTAACATAAGAAGCTTTAAGCTCAAATAAAAGATTGGAAGTCTTCGAGAGTCTAATTAACAAGAAAAAAAATTTGTTATATGAGAGAAAACTAATGATGTCCCAAACTTCAAATTCTTTTATTATTTTCATAAAAGAAAAAAAAAAGACAAAAAGTTGGGTGCAATTGCATTCGTCTATGAAGAACATCCTACACAGGTCTTGAAGGAAATCTATTGGGTGGATTATCATTATATAAAAATAGCTTTTCTTTATTTTTTATCAACAATATTTTGTACGTAATCAGTATATGTGAAAATTAATTGCAGCAACTCACTTCACAGTGAAAGGAGTTGCTGCAGGAAATCTATTGGTGGTAATAACAGAGCTGCACCAACTCCTGTTTAAAATGATCCCCAGAATATCTCCCTATGTTTCTGACATCAGTGTGTGGGCGGCTATGTTCTACTTACTAAATTATGAACGAAAGCACTAGCTGACTAGCTCTCAATAAAAAAGGAACAATCCTTCATATATGCCAAAAAATATGAGATGGATAGAGGCAAGTGGTCAAGTGGAGAAGAGAACTAGAAATCCTCTGCCTCGCACTCTATGTCCCTCTGTGGTGCAAGCTTTGTAGATTCAACCTTTTAACAGAAGAAGCTTTAAGCCCAAATAAAAGATTGGAAGTCTTCGACAGTCTAATTAAGAAGAAACAATGTTGTTATATTAGTTCCTCATGACTATGAGAGAAAACTAATGATGTCTAAACTTCAAATCTTTTATTCATTTTCATAAAAAAATGAAAAGTAGCTGGGTGGACTATGGGATTTGAAGTTGTATATTTATAAATGTTATTAACAACAGCCTGTGACAATCCATGAGCCATTATTCCATTAATGATCCATAGTTCTCGACCATGCTAATATAAAAAAGATCATATTTGTTGTTTATTTATCGACATTTTTTTGTACGTCAGATTACGCAGTATGTGTGAATGAGTTGCTGCTGGAAATCTATTGGGTATTAAAACAGAGCTGCACCAACTACTGTTTAAACTAATCCACAGAATATCTGCCTACGTTTCTCACATTGGCACGTGGGCGGCTAGGGTCCAGTCACTAAATTATCAAGAACTTTTTACCATTAAATAAAAAAAAACAAAAAATTACGAAATTGTAAAATTTTTATTTTTAACACGACTGTAATTGCGGATAAAAATAGAGTTTCCGTAACAGTAAGTTCCGCACAACACTTTTTTTTTTTTCCCTACTGCTGCATATTTTTGTGGCCCCCCATTAGTTTTTAGAACCACAATAAATATGTTAAATTAAAAGATTTTAACACTATTTTTATCCAAGAAAAAAACAACAAATCAATACCAATTATTTATATAACTAGCAATACTAACTAAAGAAGGGTTGGGTTTTTGTTTAAAGGGCTTTGCACAAAGCCCCATTCAATGTTAGTCTTATACCGTCCGATCCGTGCTAAAATTTGCATGGACGGCTTAGATTTATGGGGTTATTTAAATTTATTAAGTTTTAAATATGTTTGCACAGATCTTAACACGGATCAGATGGTTAGGCTGGCCTTTGGATGAGATATTGTTCAAAACCCATTGGACAAAACCCAATTTCCTAAAAGAAGGGTGGAGTTTTTGTCCAAATAGCTTTGGACAAAGTCTCATTCAATATTAGTCTTAACCATCTCATCCGTGATAAAATTTGCATGGACGGTTTAGAATTAAAAATGATTGAACTAAGTAAAACAATAAAATTTGTGTACCTTCTGCTATATTAAAGAGCATAGAAAAATATTAATAATTTTTTTATTGGGTTTCCTGTCAGTCAATAGCATGTGTGCGTTTTCTTATAAAGTTACAACAATTGTCTTTGTTAGCCACTATTATAATTTATAGGGACTCTTCGTGAATTAATGAAACACAGGACATGTCTGTACTTGACATACAAACAAGAAGACTTGAGAGTCAACACTCAACAGGAGAGGAAAGTAGTTCAACATTTATTGCAATTTGCAAAGTTCATGAAGGATTTAGGTCCAGTAGTCATCTAGCCCATGTAACGCCCAATGGATTCAGCCCATGAGCCCATTTAATATTTCCCTTTCCCAAAAACTCCTTGTCGATATTTCGTACTTAAATTACTGAAAGATCTTAGTATATCATACAATGAATTTACTGTGACCCTTAAATTTAAGAATTTTGAATCATTTATCAAATTGTTCTGAGTTGAGAGTACTAAGAGATACGAGGTATCTAATTTACGATGCGTCATCCGATTATGGTTCTCGTAAGATTTAATAAAGAGAGAGAATTGTATTGATTTTGTGTGTTTGATTACATTGACAGGACGTTTATGTATAGACTTGATTATGATTATCCTATACATCTCTACTAATTATCTCTTACCTATCACCATAACATTGTTAATCAACTCCTACAATTTATACCTACTAATATCTCCAATACAATTTCTATTATCCTCTATTAGTTCTCCATTCAAGTTCTCAGTATGTACTATATATTAGTTAGGTGGTTTAACCAATTATTGCTTGTGTAAAACACAAGTTTGAAATTGGACTTGGCATCTCTAGTTAGTCTCAATACCCGTATTGTTTTTTTTTTTTTAACAGTGCATTTTACCTCGGATCGGACCGTCCTAATGGAAGATAAAATATTATGTTACCTGAGAGGATGAAGACCAGATAAGAAAGCTGAGACCATGCTGCTTCAATTCTTTTCCCTTTCATTTACTTATTTTCTTGTGTGTGATGTGTCAAATTTACCCCTGATCAGGTCCGGTCCATTTCATGGCATACAAAAATGGGTTGGGTCTAATGAGGAATTCGTGGGCCCATAATGAATTTCCATTGTAGTTAAGAGGTTTAGCATACTGATACTGTCGGTATATTAGAATTGCAACACTGGCTTTTGGTTCTTTGGTACAATTAATGCTAGGTGAATTTCTTTTTGGATTAGTGCTAGACTGATTCTTTGTTGACAATAAGAAACTACATTTTATATGAAAAATAACAAAGTACAGGTTGCAATTATTATATAATTGTTGCAGATTTGTGATTGTGATGTTTCCATGTGTACTCTGTCAAATGTCTAATGCCATTAAAAAGCTGGTAGAACTAAAATAAGGAATTGGGTCCCCAAGTTCACTTTTCATTTTTTTTTCATTTTCTTTTGTACTTTTTTTTTTCTTTTTATTGATTGAGGAGAGGTCCTAAAAAAATCAATCTTAAAATTTTGGATTGCTTAAAGAATAGATTTATGTATATATCAATATATTTTGCAAAAAGAATTATTTTGTCAATTAACATTTTATCAAAAAAATTTGTACAAAAATTCAGTAAAGAAAAATGACATCATTACTTAAATAGAAAAAAATATTTAATCCAAATTATCATGAATAATTTTGACATTTAGCTTATGATTAAAAAAAAGTGCAACATAACACTACAATAAAAATATTACATCAATATATGCTAAATTAATAAATTATAAAATATTCTAAAAATTCTCGATCTCATATTAACAAAAATTCCATCCATTTAAGTTGATGATAGCTCATTATTTTGGTTAGAAGATTGATCCATCTATTCAATTAACAAGTATAAAATTAATTACAAAACATCAATAAAAAAATTCCTAACAATTTTAATTAAAATAAACATATAGATGATAACTATAAAAACTAAAAAGTAAGAGAAAAAGTTATAAAAATTAAACAATATATTTGAATTGGATTATTTTACATATTAAAGTTAAATACATACCTTGTCAGCTTGAAACTTGAATTAAATATGTTGTTTTTAAAATCGTGATGATTAAAATCAAACTTTAAACAATAAGAGCAACAAGTTAAATCATCAAGAAGCAAATTTAGATCATATCGCGATTTTCAAATACGCATGTCTAAGCAAATTTTACATGTTTTATTATTTTTTATTATGAAAAACAGTGATTTTCAAAAATCTATAAAAATAATAAAAAAATCCAAAAAATGTAAAATTTGGTCTACAAGCACATTTTAATATGGAGAACATGCTAAAGACTTCAGATCAACAATTTGAACTTTAAAATCGCGAAATAAATTAGTAACACTTTAATCTTAGCCAACCCCCCTCTCTCTCTCTCTATATATATGGTCAGACAATTGCCCTGCATGAAGTTATAAGTGATGGAGTTTCTGAATTTATGATCAAGTCTACACCTCGTACGAATAAATTAATTCAGAGGTTGCCATTTAGGCCCAATATTATGATCTGGGGGTAAGGTTGTGGCATAAGAGATGTGACTTAAATTTAACTGGATTTAGGTCCAGTAACAATAACGCAGACAAACAAAGAATGGGCTCTTGGGGCCTATTCCTTTCTTTTCGTCATTTGGGCCTAATCCGAAACTTCACCGGTATTATACGTACCTATGGTTGTATTATCATCACTAACTTCCCTTTCTATTGGGATAACTATAACAGACCTAAGCTTAGGCCTTTCAACCGAAACAGGGACAATTTCGTCTTTCCATTCAACTTCATATCAGTAATTAGTTTTCTGGTACATATTTCTCTGATGCCTTTTCTGGTACAACTTTGTCTGACGCCTCAGCTATTGGTTCACTCTCTTTTGCTCCTCACTGTATCTTGCTCTCTTCATCCTTTGTAGAAGATACAATGTCACTATCATCTTGCGTCAAATCCCGTGCTTTCTCTTCTCTCTCTCCCTTTTCAAGGACCTCCACTTCTTTCACTACAAGTAGAACATTTCCTAGATCTTTTACGGCTTCTATCTCTATCTCTTCCTGTGTACTTAGTACCAGTAATAACCATTGAAGGAAAAATCGAAATCAGAATCGGAATCGGTCACTTGATCGGTGACTCGGAATTGGGTGAATCGGTCAGAATTTGCCGAATCGGATATGAAACTCGGACATTTTTGATAGAAGCTTGTATTGTACTCGATTTGATTTGGAGTATGGATTTAGACTTAATTTGAGCTTATTTAAGACTATAAGGACTTGTTTGTGATTTTAGAAAACCACCAAATGTTATATTGGGTTAAAACAAAGAAAATACGATATATAAAAGAGGAGGATTCAAATGCCTCCATTTTTTGTACCTCCATCAAGCCTCCATTTTTAAAAACTTTAATAACTCAAAATTTAAAATTTAAAAGTTTAAATAAAACCATTGGATATGATCTATGTTATTTTCTCTATGTGCTCATAAAAAATTATCACATTTCAATTTTGTTTTTATGTGAATTAATAAGTTGAAAAATCAACGTCTAAAAATTATCCACATTAGTACGTTTTCTACAAGCTCTTGATGATAACCAAAACAAAATTGAAACATGATAATTTTTTATGTGCATAGATAAAATGATGTAGATCATATCCAACGGTTTTATTTTGACTTTTAACTTTTGAATTTTGAGTTTTTAAAGTTTTTAAAATGGATACATGGTGGAGGTACAGAAAATGGAGGCATTTGAACCCTCCTCTATATAAAAATAGTAGTAATAATATTATGCTAAAAAAAAATCGGATTTTGGAATTTCTTTATTGAGTGCATAAATAGGTATCTTTAATGGTCCAAGCCCAATTGAAGAAAATAATCACTACACCTCCCCCCCATTTTTTTTAATACCCTTAGAAAAAAAGAAAATATCATATCTGCAATCGAGTTTTTTTTTTTTTTTTTAAATTACCCTGATCGCCCCCCGTGGGACGATCCACTGTTCCAACCAAACCGCCTCATACGGGGGCGGTAAGCTCTCCCTATCAAACCACCCAGCAGGGGGGGCGGTTTGCTATCAAAAATCCTATAAATGAGTTTTTCTCTCTTCCCCACTCACAATTCACTCTCTACCTTCTCTTCTTATCCCAGCAGCGTCTGTCCTTGGCGATTTTGAGGTTATTTTTTTTATTATTTTTTTATATTTTTTTTATTAATATTTTTTATTAATATTTTTATTAATAATTTATTTTTGTATTATTATTTTGTAACTGATAAAAGTTTATTTATTAATGTAGCTCTTAAAATGTTGGTTGCACTGTATGTGGGCGGAAAGTTTGTTCGGGGTGCGGAGAGAGCACATTACACGAAAGATGCAACCTACGGCTTCGAGTTTAATGAAAACACCTCATTTCTGGAACTTAAGCAAATGGTATACGAAAAGACTGGTGTAAACCCCAACCAGTATGACATAGATTTAGCTACTCAGATTGACACAGGAAGGGGGGTAGTAGACCTTACTTTACCAGGTATTTACAATAGTTTTGAGTCTAGGGGTACCCGGTAATGGACTTATATTCCAGAAGAGTTCCGCGTCAATCCGGAGTTGGACCTTCTAGGGACAGTACAGGTTATGATAACCCGGTGCACCACCGCTCGGGTTTTGACAACTCGAATTATGACAACTCGGGGTACTAAAACTCGGGTCATGTATCGCTGTATGAACCGTACGTACCACCCGTTATGACAGGCAGCTAGCAGGTACATTTGATTTTATATTTTATATTTTATTTTATATTTTACGATTTCAATAACATACCATTTTTGGTGAACTGGAATGCAATTCAGATGCCATAAACGAAGCCAACGAAAGAGAAAATGCTAGAGTTGTTGCTGAGGTAACCGGTAGAAGACACCCCACTGATGATAGCCAAGCATCTAGTAGCCATGCAGAGACATCCGGTAGTAGTGTCACACAACCATCTGGAAGCAGACTAAGAACTCGTTGACTTAGTTTGTTCGGACGTCGTCGCTGATTACCAAGTTACTTGAGAGGCATGTTGTGAACTATTTTATTTAGATGTATATTGTGAACTATTTTAATTCGTAGTTTGTGAACTATTTAATATGCCAGAATTTTGTTATTTTCATAACTTAATTACATATACAAAAATTGACAACATAAAATATAAATAAACAATAAATTGATGGAATAAATACTACATGGAATAAAATCTACAACATAAATTCTTAATAATTAGTACTACTTCTTACAACGAGCCTTGAAAGTACATGGAACAAAATCATTATCGAATTCTGCCGAATCTGGACCAGTTACATTCGACGGAGTGAAAACTTTCCAGCATAAGTACACGGAACGAACTCATCGTCCGATGCTGGAGGCTCTGGATCAACCTTCTTTTTTTGAAAAATTGCCATAGGGGTTTTCCACAAAGTCATCGTCTGAAATTTCATACCGAATAGGCTGTTTAATATATATTCCTCCATGGAACATACGTAACATTTATTTGTAGGAACGCAGTATTTACATTTCTTTTCTCCCTCATTTTTACTAGTTGACCCAACCTCGGTTTTTACCTCCATCACTAGGCCGCCACGATAGGATGACCTACATCGGTTGCTCTCTTTCTCTTTACCTCGATTGTTACTGTCCATTCTTCTCGTTCAAAAAAAATGATTTTAAAAAATGAATTACAATAATTAATAAAATAAATTGTGAAGAAATAAAAATATAATAAAAAAAGAAACCTGAAAATTGCCTGTTTAGGAAGAGAGAATTGTGAGTGGGGAAGATAGAGTGAATTGTGAGTGGGGAAGAGAGAGAAAAACTCATTTATAGGGTTTTTACAGCAGACCGCCTCCCTGCTAGGCGAATTGATAGGGAGAGTTGACCGCACCCCTATGGGGTGGTTTGGTTGGAACAGTGGACCCACTACTACAGAAATGGTCATTGTACACGGCACATTGTACACGGATTTGGCAATTTTATAGAAAAACCGTGAAGAAGTTGTAATTTTTTGGATGCCTGAAATATCTGTAGGATCTCTACACGGGTATTTATTAAAGAATCAGTGCAGAAAGACGTGAGAGAACTACACGGACGTTTACCAGGAAATGTACACGGCTTATTGTTTAAATAACAGTGGAGAAAGCCTTGAGAGAGCTACACGGATTCTTAATTAAAGAACCGTGAAGAAATGAAAGAATTGTACACGGATAAATGTTTAAATGACCGTGTAGATAACCTGTGGGAGCTACACGGATGTTTAATAAAAAGCCGTGTAGAAATGTCTAATTTGTACACGGTTTTTTGTTTAAATGACAGAGTAGAAAGCCTTGAGAGAGCTACACGGACGTTTAATAAAGAGCTGTGTAGAAATGTTATTTTAGGTTTTTGGTTATATAAAAGGCCTTCTCCCCAGCGCCGTTTTGATCAATCTCTCCCCTCTCACAGTTAACAATTGGGTTGAGATGTAGGTTTATCAATTGTGTGGGATCGCAAAAATTAGATCGATATGAGCTACTGTTTTGGTAGCTCACAGATGAGCGATCCGATATAATTGATAACCTACATCTCAAATTCCCATGCGAAGTGCTTCATTTCCCCAATTAATTGATCTGATTTCTGCGCTAAAGTGTTTTTTCGAGGGTAAAGATGTTATAACTGGAAGTTAATTTGTATTTCCCTCTAGATCTTGCTAAGGTGTTTAGTTTAGGACATATAACCAAAAGGCTACTTAGATTAATGTAACTAGTAGTCCTTACTTTGGTTACATTAACCTAAGTAGTCTTTTGGTTAGTTCCTTGCATGTCCTAACTAATTCGGGCCAGCAAGATCCAGAGGAGAAATTATCTCTCTTCTGATCAATTTTACTAAACGAAGAGTTGGCCGGTAAGAGTTGGGTGAAAGACCTTCAGAAAGAGGTGAATGTGACCCGGATGAAGAGGTGAATGTGACCTTCAGAGCCGGGTGAAGAGTCGAATGAAGTCGGAGATCATCTGACTCTTCATTCGTCTCTTCATCCGGCTCTGAAGGTCCTTCATCGACCTCTTCCCTTTTTTTTGAAGGTCCTTCATCCAACTTTTAACTCAACTCTTTAGTAAAACATATCTTCATATCACCCCTCTGTAAACCTACTGGCACCAAAAGGAAAGAACCACCCTATTCTAGTCCTTAATGGAAATTTTTAGTTTACAATATGAATTTTTATTCCAACTTTTGTAATGCTTTAATTTTGTATAATTTAGTGTACATGAATTTTTAGTTTAAATTGCTATGTTTTGTAATTCTGGATTTTAAATGTCTTCCTCTGTTTTGGAAATTGTTTGTTTTGCTATCTGAAAAACATAGGAAAAAAAACTAGTTGACAGCCAAAAAAAAAAAAAAAACAATGCTACACGGACGTTTAATAAAGAGCCGTGTAGAAACGAGAAATAGTACACGGATTTTTGTTTAATTAACAGTGTAGAAAAATAATTTACACGGCTGTTGATATAAAAGTCTGTGTGTCTTTCTACACGGATTTATAGCTAAATATCCGTGCACAAAGGTTATTAACTGAAAACAAAGATACTTGCTCGAAATAATGGAAGGCTAAGCCAAAAAAAATAAAACAAAAATTATGAAAAAAAAAGAATTCTAAATGTCCGTGAAGAAAGTTTATCTTTTATATTACACACGGCTGTTTATATAATTGTCCGTGTAGAAAGATTATCTTTTATAAACGGCTACCTATATAACAGTCCGTGTAGCTCTCGTTATGCTTTTTTTACACGGATTTATATATTAGCATCCGTGTAGAAATGTTATTTTAGGGTTGGAACTATATAAAAAGCCTTCTTCCGGCGCCGTTTTGATCAATTAATACTTCTCTCTCTATCTCTGTATTGAATTGGTCTGATTTCTGCACACAAGGAACGAGGCCGGATCTGAGATCTAGCTTGGAAGTTAATTCACATTCTCCTCTCTATTGCCAAGGTTAGTCATACATATATATATTTCCCTCTTCTTTATCTAATTTTCTGTTACTGATTAATATTGCTTAATTATTTCTGTCAATTATTATTTAATGCATGCGTGCTTGATTTGTTAAGATAATGTAAATAATTAGTGTATTGTGGTCCAATAACCGACCTACTGATGCTTTTAGGTCCATGCCCGTTCAAAATTAATCCAATAGGGATTAATTTTGGATAGTCCCCCGTTTGGGACTGCTCTTTGAATATTGTGTCTCATTTAGGATGTGAACACATATTAGCGGGATTTAATTAGTATTTGAGAAAAGTTCGACAGTATTTCTCCTTACTGCTCCTACGAGTATGTGGTTTTTACGCATACTTGGGGAGTTAAGGAGAAATGCTGCCGAATTTTTCTCAAATACTAATTAAATTCCGCTAATATGTGTTCACATATGAGGCATAATATTCAAAGAGTGGGTTAGGATTGTAAACCGGCCCTTTATAAGCCAAAAATTTGAAACAATATATATATGCTGACCACCATATATGTTTAATTGGAATTTTTTTTTGTTTACTTTAATTTACAGATGGATCGAAGTTGGATGTACGAATTGCGACATGATAGTGCAGAATATTTGGCTCGCGTTGATGAGTTTCTAAAATTTGCTGAGAGTTATAGAGTGGACACAAAAGATAACGACATCTTGTGTCCTTGTAGAGATTGTAAAAATTTTATAAGATTTGGGGATTCGGAAGAAATTAGAGCTCATTTGATTTGTCGGGGATTTAAGAAAAGATATACATGTTGGTTTATGCATGGTGAGAAAATTGGGGAATGTAGTGGAACCAATAGAAATTTTGTTTTGGACGAGAATGATGATAATGTAGAAACCGTTGATAATTTTGAATTTGAATGCAACGATGATTTTGAGAATGTCGAAAATTTTGATAATGCTGGGCTTGATTGCAACGAGGATGATGAGGTGGAGATTGATGAAAATGCAGAATACAATTTTATTGAGAATCTAGAGGACATGTTACGTGATGTGGAAGATGAAATTAGTGATAAAAATTTTAAAAAATTTCAGTATCTGTCTAATGAATCTAAAAAGCCGTTATATCCCGGGTGTACCAAATTTACAAAACTATCAGCTGTGTTGAAATTATTGAACTTAAAAGCAGACAACGGTTGGAGCGATAAGAGTTTCACGTCCTTATTAAAGCTTTTACGAGAGATGCTCCCAGATAACAACGAGTTACCCTATACAATATATCAGGCGAAGAAGTTGATCTGTCCAATGGGTTTGAAGATTGAAAAAATACATGCATGCCCGAATGACTGTGTATTGTACCGTGGAGAGTACGAGGCCATGCATGTTTGTCCTAAATGCAGTGTTTCACGGTATAAACGCAAGGACCATGACACCGACGATTGTGATGAAGGAAAGAAGGCAAGGCCTCCGGCTAAGGCGGTGTGGTATTTCCCGATAATACCGAGATTCAGACGGTTATTTGCAAATCCCAAAGATGCGAAATTGTTGCGTTGGCATGAAGAAGAGCGCAAAAGAGATGGTAAACTAAGACACCCTGCCGATTCAATTCAATGGAGAAACATTGATAGACATTTCGAAGGATTTGGTGGCGAATCACGGAACCTTAAGTTAGGGGTGAGCACAGACGGAATGAGTCCGTTTGGAAGCATGAGCAGTCAGCACAGCACTTGGCCAGTTCTTATATGCATCTACAATTTTCCTCCTTGGTTGTGCATGAAATGCAGGTATATAATGATGTCATTACTAATCCAAGGACCCAGACAACCCGGAAATGACATAGATGTGTATCTCGCACCATTAATTGAGGACCTCCAGAAATTATGGAGGGATGGCGTCCGGGTGTGGGATGCGTACGGCAAAGAGCAATTTAATTTGCGGGCCATGGTATTCTGCACCATAAATGATTTCCCCGCGTACGGGAATTTATCGGGTTACACTTGTAAAGGAGCAAAAGCGTGCCCCATCTGTGAAGATGACACGCAGGTGCTGAGGTTGAAAAATTGTAAAAAGAATGTTTTTATGGGGCACCGTAGGTTTCTTCCTGTTAATCACCTATACCGTAAGAAGAAGAAGGTATTCAACGGGAAAATTGAGCTTGGAGTGGCACGTCGTCCGTTAGATGGGAAGAATGTCTTCATGCGGGTTAAAAACCTTGCTGTTGTTTTTGGAAAACGTGCCAAACCACCACCGAAAGATATTTGGAAAAAGAAGTCCATATTTTGAGAGCTACCATACTGGGAATATTTAGAAGTGAGACATTGCCTAGATGTCATGCATGTTGAAAAAAATGTCTGTGTCAGTTTGATTGGCACATTATTGAACATTTCGGGGAAGACCAAAGACGGTCTTAAAGTTCGAGAAGACATGAAATTAATGAGAATACGACCCGAGCTTGAACCGCAGGATAAAGGGAAGCAAAAGGCATACCTACCCCCCGCAATGTGCACAATGTCGAAGATCGAGAAAACGAGCTTTTGTAAGTGCCTTCATAGTATTAAAGTCCCATCAGGGTATTCTTCGAATATTAAGAAGCTGGTGTCAATAAAGGACCTGAAATTGATTGGTCCGAAATCCCACGACTGTCATGTTTTAATGACACATATGATTCCTGTTGCAATTTGGGGAATTTTACCGAAGCCCGTGGGGCAAACCATTACGAAGCTTTGTTTTTTCTTCAATGCAATTAATTCCAAAGTGATAGACCCGCTTAAATTGGACGCTTTGCAGAAGGAGGTCGTCGTTACCCTTTGCCATCTTGAGATGTATTTTCCGCCATCTTTTTTCGATGTTATGGTTCACCTTGTTGTTCATCTCGTGAGGGAAATTTAGATCTGTGGTCCCGCGTTCCTGCGGTACATGTATCCATTCGAGAGATTCATGGGTATTTTGAAAAGTTACGTAAGGAACCGACATCGTCCCGAAGGTAGCATTGTGGAGGGATATTCCACAGAAGAGGTAATTGAGTTTTTCACCAACTACATGACCGGTGTGGGTCCTATTGGCGTTCCAAAATCTCGATACGAGGGAAGGCTCCAAGGAGTAGGGACAATAGGGTTGAAAGCCATAGATGCTGATAACGATGACCTGCGAAAGGCACATTTTATTGTACTACAGCACATGGCAGATGTTGCTCCATATATAGATGAGCACATGACAATCATTCGACAACAGAACTACATGAGAAGTCAGAAGTGGCTTACTGACGAGCATAACCGTTCTTTTATAGGATGGATGAAAGACAGAGTGAAATCACACCCCAAAAGGTCCCCCGTAAATGAAACTATTAGATTGCTGGGCGAAGGACCCCAAATGGTTGTTAGAACATTTCAAGGATACGATATTAACGGATATACATTTTACACTAAATTACAGTGTGATAAGAGCACGATGCAAAATAGTGGGGTGACGTTGGTGGCGACGTCCCAAGAATTCAGTAGATCGGGGGATGCCCGGCCTGTAATAGCTTCAAAGTCTTATTATCGTTATTGAAGAAATTTGGGAGCTCGTTTACAATCCTCACCTTAGCATTCCCTTGTTTCGGTGCCAATGGGTCGAAGACCGGGGTGTTAAAGTTGATAACGACGGGTTCACCCTCGTTGATTTTGACAAAGTCGGGTATGTGGATGATCCGTTCATACTTGCCAAGCAAGCCACCCAAGTCTTTTATGTCACTGACCCGAGTGATGATAGGTGGAGTGTCGTCCTATCCGAAAAAAGAAGGATTGTTGGGGTAGAAAACGTCACCGACGAAGAAGAGTACGACCAGTTCGAAGAGATACCTCAATTTTGTACCGATGTGCAAGCTGAGATAGCAACAATTGCAGAACAAGACGAAGCAAATTACATGAGATCTGACCACAATGAAGGATTATGGGAAGATGTTCAAACAGTGGAAAAAAAGAGAAAAAGGAAAAAAATATCCAATGTATAATATTTACTCCTTTTAAACTTGAAAATTTTAATATTTCTTATTTGGAAAAAAAAAATTCAATGCATAATATTTATTTCTTTTATAATATTTCAGAGAGCCCAATGAAGCTAAAGACTCAAAGCCGGTTTATCTCTGGATATTTCTGTCTCATTGTAATATTTTTATTTCGTTTCTAATATTTCTTTTTTGCATCATGAGCAAGAACCAGATAGATTATTTTAGATATGTGGGCAGAGTGGTTTCAACAGTAATTTTTGTAAAGTAGAAATATGGATTTGTATAATTTAGTGTATGATTTTTTGTATTAATTTTTGATATAATCTAGACATGAATTTTTGTATAATTTTTGATATAATTTAATTAGTACGTGAAATTTATAGATTATTTGTTTAAATAAAAAAAAACCCATCTTTCTAAGAATAATTTTTAATTTCATTAGAAATTCAAAGGGAGCGACACGGACATTTAATTAAACATCCGTGTACAAATACATTTATACGTTTCATTAAATGTCTGTGTAGAAATTCAAAGGGAGCTACACGAATATTTCATTACACATCCGTGTAGAAAGGTATTTTTTCCCCTAAAATTATTCTCAGAGAAAAAGTAATCGAAACGGGGGAGTGATTATTTGAATTCGTTTCGTCTTTTCAGAATTAAAAAGATAAGGCAACTTCTCGAATTCCGTAAATAACCTGTTCGAATTAAACGTTTTAACTTAAAATTGGACACGGACGTTTAACTAAAAATCCGTGTAAGAAAAGTTTTCTCCAGGGTCGTTTAATTTTCAAGAGTTTTTTCGCCTTCTAAGAAACGTACACGGGCGTTTAATGAATAATCCGTGTACAAAAGGTTTTCTACACGGATATTTAATTAAACGCCCGTGTAGAAATTGAAATATTAAAATTACATTATTTTTGAAAAAACTTTACTTGAACAACAGGGACTAAATTGCATGTTACAAACAGCGTCCCTGTTATTTTGAAATATTTTTTTGTAAAAAATATTTTGAAATAATTACTTGAACAGAAGGTATTTTTTTTCCGAAAAATTATTCTATGGTTGTTTTATAAATTTGTAAACCCAGATAAGGTCATATCAAGTAAAGTGTTCATTTATGTTTTCAAATCGGATTATTTAGAGAGCATTAGGCATTCTATGATATTATTTAGACAGATTATTTAAGTTAATTTTAAATAATTTAATTTTTAGTGATTATCCATAAATGAACTATTTGTTGGTTGTACTGCTAATTTATATCTATAACAGTATTTATTTAGATAGCATGAAGTATTTAACAAAATAGTTAAACGGATAGAAAACAAAATGTTGATTAAATTAAGAACAAAAATATATTACATCAAAACAAAACGGAAAAAAAGCTAACTTAATTAAACACTCCTTCACTGGCCTGGCTGGATTGCTCCTTGGCCTGACCCCCTCCTTTTAATCCAGGGTCTCTTTGGCCTGATCCAGGGATTGCCCCTCCTTTTGTAGGGCTTTGGTGGTGGGTGCTCCCTTGGGCTTCGCCGTGGCACGTCATTTGAGGGCGGCCATGGCCATGTCCTCCTGTAGTTGGGAGGAGGCATTTCATAGCCGGGAGGGACTTCTAATTTCACGGGAGCATCTTCGGGAGGGACATAGCCGGGGGGCCATGGCCATGGCACATTTGCGTCTTCCGGTGGCACCGAAGCGGCCATTTCTTCTTCCAAAACTTCTTCTTCCAAATTCTCAGATAAAAGTAATCGAAAAGGGGGAGTTTCTCATATTATATTGAATTTTGAAGTCGTTTTGTCTTCTTAAAAAGATAAGGCAACTTCTCGAATTCCGTGTACAAAAGTCTTATAAGAATCATACACAGTCGTTTAATTAAAAATACGTGTACAAAAGGCTTTGAACAAGGCCGTTTAATTTTCAAGAGTTGTTTCGCTTTATAAGCAACGTACACGGGCGTTTAATAAAAAATCCGTGTACAAAATGTTTTCTACACGGATATTTAATTAAACGCCCGTGTAGAAATTGAAATATTTATTTGCATTAAGCATTAATTATTCTATGATATTATTTAGACAGATTATTTAAGTTAATTCTAAATAATTTACTTTGTAGTGATTATCCATAATAAATTATTTGTTGGTTGTATTGTACTGCTAATTTATATCTATACCAGTATTTATTTAGATAGCATGAGGTATTTAACAAAATAGTTAATTAAACGGATAGAAAACAAAATGCTGATTAAATTAAGAACAAAATATATTACATCAAAAAAAAAAAGCTAACTTAATTAATTAAACACTCCGGCCTTCACTGGCCTGGCTGGATTCCTCCTTGGCCTGACCCCCTCCTTCTAATCCAGGGTCTCTTTGGCCTGATCCAGGGATTGCCCCTCCTTTTGTAGGGCTTTGGTGGTGGGTGCTCCCTTGGGCTTCGTCGTGGCACATTTGAGGGCGGCTATGGCCATGTCCTCCTGTAGTTGGGAGGAGGCATTTCATAGCCGGGAGGGACTTCGGGAGCATCTTCGGGAATGACATAGCCGGGGGGCAATGGCCATGGCACATTTGCGTCTTTCGGTGGCACCGAAGCGGCCATTTCTTCTTCCAAAACTTCTTCTTCCAAATCTCAGAGAAAAGTAATCGAAACGGGGGAGTTTCTCAGATTATATAGAATTTTGAAGAGTCGTTTCGTATTCTCAGAATTAAAAAGATAAGGCAACTTCTCGAATTCCGTATGAAATTGAAACCTGTTCAAATATTAAACGTTTTAATTTAAAATGGACATGGACGTTTAATTAAAAATCCGTGTAAGAAAAGTTTTCTACACGGTCATTTACTTTTGAATAGTCGTTTCCTTTTCTAAGAATCATACACGGTCGTTTAATTAAAAATCCGTGTACGAAAGGCTTTCTACACGGCCGTTTAATTTTCAAGAGTTGTTTCGCCTTCTAAGAAACGTACACGGGCGTTTAATAAAAAATCCGTGTACCAAAGGTGTTATACACGGATATTTAATTAATCGCCCGTGTAGAAATTGAAATATTTATTTGCATTTATTATTAAGTTCTGCTAGATACTCGAAGATATAAAATAGTTTTCAAGCTAAATAAAACTGAAATCAGGTTCCTTTTTATTTTTAAGTTTTCCATTTTGAAAAATATGGAATTTGAAAAATATGAAAATTTGGAATTTGAAAAAATTAATCCAGAAAACCATATGTAGGCGCGCATTTCATAATTTCGCGTAAACTAATTATACACGGGTGTTTAATTAAACGTGTAGCTCTCTTACGTTTCTACACGGGTGTTTAGTTAAATGTCCGTGTATATTTAGTTTACGCCAAATAAAATGCGCGCCTCGTCTCTGTCGCTCGATATCTTTTCAAAATCTCCTCGTCTCCCCTAAAACCTAAACCCCCTAGTCTCCTATCTCTTTCTGTGGTGCTGCCATCGTTCTCTCTCTCGGTGCTAGCTCGGTCTCCTCTGTCGCTCTCCTCTGAACTCGCTAATTGAATCTCTAAGCTCCTCTCGCGCGGTTGCTGTTCTCTCCTTCAAAGGTTCTCTCTCTCTCTCTCTCTCTCTATAAGTTGCAATGCTCCCTGTATCTTGGTTAAATCAAAACCCTTATCTCTGATTGTATTTTGGTTAAGTGAAAAGTTTCCTCAACTGACCTATTATGGTGACATGGACACCTAATTAATGTTACAGGGACTAAATTGCAAAACCAACACTATGATTGAACAAAGGACCCAACAACACATAAGTTAGACCTAAATTTTACATTTCATAGCATTTGTAATAATGTTTCTTTTTTGTAGAAAGAACCATGTCACAGCCAGGTGAGAATGCAGATATGATTTTGGAAACAGTGGAACCGCAGGTAGATATGATAGTGGAAGAAGAGGACCAGCAGGCTCAGACAGAAAAGAGGAAAAGAGGTCCGACAATGTGCACGAAGACCTCAGAGGCGAAGGATTTGCAAATCGAGTTCAACAAAACTGGATGTCCGAAGGGTCCACGTAGGGCAGAGTACACAAATTGGTGTAACAATTTGGTGAAGCAGAAGGCATCTATCTTGGTTGAGAGGTGGGACAAATTCGATGACGAAGATAAGAACGAATGGTGGAACATTGTGAAGGTAAAGTACCTAACAATTATAAACCTTATTTTGATTATTGTACATGATCGGTAATTGGTTAATTCGTTTGACTGGAACAATGGCTGCGTTATCCTTGACTGGAACACCCACCAACCTTCATGTGTAGTTATGTCTTTAATCTCTTGAGTTATATTTTTCAGGACCATTTAGTAATGTATTGAAAAAATCTATAAAACTGTACATGCATTATATATTCATTTTTCCTATTCCCTCTCTGTTTGTTATTTCTTTTTTTGTTGGATACAAGTTTAATTTCTAGCATGTCTTAACCTTAGCATAGTTGGAATTTGCTTTTATAAGTGAATAATAACTTTTTTAAATTGCTATGCATCATGTAGTTGTCTTCCTGCAAGTTATATATGTCTATACCTGACCTGAAAACTTGAATGAACTTACATGCAGTAATTTTGTTGTCAATCATGCAGTCTCATTGGAACATCCAGGATGACGACCCAAAGTCCGCGAACAAGAAAAAGACTCTTAGGAAAATGAATGAAGCTTGGAAGCAATTCAAGAGCACGTTGAAGACGGATTTCATGGAGAAAGGGAGAAATCCGGTAGGCTACTATAAATGGCTGAAACAAGAGGACTGGGAGGAGTTTCAAGCTTTGAAGTCCACAAAAGAGTTCAAGGTATATAAATTCAGCCAACTTTGTCTCTGTTCTTTCTCGATATGTACTTATCTTCCTTAAACTAGCTAATTGATATACCTTGATGTGTGAAGATAAAAAGTGACGAGGGCAGGAGGATCGCGAAATTGAACAAGTACCCGCACAAATTAGGGTCAGGTGGTTACGAGGGTAAGTCGGCCGAATGGGCGGCAGTACTGGACCAAAACAAAGATTCTGACTCACCTGTGGTTAGGATTACAAATCCTAGGGCCCAACACTGGCTCATGGGAAGATCTGAGGTAACCGCTGACGGGACGATAGTACTCCCAAATGACGTGCAACCCGTGGCTCAGAAAATGGTAAGAGTCTTTGTGGTAACTTCGTGTACATTACTTTGTCTTTTGCTATAACAATTTTTTTTTAACAGTTGGATGTGGAGGAGGAGGTAAATTCGGGCTCCATGACTGTCGAAAGAGTGGATGATTCCTTGTCCGCAGCGCTCGGGACTAAAGAACACACGGGTCGAGTTAGGGGTGTCTCGGTCTACTGTGGCTGGAAGGATGTATACGACGGACCAAAACCAAAAAGAAGACCGCGTGCCAAAGTTAGCACGGACGAGATGGAATCAAGGTTGGCGCAGGTACGCCAGGAGGTACGCGAGGAGTTCAGAACGGAGTACGATGGAAGGATGGCTGAATTCGAATCAAGGTGGATCAACCAAATTACATCTCTTACGCAGCAATCCGAGCAAGAACCTCCCGTTTCGTCGGGATTTCGGCGAAGCAGTCAAGCATCCGGGACCGAAGTTCTGGGTGTGTTGGACAATCTACAGGTAATCACTACTTGTTCATAATCTACCCGTAATTTTGACTTGTTCATTAACTATTTGCTGATAATTATTGCAGGAGGCCACATCATGCGACCTCGTCATGTGGCACGATAAAACTCCTCTGACCATTGCCAAGGGCATTGTACATCCAGCCGGTTCTCAGCTAAGGCCCAACCATCTCCCCGTAACGGTTGACATGATTGTGGCCGAATGGGCTGCCCGCATACCTCTTCCTGTCCCTACCGACGGCATGGTGGTGCTTGATGATGCCCGTAGACAGATTGTCCAATGGCCCAAGTGTCAGATTATTTTGGATCAGGTAATCTCTAAATAAAACACGGATATCTTATGTTACATTCAAATGATTATTTTGAAATACTTGAAAAAAGGTTCAAAATTTGATACAGACCCGAAGAGGCATTTCCAACACTGCGGACGAAGCTTTGTCACCGGTACGGCAAGGCTTTCTCGGGGCTGATGCGCATGAATCTCCTTCTGCGCCAGCCACTGCGCCTGCCGCTGCCCCAGACGCTGCGCCAGCCGCTGCCCCAGACGCTGCCCCAGCAGCTGTGCCTGCCGCTGCGAGGGTAGACCGTACGGGGCTCTCCGAAGAAGAGGTTAGCCGTTTGCCCGAGGATTTGCGGGATCTCCACGCCTGCCTGGTTAAGGCACCAGATGATATGCAGGACGTAGTATTCGATGTCCTCCCCGATATTCTCCTACACGAAGGCAGGACGGTCCTGCTGGCTTTCAAAGAATTCTCAGACTTTCTGCATGCCTCGTCAAGCGATAAATGGCTCGATGAGGGAGTCCTCACCGTTTTCATCATGTAAGTGACCAAAAATCATATATATCATGTGTATAGCACTCAAATATATATTCTAATGTGAAATGATGATTTTTCAGGATGTTACAACAAAGAAAATCTGTGGATTGTGGGAAAGATAAGGTGAACAAATGTGCATTCTTGGACCCCGGCAAAGCTAATGCAACGATGGCGGAGTTTCAGCTGGAAGAAACTATCAAGTACTTGTGTTCAGCGATGCATAAGGCTCGTTCGGGGAAGAAGAGATTTATGCTCCTGCCATACCACCAGAGTGGCCACTGGTGTTTGATTGTGATTGTGCCACTTGAAAATTTGGTTTTCATCATGGATTCTTCACAGCCCGAACCGGGCATCACTCCTCAGGTCTCCAAAAGGATCTGCACTCCCATAAAAAAGTAAGCAATAGTAATTCACTTGGTTTGATTTTTCCCAATTATATATAACAAATTGTGGAATTGCTAATTACATTCACTCAATTTTGTAAGGGCTTTTCTGCAATATCTTAAAGATGGAGGAATGCAAAGCACGAATCCGAAGCATAAAAATAAGTTGTGTTTCAGGTGGCAGCCGGTGAGCACACTATAATTTTTATAATTTCATATTTTTTGTTCAAAATTTATTGTCATTCTAACATAGGCCGCTAAATGAAAATTTCAGTGCCCGCAACAGTTGCAGGGTTGGGAATGCGGTTATTACATGATGATTTATATGTATCACTTTGTCGAACACACGCAATTCGAATGGCCACGATATCCGGTATGTAATATGTTTGCCTTGACTTGTCCATATAATCAATATTGATTTTCCTTTAATATTTTTATTCTACTAAATTTGTTTTATTAGTTGATTGTTATAATTGCAATTTTTTTTTTATAAAGCAAAACAGAGATGTAGTTGTTAGATTGTATTTTTCTAATAACCTACATATTTTGAATTTTTTGTAGTATAAATTGACGAAACTGGCAGGGCATTACGACATGGAACAGATAGATTTTTTTAGATGTATGTGGGCAAAGTGGTTTCAATAGGAATATTGTAAACCAAAGTATGGATTTGTATAATTTAGTGTGCATGAATTTTTGATATAATTTAGTGTACATGAATTTTGTTTAGGGGTTGTATTCTGATATATTGGAAATTCTTTGTTATGGAATTGATTTTTAATGGCTAGCAAACGGGAGGCTAGCCAAAACATAAAATAAAAATAAAAATAAAATATATTACCATTCTACACGGATATTTCACAAAAGTCCGTGTAGAAAGCCAAACAAAAAGCAAAATAAAAATATATGATAGCTACACGGCTGCTTATGTAATAATCAGTGTAGAATAGTTATTCTACACGGATATTTAGATAGACGTCCGTGCAGAAAAATGATTGTACACGACCGTTTAATTAAATATCCGTGTAGATATCCAGGAATTGGACACGGTTGTGTATGTAATACGCCGTGCAGAATAACTATTTCTACACGGATATTATTTTACAAAGTCCGTGTAGAAAGAGTAATCCTACACGGCTGTTTAGGTTCCAATCCGTGTAGCTCGGCTTTGGAGAACGCCACCTGGCAAGGAATTGGACACGGTTGTTCAAGTAATAAGCCGTGCAAAATAACTATTTCTACACGGATAGTAAACTAGAAAGGCCATGTAGACAGAGTAATCCTACACGGTTGTTTATGTAGTGATCCGTGTAGCTCGGCTTTGGAGAGCGCCACTTGGCAAGGAATTGAACACGGTTGTTTATGTAGTGATCCGTGTAGCTCGGCTTTGGAGAGCGCCACTTGGCAAAGAATTGGACACGGTTGTTTATGTAGTGATCCGTGTAGCTCGGCTTTGGAGAGCGCCACTTGGCAAGGAATTGGACACGGTTGTTTATGTACTGATCCGTGTAGCTCTCATGAATTGCACACGGGTAAATATCTGTGTATAATTTATTCAGGGGATTATACACCCTCGCACTCCACACGGCAAGAAATCCGTGTAGCTCCCATGTTTATGTCCGTGTACAATGACCATTTATGTAGTAGTGATCGTCCGACGGGGGGGGGGGGGGGGTGGTCAGGATAATTTAAAAAAAAAAAACTTGAGGGCAGATTTGATATTTTTCTTTTTTTGTGAGGGTATTAATAAAAAAATCGGCATCTCTCCCATTGAAACTGATTCACAATATCCTTAATCAGTGCCTTTGACAGTGGACCCCACCTTCTCTTTAACCCTCTGACTGGATAGGGCCCACTCAAGAGCGCTTCGTTCTCTCTTGTTAAACCAGACAGGTGGGCCATCTCCTTCTGACGATGGCTCCTTCATGATCCGAGAACCCTTCTTCTCCAATTAGCATTTTACCCAGTCAAAATTGCAGATTTCGCCCCCAAATCTGATTTGAGGTCGTAGCACTTCATTTTTTTTGTGAAAAATCGCTTGAAATCATAACAATCAACATCAAGAATCGTTCCACGGTAGAAGAATTGACGAAGAATCGCTTGACTCGGCCAATTTGAACCAATTTTTTGCTGAAAAATCACGCACCGAGGAACTCGGTTCAAAATCGGATCGCCAACGGCCAATTCCGGTTCGACTCGGCCAATTCCATTCTGACTCGGTCGATTTTTCCTTCTATGGTACTAACTCTATCCTTTCTTACTTTTGATTTTGCATTGCTCTCTTTTCGTTTTTCGCAAGTTGAGCAACTACTTACGGAGTAATCGCTTGAGTAAGATGAAGACTTCTTTCTAGGTTTCTTCTTTAATTTTTTTTATTTACGTGGCTTCTTCTTGCGCTTCCTTTTTGCAGATTTTGATTTCTTCAATCTGCTTTTATCCTGAAATATTGATCCACAATGCAATCAATACTTCAATATTTCGGGTAAAGATTTTAACAGAGCATTTTCAGCTTCATGCAGCGCATGGACCATTTGAAGTGCAGTTTTGAATCTATAGTTCATGCGCTGCATGAAGCCAAAACTGCTCTGTTAAAATTTTTACCCAATATTTCAATTAGGTTTTACTATTCAAGTAATTACTTAGAAAATTATAAATTATGGTGAAGTTAAGCACTTCAAGATATGAAATCAGACATAATTACATAAAGAAATTATAATAAAAAGTTATTTTGTCTCTTCATAAAAAAATTATAATTTCTGGGTTTTTGGGATTTTGGTACAATTAATGCTAGGTGAATTTCTGTTTGGATTAGTGCTAGACTGAATTTCTGTTTGGATTAGTACAGGTTGCAATTATTGTATAATTGTTGTAGGGCTGTAATTGTATGAGAAACTACATATTTCTTTTTTCTTTGTGTAGTTTGCTTTTTCTTTTTATTGATTGAGGAGAGGTCGTAAAAAAAATTAATCCTAAAATTTTGGATTGCTTAAAGGATAGATTTATTGATTATTGGCATGGGAGTAAATTGAATAATATCACAAATTAGAACTTTGGAAGAAACACTCAGGAGGCCGAAAAAAATTAGTACCGGCCATTTTCTGGCCGGTACCGAAATAAATTAAAACCGGCCAAAAAATAGCCGGTATGGATATTTTTATAAATTCCCAACAACTTTGGGTATATTTATTAATTTGTAATTAACTTTGGATATTAATAAAAATGTCGGCTCAGGAGGAGGAAGTATATACCGTCATAAGAAAAGTTCAAAATTACTGTTTTAAGCTTTATACATACTTAATTAATAGTTGAATAGTTAGTTTGTTAGGTGAATTAATAGTTTAATACTGTAAGACGAGAGAAGATAAATATCACACATGGTCCCACATAAAAATGACAAATGAATTACATTGAAAATAAGGTACAACATACATCATAGCACAACACATATAGTGAATTGAATAAAGATAAACCACCGGAACACACACAATTTAAATTGCTTACATGATATAATTAAATAAAAGAAAATCAAATAAGGATACAAGATGATGTACAAATATAGGTGTATACTTAGCTTAGTGCAATCATTGGTTTTTGTAGCTAAGCACACTATATTTGGTTTGAATAAAAGAAAGTACGGTTTGAATAAAAGTAAGGACAAACAATAAGATGCCGCCCACGACGGAGAGGGTTATCCATGGATTCGAGCAGTAGCGTCTCTTGAAATCTGCATAGTATTTTTTTATACTGGATCTTTTTTCTTTATGGGATCTCATTTTTGACACCAACTTCACAAGGTCATACGGCATAGGGATATCATGGGAAAGTACTATAGTTTTGCACCCTTGTATAGAGCTCAAAACATCCTTTTGGTCCCCTACTCTTGGCATGATACGTTTGGCTTGCAATAGTCTAACATCTTCTTCTGTTTGTACCAAGTGCACAATGCATGCAACATAGGCTGTGACGGAGAACCCACAAACTTTGCCGTACTCCCGTTCAAATGCTAAAAGATTTTTATAAATTTCATTTTCGTGTAGAAAATGGTTCCAAGGTGGTAATTGGATCACTCCAGATAATATCCTCTCATAGAAAGTCACGTCAAAGCCACTGTCGGTATGCTTGTTGAAAACAGTTGCACATAATTGCATGGATGTTGCACTAGGAATAGCGAAGCTTTTCATATCAAATGGACTTATTTTATGAAACTTGGGGGTTCGAGACCAATGGAAGATGTGTAGTAGATGTTGGAAGCCATCTTGGGGGACGGTAATGGTATTATTATGCAGTTTGGACTTGGCCACTCGTGGATGGAAGAAGTCAAAGGCTGAGATCACAAGTTCGTGGATTGGGGTATTAAGCTTGCTGCTTACGTTGGAATGGTTTGTATATACAGCCTCGACAACAAACCACGGTATCTGGTAGTCCATGGTCAACATGTAACGTTGGATCCCCATTCGTTCACCAAGTATAAAATTTTCTAATTTTTTATACTCATTGAACATTCGCATTTTTGTATCATCATTATTTTCGGCAGATCCATTAAAAATTCCATATATTTTCCAATTATTTGTTAATCTAACCGACGCAAATATTAAGAAGCAACTATTGGCCAGTAGGTATTCTATGAAGCGTTTGCTATTTTCAGCACGAAATTGTTCATCGACCCCCTCATAGTAGCTCCATAAGTCATCTTCCTTCTCTTGTAATTTTTCAAGGTATGAATGTACGTTGAGATTAAAAAACCGCTTCATAAATGCAACAAATTGCCACATGTTGGTTTGAGGTAAGAAAGGGACGTTCTGAAAATGATCATCCAAACATTTCCAATTACCATATATTGATGGTATTTTTTTAATTGGTGGTCTGGTTGGTGGTATTTCTTCAGTACTGTTGTCTAGTCGAGCTTCGATGTTCACCACCCAATCTTTCAATTCTTTTGATGCGGGTGATATTTCATCTACTGGTTGTACGGCATCATTATTACTCATTTCTGACCCCCTTCCGGCTGATTAATCCACAAACAACCTCAAGCTCTTCTGAAATTTAATAATATAGAACGTGATTAAATATTTTAGCTGCTAATCGAATAAGCGTTCATTAGATAATTTGTTGCTTAGTTTGACGTGAAACTGATCAATTTAAAGACATAAAACAACAATTAATTACCAAAAAGAGAACTACGTAGATAATTCGCACTTAAATAACAACGGCCATGCGCGCAATAGCATTAATATAAGATGACAGATTAATTATATATATAATTCATTAGACAATATATGAGATACCTTTCTTTTTTTAGACTAACGTAAAGTTCAGTCACATTTTAGTATGTAAAATACAAGTACTTGTAAATAATAGTATTTTCCGTTTTGACCAAATTGTAATAATAAATATTTTATTCTAAATATGCCACTTGACTAACAGTAGAAGCATTAAGCCCCTAAATTTAAAACAGCTAAAGATTGAACGTAGCGTTTAAGCAATTAAGCCTAGAAAAAAATTGTTACGAACGAATCACTCTCTGACTAACACTGTATAAACTACAAGTCAGATCTTCATTTATTTTAAATTCAACGGAAATTATATCTTAGTGATGGATAACGGCCTGATTAACAGATATAAAGTAACCATTTACTATGAGCTGAAAACGTAGAGAAAAAACAAAGCAAACAAAAAATAAACACACACACACACACACACACACACACACACACACACTTCTCTGGGATATGAAACTAACAAATATACCAACACAACAATTCACAAACAGATCTAGTACGCATACACTGAACTTGTCGTGAAAACTTACTGATCAGAGGATCTACTAAGATCCAACTAAGATTAGGAGAAAGAAAAATTAGTATAAATAGAAGATGCTGACAATTAGAGAGAAAAGTACCAAAGAGTCTTCGTTTCTATGGCTCTTTCTCCAAATGACGATGAGGCCAATTAGAAAACATAGGAGATTATTTACAGATCCTCTGCTTCTCACTCTTAGTCTCTCAGTGTAGCAAGCTATGAAGATTCGACCATTAAATATAAAAATTATTATTTGTAAGCCATTATTTTAAAATGTAAATTATTAATTAAATAAAATGATATAAATTTTATATTAAATAATAAAATTATATAAAATGTTGTATAAAGAATAGTGTAAATAATGTAATTAAACAACATAATGTAAATTATTTTTTTACAAATTAATTTTCTCATAATTTACTAAAATTTTTATCTAAAATGTTGTAAAATCAATGTAATCATTCATAATAATAATACTTATATAGTTATTCGTACAAATAAAAAATTTGTCATATACAATTTTGTTTTATCAATTACCATCTAAAGAGTACGAAATAACTCTTTTCCATATCCTTATCCGATAAACTAACAAAAAAGTTTCTTAACTATATCCATACTTGTTAACTTAATGAAAAAAACTTCTTACTTGATCATATCCGTTTTATCAAATACAATATGGATCGGGTAAACAGATAAAAACGTTTCATTGATATCCTAGATAAAACTACAAACACCGAAAAGAAAACATCGTAGATAATTCCTACTTTAATAACAAAGGTCAATATAAGATGACATATAATATATATAATTAATCAGACAATGAGATATACACCATTCCTGTTTTAGTCTAAATATTATTAATAGTCATGTGACTTGATATAAGATTTAAGCCCTTCAGATAGTTAAAGATTGAAACGTAGCATTAAGCCTAGATAAATAAAAAGTGTTACAAACGAGACACTCTGCCTAATACATAAAACTAGAATTCAGATAACGGCCTTAAACGATCTACGTACGCAAATCTACTACAAACTAAATCTTACTAACAGAACGGCCTGATCAGTAACAGATCTAAAGTAACCAAAACAAAAGGCACACATTATCTGGGATATGAAAATAACAAATTATTTTCCAACACAACAATATTCACAAACAGATATAGGAAAGATACATAAACTGAACCTGTTGTGAAAATTTACTGATCGGACAAAAAAAAAAAAATGCTGAGAATTAGTTAGAAAATGTATAGATAAGTACCACAGAGGAGATCGAGGAGACCTGTCTTCCTCTCTATGGCTCTTTCTACAAATGATGAGGGTGCGAATTAGAAAACTATGGAGATTTATAGTGGGCATTGCATGTGTAAAGTGGACCACTTGCCTCTATATATAAATCTGTCCACTTGGCCACTTGACCACACAGAGACTATATATAAATCCGTCCACTTAGCCACTTGACCACACAGAGACTATATATAAATCCATCCACTTAGCCACTTGACCACTTGCCTCTATATATAAATCCGTCCACTTGACCACACAGAGACTATATATATATAGAAAAACTAAGGAGATCTACTGCTACGCATTCTTAGGCTCTTTGTGTAGTGAGCTGTGTTGATTCACAATCTAATTAAAATTCGCATCCTCTGAGATATCTCAAACTTTGAGTGTTTTTTCAGAATATCTCAACCGTTCAAATACGTTATACACAAATCTCAAAGCACAAATATTACTGGCCCCTACGCTATCCCCGAATAGGCACCGTACACGTCGGTCACGCAAAAGTTGAGATATCTCAGAGGATACGCACTCATCTAATTAGGAGTGGCGGTGGCCAAGTCATTCTTATGAACTAAAATCAGTAACTTTACTCTCTTTTTATAATCTTTATAATTATTTATACTTTTTAGTCTATTTTATAGAATAAAATTATAGCCGTGAAGTCAGAAAATATCTCATATTTGCTTTTTCATTCGTCTTCTTAAACAGAAAAGACACGAAGTAGATTGGAGTAAATTATGAATTATTTTTTATAAAAATTTCAAGAACAGCATGTGCACAACCAATGAGCCATTATTGATCAATAATTCTAAATAATTCTCGGAAACGACACCACGTGGGACAGCATAATATATATATATTTTTTTTATTGAAGGACAGCGACAGTATCAACTGCTAATATCGAACAAAAGCTGGAACTCCAAAACTAAATGCATGCATCCTTCACTTATGCATAAAAACACGAGCTCCCAACCCTAGTTTTAATAAATGCACAAGCAGATTTTATTAGTATCAAATTCAAAGACTGATATATCAGTCAAATCATTTATTAATTTTTTAAAGAGGGTATAAGGAAGCAATCTTGTTGGGTCATTGTTTGTTAGAGTCTTAGACTGCTAGCGGAATAAAATTTTATTATTTCTCTTAAAAATGACAAAGAAGTATATGGAAATTTTATTTGATAGGATCCGGCTATATAATCCATAATATAGCGATTGGTGAGGTATAAATTTGGCAATTAAAGCCCATGTTAGGCCTATTAAAACCTTATCTCTGCATTTGAGTTGCATGGTTGCTCTCAAACTGTACAATATTTTCTTTAACAAATATTTCAAATAGTTATCTGACAAATAAGAGATTTAAGAAAAAAATGCATGGAAAGGAGTATTGAAAAATTGAACTAGTTTCTTACCATTATCTTCAATTTCTAAGAGAATAGTCATTGTATTTTCTTCAAAAAAAATTGTATTACGTGGCTTCTTCCTGCCACTGTCAGATGAATCAGAAGAACAGCTCTTCCTTTTTCTCAAAATTTGATTTCTTCAATCTGCTTTTATCCTGTAATATAGATCCACAATGCAATCAATACTTCAATATTTCAATTAGGTTTTACTATTAGAAAAATTACACAAGAAATTATAATCATTGACATTTTGTCTCTACATAGACAACGCAATAACATAAAATTAAGATATCTGGCGCAAGTAATTAGCGCAATCCAGGACCAAGAAATTAAATCAAATTGATTGGAGAGAAACACAAGACTGTAACAAGAAGCTCCATATTGAGAAAACGTAATGGGGTTCACTTACAGTCAATCCGAATTTGAGCAGACTTCACAGTATGAGCAGACTTCACAGTAACAATTTAGTATATTTTATCATTTCATAAAAATGTTATTTCACTGGCTAAGGCTAATTGAGATATACTATATTAAAACCATGTTTTTTGAACATACCATAAACAAAGGTACGTACTGGATACGAATATGATAAAAATATGATAGAACAAAGGTATTGAACAAAGGTACTGCATCTTATTCTTTTTTAATCCTTTTTTAGCAGTAGTCAAGCGAGATGGCGACAGTTATCAGCTAATGTATTTTAAAGTTGCTAGGCATATCTATAAATTTTCAGTAATCATATCAATACTACTCATTTTTTTTTATTAACATAAGGTTATCTAAATATTTTACTTTGTAGATAATTTTACCCTTGATTAAGTATTTCCTAACTTTAAAACTGATTCTCTCTTATTACCACAAATTCTTGTTCCTTAAAAGTTATGTTTTATAATGTTATTTGTTTAAAGTCAGTTTCTCTCTCATATTATTATATGATTCCTTTCCTCAAATGTTAGATTCACAAAATCAGTATTAATTATTTATTTTCGTTACATCTTTAAAATATATATATATAGAGAGAGAGAGAATGGCTAATATACAAACGTTTGTTCCTGGACTCAGGAACAAACGATTCAGTTCTCCAATTTCCAAAGTTCAAAAAACAAATCAAAACCGTTAGATGTTCAATCTATATTAAAATGTGCTTGGAGACCAAATTTTACATTTTTTGGAATTTTTTTACTATTTATTAAGTTGGTGTAAATGTAAAATTTGGTCTACAAGCACATTTTAATATGGAGAACACGTTAAGCACTTCAGATCAACAATTTGAACTTTAAAATTGCGAAACTAAATTGGTAACACCTTGATCTTAGCAAACCTCTCTCCTTCTCTATATGGTCAGGCTATAGCCCTGCATGAAGTTATAACTGATGGAGCTTCTGAATTTATGATCAAGCCTGCAACTCTGCACCTTGTACGAATAAATTAATCCAGAGGTGGCCATTCATGCTCAATATTATGATCTGGGGGTAAGGTTGTGGCACAAGAGATGTGACTTAAATTTAACTGGATTTAGGTCCAGTAACAACAACGCAGACAAACAAAGAATGGGCTCTCTGGGCCTATTCCTTTCTTTTCCTATTTTGGGCCTAATCCGAAACTTTAAAAAGTATTATACGTACCTATGGTTGTATTATCATCACTAACTTCCCTTTCTGTCGGGATAACTATTTCTAAGGATATAATTATTACTGACAGAAGTATCCACGAACATACCAACAATGTTAATCAATTGTAACCTCGTGAATAAAATATATTCTTGTAGTGCAATAATAGTTGGTTAAGTAGATACAAATAACATGTTGTAATATCGATCCACAATCCATGGTTCGGAAACTCGGCCAATTCTGAGTCAACTCGGACTCAGTCGTGTCCGATCCGAATTTTACTCGAGACTCGTGCTCGTGCGTGTTTTTTAGCAAAACTCGGTTGAACAGTGTTTGACACAGCCGAGTTAGCCGATTTTCAGGCCGAGTCAGACCGAGTTAAGCCGAGTTGGACCGAGTTTTGGCCGAGTCAGCCGAGTTGTCTCGGTTGGACGAGTTATATGCAGAAAATTGATAAATCGAAACAATTGGCCGAATTTTCACTCATTTCCTTGTCTCTGGAGCAAAGTTTTTGTTTTTGTAACTCAAATCGGACTAATATTGTATTTTTGGCAAGACAGTGGAAAGAATTTGGGGGAGTCGCTATTCAGAAAGGGCGCAGTCGCGTTTCACAAAGGAGGAGGTTAAATGATTATAAAAGTTTGAATAGTCTTGGTGTACATATGGTGTACAGTTTTGTTTTGAAATATGGACTCGGTTATTAACATGATTTTATTAAAAAGGAGTGTGCGGTCTAAACAAGAACCCGTTATTAAATAGTAAATAGAGACAGTAATTAATAATAACATAGTTTTATTATTATTTTTATTTGACTAAAGTATTTATTCATTAAACATTTGACTAAAGTAAATGGTGTGTAAAATAAAATATTTTCTATAAAGAAAAATTAAAGCATACAAACTAAAATATGAAAATGTAAAAATTGAAATTAAATATTTTATTTGTCAATGTGAATATATTCAACTTTTTATTAATTTATGGAAATAGGCTATTTAATTTTTAAATTACATAAATATTAATTTTTTAAATAATACATTACAATTTGGTTATTCATCCAAATTTAATTAGTATGAGTGTTGGAGTCGATTATTTGGCAAATTTAGTACAAACATGTTTCTGCCAAAAAAATCCGAGTTACCGATACGACTTGGCCGATTCCGACCAATTCACCCGATCCGACTCGGCATAGCTTCTGGCAATAAAAAGTGTGTTTTATTTGTAATGCTTGTATTACATTATTATATTTAGTGGATTATTGAGTGTAATATTTTGTCTTAACATAGTTTTTCTACAAATTATTTTTTTACCATTTTTTTTTTTACTTTTTGGCTACAAAACAAGATTCTGCCAAAAAAATCCGAGTTTCCGAGTCAACTCGGTCGATTCTGGCCGATTCATCCGATTCCAATTCCACGGTTAATAACCCTATTCCAATTCTGATTCTGAGTTTGAGAACCATGATGCAATCAATACTTTAATATTTCAATTAGGTTTTACTATTCCGGTAATTACTTAAGAAATTATACTCAAAAATATTTTGTCACTACATAGAGTACACCTCAATAACCGAAAAATTTTGATTTCGGGTGCACGTAAGGCAGTCCAAGAAATTAAATCACGCATTCAATCAGATATAATTATATGAAATTGTGTGGAGAGCAATACAAGACTGTGAGAAGAACCCCCACATTGAGGAAACGCAATGGAGCCCACTTGCAGTCAGTTCTTGCAAACGACCGAAAATGTCTTACGACTGATTCAAATAAATCTTGACTACTGAACTAAGCTAAAGTTTTAGTACTAATAAAGTTTATATTACAAGTATTGATTTGGGGATAACAAAGCCGAACAAGCTGCTTCAATTCCTTGCCCCCCTTTCCATTTTGTAATTTTTGTGTGTGTGTGAAGTGTCAAATTTAGCCCTGATGAAAGTTTTAGAAGGGGATCCAATCCGGTCCATGATGGCATGCAAAAATGTGTTGGGCTCAGTGAGGAATTCTTGGGCCTTTTCAATTTATAATGGAGCCCAGAATGGATTTTCATTCCAGTTAGGGGTTTAGCATACTGTCTACATATTATAATTGCAACACTGGATTTTGGATTTTGGTACAATGCAAGCTGAACTTCTGTTTGAACTAATCAGAAAATACATTTTGCATGAAAAATATGAAAATACTGGTTGCAATAATTATGTAATTATCCCGGCCATACCAAAGAAATCTATCTTGAACAAACACATCCCCTCTTTCAGTTGCTTCTTGCGAAAGAGTAGTTTCTATAAAAAGCAATGTACACTTTATAAGAAAACAGATTCCAGTTGGGAGTTCAAAGAAAGGCACCGAGCTAGACTCTCTCATGTTTCCATGTGTACTCCGTTAAAATATAAGAATAATTTTGAGCATGTCTAGTGCCACTAAAATGCTGGTATAACTAAAATAAGTCGTTGTGTCACCTTGTTATCATTTTTTTTTCTTTTTATTGATTGAAGATAGGTCATAAAAAATATAAATCTTAAAATTTTGGATTGATTAAAGCATAGATTTATTGATTATTGGCTTGCGAGTAAATTAAATAATATCAGAAATTAGCACTTTGGCAGAAGCACTAATACCTCCTCACAAGAAAAGTTCAAAACAAATAAAGAAAGATTATAACATAATTAATAGTTGAATACTTGTTTGTTAGATGAATTAAACTGTATGACAAGAGCAAAAGTTAAAATCACACATGGTCCCTCATAGGCACATAAAAATGACAAATGAAATAGTTATACATTGAAAATAAGGTACAACATACATGTATGACAAATGTGAAAATAAGGTAAAACATACATGATAGCACAACATAGCAAATTGAATAAAGATAAACCACCGGTACACACACAATTTAAATTACATACATGATATAATGAAATAAAATAAAATCAAGGATACAAGATGATATATAAATATAGGTGTACACTTAGCATAGCGCAATCATTGTTTGTAGTAGCTAAGCGTACTATATAGGGTTTGAATAAAAGTAAGGACAAACAAACAGATACCAGCAATGACAGAGATGGTTATCCAAGGATTCGCGAAGTAGCGGCTCTTGAGCTCTGCGTAGGATCTACTATAACTTCTTTCATGATGTTCCCTGACCTTCTCCGACAAAATGTTAAGGTCATTCGGCATACGGACATCATCTGAAATTTCAGTTTTTAACTGTTGTACAAACCTCAAAACATCGCCTTCATCATTCCCCATGCTTGGGACGATACCATTCGCTTGCAATAGTTTGGCATCTGCTTTTGTTAGTAACAAGTTCGTCATGCATGCAACATAGGCAGTGATAGGGAAACCACAGTCCATGTAACCTCTTTCAAATCTTAAAAGATTTTCATAGATTACAAAGCTATATTTGAAAATGTGGAAGGGTGCTATTTGCATTACTCCAGATAATCTCTTGTCACAGTAAGACACATCAATAGCGTCATGCTTTTTGAAAACAGTTGCCGATAATTTCAAGTCGGTTGCACTAGGTATATAGAAGTTGCCCATGTTCTTTGTGGGTTGCAATAATGATCTCGTTTCCCCCAGATACTTCCCTTCGGGGGTTCGAGTCCAATGGAAGATGTGTAGTAGATGTTTGAAGCCACCAGGGGGGAGGGTACCGATACCAGTACCACCATGCACTTTGGACTTGTGCACTCTAGGATAGAGGTCGTCAAAGCATGAGACAGCAAGTTTGTCGATTGGGGTACCAACAAGCTTGCTTAAGTTGGTATGGTTTGTATATATACACTCGACAATAAACCACGGCATCTGGTAGTCCATGGTCAACATCTGAAGTTTGATCGCCATCGGGTCTTTCATTATATGTTTGTATATATTATAAAACTCTATGGACCTTTGATCTTTTGGATCCCTCGTTTTCTCTTTTGTTCCACTCAAAATTTCTATTCCGTTCCGAACATTTTGGAAAAAAAGAATGGCAAATACTAAGATGCAACTATTGATCAGTAGGTATTCTAGGAATAATTTATTGTCTATATCATTATGGTTGTGGTGATAGTAGCTCCAGGCAAGATGTTGGTTCTCTTTGATGTATTCAAGGTATGAACGTACGTCGAGATCAAACCACCGCCTCATAAATGCAACAAAATGCCATCCACTGAATTTTCGACTTATATCATTTAAATAAGGGACGCTAAAATAATACTTATAATAAGGTTCGCTAAAATAAACCAAAAGTGGATAATCACTACTAAATATTGATATCTTTTCTTCACTGTCTGTTGATGCTTGCAATGATTTGGTGGGAATATCGGGGAACGGCAAGTTCTGTAATATATCTCCTATGTTCACAACCCACTGTTCAAATTGCTGGGCACCATTACTCATTTCTGACACTCTTCCCGATATATCCACAAACAAGCTGTTCTGAAAATAATGTGGAACGTGATTAAATAGTGAACACAGATATGCTAATCGAAGAAGCATGGCAAAACAATATCCAGGTTAATGGAAAGTTAAACCTTGATAAGATAATTTGTCAATGTCCTTATCTGATAAGCTAATAACGAATTTTTTTTTCTTACCCGTATCCATACTCGCTAAATAAACCAAAAAAATCTTATCCATATCCGTCTTATCAAATGCAATATGAGTCGGATAAACGGATAAATTAAAAGGTCTCATTTATATCCTAGATAAAACAGAAACACTGTAAAGAGAACTTCATAGATAATTCCCACGTAAATAACAAAGGCTATAGCAATATGAGATGACAAATTATATATATATATATATTTATATATTATCGTCATGAACCTACTATGAGATCCATTTCGTTTGGACACTAACTTTAATTTGAGTCACATTTTAATTAGTAAGTAAAATACAATTTGTAAATAATACTATTTTCCATTTTGACCAAATTAATTGTGTTATTAAATCTAAATATTAATACCATTTGAGTAACATTAAAAAAAATCTTTAATTAATCCCTTAATTAGATACTGATTAAAGATTGAAATTAAACTAGAAGTTAAATCATCATTCAATCTTAAAATGATCTACACACATTCAACGGAAATTAAATATTAAATACAGATGCTAATCAAAGAAGAATGGCAAACCCATATATGTCCCGGTTAATCAAAAGTTTGGCGTGAAAACTGATCAATTTACGTACAGAAGAATGGCAAACCGATATATAACCGACAGGACTTCACAACTTTACTAATTAAATTTATATTCCCTATTTTATTCTATATATTTACATTTTTATAGGAATAATTTATTAATTTTCAATGGATTCATATATAGAAATGTTATCTGATACGATCCGGCACTAATTTATAAATGGTAACAGTTGAGGTATGAAGTTGTCAATTAAAGCCCTTGTTGGATATAGAAAAGCCCATCTCTGCATTTGGGTTGGTCGCTCTGAAATTGTACAATATTTTTTTTAAGATTAAGCCCAGCAAATATCCACGTACTAATTAGCAACGCTCAAATTAATCCACATCCCATTCATTTTATCATCCATTGCCAGGAAATCTGTCAGTCCAAAGAATCCATTAATTGCGCACCTAAATGTAAAAAAGACACACGAGGACAAGAATTTTTTTTATAAAATGTAATTAAATTAGAAAATATAACAAAAGATGTTCGTTGGGTGATCTTTTACAAAAATCAGCACTACCAAATGGGGAATTCGTTACAACTCAAGGTGTACCGAACCCTTGATTCGGTACAACTCTTTTTACTCCAAAAATATGGGTGCCGAACCCTTGACGGGGAGTGAGATTGAGAAGAGAGAGACGAATCAATCAAAAATAATTTTTATTATTACAGGGGGCAAATCGGAAGATACTGAATTGGGGATAACAAAGCGGAATTCAGATTCCCTAAAGTAACTCAAATTTTGTGTTTAGATCTGGACCGTCCGATCTGTTTTGACACAGATATTAAAGAGATCAATACATTCTACTTTGAATCGGACGGTCAGGATGTAAGATAGATTATTATGTTACCTCAGAGTATGCGGACCACATAACAAAACTGAGACCATGCTGCTTCAATTCTTTTCCCCTTTACATTTTCTTATTTTCTTGTTTGTGAAGTGTCAAATTTACCCCTGATCAAAAGTTTTAGAAGCGGATCAGGTCAGGTCCATTCATGGCATGCAAAAGTGGGTTGGGCTCAGTGAGGAATTCTTGGGCCTTAATTGACTTATAAATTAATTACAATTAGATGGGGCCCATAATGGATTTCCATTTGGTTAAGAGGTTTAGATGGGGCCCATAATATTTTTTCTTTTTTCTCTAGTACCAAATCAAGAACCTTAAATATTGAATACATACGGATGCTAATCGAAGAAGCATGGTAAAACCATATTCAGGTTAAATCAAAAGTTAAGGTTTTGTTAGATAATTTGTTGCTTTCACGTGAAAACTGATCAATTTACACAAGTAAAATTAGGGATGTCAAATGGGTAAAACTAAGCATCGGTGAGGGCATTTTCATACCCATATAAAATTAGTCTTAGCCACCCAATTAACCTTACTCCTTATCCGTTAAGTACTAATCTTATACAAGCCCTTCACTTATTCATTAAGATAACAAGTAACCAAACACATAATGGATAATTACCAAATTTATTGATAGCTTATATTTTCTAATTAAAAAATATTACAAATGAATATTTTTATTAAATATAATAATCATTATTTTTATACCATGATTTTAAAATTTAATTTATTAATTAAATAAAAATGATATAAATTTTATATTGAATAAACCGACATCATTTTCTCATCATTTACTATAAAAATATTATGTAAAATGTTGTAAAATCAATGTAATCGTAATAATAAAACTTGTATAGTTATATGTATAAATAAAAAAAGTTAACATATATAATTTTACAAACGAGGCAAATCTACCTAATACTTCAACTAGAATTCAGATCATTATTCAATCTTAAACGATCTACATAAATCTACCGCAAACTAGATCGATCTTACTAATAGATAACGACACACATTCTCTGGGATATGAAACTAACAAATCTCTCAGACACAACTATTCATAATATCTAGTCAGCATATATACACTGAATCTGTTGTGAAAACTAACCGGTCGTACAAATAGAAGTAAGCACCAAAAAAATAAAATGCTGAGAATAAGAGAGAACATGAGAGATAAGTACCAAAGAGAGGAGAGGACGTCTGTCTTCGTCTCTATATGACTCTTTTTCAAAATGATGAGGAGGCGAATTAGAAAACTCGGGAGATTTATAGAGGCAAGTGGTCAAGTGGGCAAGAGAAGACAATACAGATTCTCTACTTCTCACTCTTAGTCTCTCAGTGTAGCAAGCTGTGTAGCTTCGACGATTACATGTCGCGGGTCAGAAAAGGTCCCAATTTTATTTTATTTTAAATGTGAAATGTAGATACAAACATCTAATATTTTAAATTTTCTGCACTTATAAATATTTTTAGAGTTTGACTACTAAGTGTTAGTTTTATTTACTTATGTGGCCTATGTTATTATTGTGCACCAATTTTATTTACAAAAATTAATGAAAAGGCATGAGTAATTTTTGATGGAAAAATTCAGATTGTTATTTATAAAATATACTGGTCCCAAAGGTTGCCTCAGAGTTATTAAATATTTCTTCTCTTATTTGGACGCATCCCATCCTGATAACTTTGTCCATAAAAAATTAAATAGAGAAGTAAAAGAAAAATACCTAAGATCTTCATCATCAAGTCTGAGAAAAACCATTGATGATCAGTATTTATGCTTCCAGTTAATGATGTCATCACTCCAAAAATATAAGTTTTAAATTACATTGGCTATTTTATTTTGGATTTACGGATTCTGAATTTTGTGTTCTAATTACAAAACTTGTTACAATTTTATTATCTCTATCATTTGGTACCAGAGCCATCGTAAATTCATATAAGATAGCCATCGGTTCGGAAACAGATGGTGATTTTAGATTTCAACTGATAGAGAAGTGTTTTTCTATAGCAGTGTCAGTATATAAGAATGCAATCGTGTTTGGCCATGTTTTGTTAGTAGTAGAGATAGAAGAAAAAAATATTATTTTTTCTTAAAAGGCATGAAGTAGGATGGAATAACATTCGAAGGAGTCAAATTATGAAGTACTATTGGACTTCAGCAGAAATTCGAGAATCTAAAATATTCCATGAAAATGAAGACACCTCGATAAATTATATTAAGAATGGAAAACGATAAAACTGAGATGAAGTTGATATTAACGATATTTTTATTTCATATAATATAGCGCTAAATATAATGAATATTCAGAATCATGAATCGAACTTTATTAAAGAATGACAACAAAAAATTAATTGATTAAAGTGGAAATGCACAATTGAGGTAGAATTAAACTCTCTTAAAAAACGAAAAAGTTTTTGGGCATGTAGTCCCAATAACTGAAGGCATAAAACCAGTAGTATACAAATGAGTTTTCACGCAAAAACAAAATCAGAAAAAGTGAAATTGCGAGATATAAAGCACAACTTGTCACCCGAGGATTTTCGCAGAGACTTGAAATTGATTATGAACATACATATGTGGTGGATGCAACACCTTTTTGGTTCTTAATTAGTCTTGCAATATTTGAAGGTTTCGATTATCGTCTGATGGATGTTGTTACAACCTATTTATATGGTTCGCTTGATACTGATATTTATATAAAAATCTCTGAAGGATTTAAGATGCCTGAAGTATGTAATTTAGATTCTCGAGAACATTAATCAATCAAATTGAATAAATCTTTATATGCATTAAAACAATCTGGACGCATGTGGTATAACTTTCTCAAATAACATTTATTAAAACTAAGGTTCTAAATAGCATTTATAGCGTAAAAGCTATAGCGAATAGCGTCGCTATAGCGGAAGCTATTCCAAATAATGTTTTTTTTTTACATTTCTTATATTCAATATTTGTACTAAATATCAACATTATCTAAAGTCTTATAGAACAATAAATAACACCAAAGTAATTAAGAAATTATAATATTCATATTGAACCCGTACAAAGTCCAAATTGCGGTTCAAAATATCCATAGTAATATCATAAACTATCGATTTTTCCTATTAAAAATATCTTAAGCATCATGATTCATGACATAATCTATTTTTTTTTCTATTCAAATTTTAATTTCGGTTTGGACTTTTTTTCTATTCAAATTTTAATTTCTATTCTCAATTTCAAATTGATTTATCTGTAGCAAGTAGCAACAAATTCAATTTCGGTTTGAGATTTTTTTTTTATCTTTATTTAAAACCCATATAAATTGCTTAAAAAAAAACCCATATTGTATAGCGCAAATAGCGCAAATAGCGGACCGCTATAGCACTGTAGCGGCCGTAGCGCAAATAGCGCATTTTGATGTCATAGCGTAGCGTTTGGTGTCCAAAAACGCTATAGCCGCTATAGCGCGCTATTTAGAACACTGATTAAAACATATAAATATAAAAATGATGCAATTTATCCATGTATGTTCTGGAAAAGATATACAAATGATTTCGTTATAATTGCAAATTATGTCAACAATCGAAATATTATTGGAACTCCCAAAGAGCTTCCAAAAGCTATACATTATTAAAAAAAATAGATTTTGAGATTAAAGATTTTGATTCATGTTGTCATGAAGGGAGTTAATATACACTGGATTTTCTTCAATTGTGATTGTTTTCCCACTGAATTTTTTTATTAAGGTTGTAATCATGTATTAAAACTGATTTTTTCAATTACTAAAATTAAAATTGACTTCCACGGGACTTGGACTAGGAGGTGAGTATGCTCCACAGCCGTGTGATTTGATAACCATTCTCTGGTTCCGAAAACGATTGAGATGAAAAGTATATTGTCATATTATTTAATTATGAAAAGTAGTCAGGGGACATCGCATTCTATTGCATTGATTTACATAAACTTACAAAATTGCAAACAGTGATTGAGATGTAACATTTTCTTCCCTCTCATGTGTATCTTTCTGGTATAAATAAAAATCTCACACACTAGGTCCAAGAGAAGTTGTACATTTGAAACACTTGTTGATTGGACAAGTTGAAACTGTTGTTCTTCTTTAGCACAAGTTGCTAGGAGCTCTTCTACCACCAGAAATTTAAATCAATTGTTGATTGGACATGTTTGTAACAAGAAGACTTGGAGTCAATCAGAGAAAAATCAACATAGCAAGGGACAATTATATCATGAGAATTTCATTTTAAACAATGAGCTTCTGGAACATCAATTTGGAAAAGCACATCTTTCCTCAATTTCAAATAACGCCAGTTATTTCTAATTGGAGCAGTAAATTTCAGTGTTAAGAAAATGTTATCACTGTAAATTTTCTAAGTAGATTCTCAGTAAAACTTCTGGAGCTAGGTAAAATAAATCAATATACCATGTTCATAGATTTCAATATATAATAAAATCTTTTATTTACTGTACGTAATACATTAAAAAATCACAAAAATGTGACTAGATACAAATAATGCATACGACAGAATATTGATAATTCTATAAATCTAATTTAATTTAAATGTTCGACACCTACATCTTATGAGCATATATGCATGCTTCAATTTTCTATAAAGGATCATTTTTATGAAATTTAATTTGGAATCTAAGCTTAAATAACATACAACCTACTTCACTATTTAAACTTATAATCCCTATTTTATTTTGTTTATTTAGTATTTGTATAGGCTTAATTTATTAATTTCCAACTGATTCATATATGGATATATTATCTGATAAGATCCGGCCCTAATCATACAAGAAAAGTTATAAATTAATAAAGAATTAAGATGATCCATCATACTTATTCAGAATCAATTCAAATTGATTACATTATGTGTGGATCAGATTATACCACCATAAAAACTGCATTGGTTGCTTTAAACATAGTTAATATTTTAGGAATAGTAGGCATAGTGGTTATTATTTTTTAACATGTTCAGTAGGAGGTGCTTATTTTATATAGGAACGTTGTAGTGTTTTAAATACTAAAATACTGCTGAATTTATCCTAAAAAAATGGTATTATTAGAGCTTATGTTGCTCCTCACAATAATTAATATTGTACGACAAGAGTGATAGTAAAAATTAATCACATAAAAAAATAAACGATAAATTTCAAATTTCTATACAAACCCCCGCTACTATAAAAGCGTTAACCTTACACAACATATCATACATGAAGCGAGAAAAATCCAAATAAATAGTGTGTAAAGGGATTTTATGAAATTGTACTCTTGTTATTCTTATCACAAGTAACAGCTGGGCGCTCTTCTTCCATCAAAAATTTAGAAAACTTTTTGATTGGAGATGTCATTACAGGAGTTAACACTACAAAATAGGCCACTATCCGCTAGGGTAAAAAGTATCCACAAGAGTACTAAAACATGACTATTTTTAGCAACAAGAAGACTTTTGAGTGAACTGGAGAAAAATCAACATAGCATCCTTTATAACCAATCGTTGTCACACATATAGAAAAGTCAAATCCATATGAATATTCACAAAAGAAAATTAATATTGTCCACCAACTTGCCGTGCACTGCATTCGGGTTTGTTACATTAGAAATTTTTTTGATCTCATGAAATTTGTTTTATTACTAAAATTTTATTTAACCTAACAAAAATAGTGCATGGGCACACTGGTGTCGGTATTGTCACAAATACTTTTATCAGTAATAGTGATACCATCGCGAATAGCACTTTCTGTCGGCTTACCCTCAGCAATAGTAATTTTTTTGTCTCGCAGATAGCGGCATATTATTATTTTACCTCTAAAATTTTCTATTCAGACAAAGAGCTTCCGGAACATCAATTTGAGAATTTATGATGAAGTATGCACCTTGTACTATGAAAGATGACCCCAGCATAATAATTCAATTCAATTTAATGCATATCATATTCAGGCAGGATCGATTTTGAAAATCATGAATCCACTGTGTTGAAATGTTGCTTCCACAGACCTTGTCTAAGAAAGCGAATGATAGAATGATTAGATACATTTAATTTGTCAAGAAGGAGGTTTCTTTGGAAAAAGAGCGCACGAGAAGGAAGAGGCATGGCACTTGCAAATTGGGAATTAGTGTGTAAGCCAAAGAAAGTTGGCGGTTTGGGGGTAATTGATTTGAAGGTGTTCAATGATGCTTTATTGACTAAATGGTACTGGTATTGGAGTAAACTGGAAACGAGACTTTGGAAATCAGTCGTGTTAATAACACATAATGGAAGATTGAGTGATACTCCGGACTGTAGATTCTTGAAACAATCATTTAAAAATACCAAAGCTTCACTCAATACAAACATGAAATGGGAAGCAGGGGATGGGGCATACATTAAGTTTTGGCATCATGATTGGGGATATGGAATATTAAAAGATGAATCCAGGCTTCTTTACCTAGAAGTGATTGACTCAGATATATCATTACGAGAAGCTCTGAGTATACAGGATATTATGTCTATGTTCAACATGATTGGTTCAATGCAATTTATCTCACAGTTGATGGCTCTCTCTAATATACTGACATTGAGGCCAGCACCACGTGCACATCAGGATAGAGTAATCTGGAGATTGAGCAACACTGGACAATTCACAATTAAGTCAGTATACCAACGTATGAAGGATGAACCAACATTCAAGGTTATGATACAAAAGGTCTAGAAGATGAAAATACCCCCAAGAATTAAGGTTTTTGCATGGTTATCATGGCAAAATATTGACGGTTGACAAGTTGGTGAAAAGGGGGTGGAATATGCCGAGCATGTGTGTTATGTGCAGAAGGGAATGTGAAACAATCGCACATTTATTTTCAGAATGCACTTTCACAATACAACTGTATAAGAGGCTAGCGCAAGACTTTGCATTACTGGCTTGGAATTGGAGGTTCATATTGAGAAGGCAGCAAGCACAGATCTGGGTGATACACAAAAAAGGAGAACTAAAATCAAGGGAACTTCTGCTAATAGTAATGTTCATCTGCTGGAGGGAGAGATGCTCAAGGATATTTACAGATAAGAATAAGACTATAGAAGATTTACTCGGAGAAATACAGGAGCAATGGATGTATTTGCACTAGAACGATGTTTATTTCCTTTTCTCTTATTTTAATTGTATTTTAGAAACTTATTCAACCATGTTGAATTTCATGTAAACACCCAAAGGTTTCTCATTGAAACCTTGATTCAATAAAGCAAATAGGGACAAGATCCCTATTTTTCCTCAAAAAAAAATATATTTAATTTGTCACATATTATCTCCCTAATGACATTTAATATGAAATTTCTCTGTTTTATGTGTATAAAATGAAATGGGAATTATGTGTTGTCGGTTACAAAACAAGAAGGGAACAAATTTGATAATGACGAAATTGTCCTTCAAGAATGACAACTTGCTGCTCCTTAAATTTAACCGGTTATATTAAGGAATTGTTAACCTTGAAAAATTAAAGAATTGAAAAACTCACCTTTCTGATGTGAATTACCAACTGTGGTTCGATTGTATTATTATTTATCAGTTTTGAACATAAAGTACATACGAAGGAATATACATATCTGTTCTTTTTCTTTATATTAAAGGACCCTCATGCATCCAGCATCTTTTAGATGCTATTCTCAAGAATTGAGCATGTGACCTCACCGTAGAGATACAAGTCCCGTACCACTGTACTGAGCCTGCAGATGTTAGGAATATACATATCTTATACGAACATTCTTCGTTAATGTCCACCTGAGTAGCAAGAAGAGATGGCGAAACAAACTTTCATTTCGATAGGTGGCATTCTTTAATATTGCAACCATTATTTGTAGTGGCCATAGTTGACGACGTCCTTAAAAGACTAGGTCTTCTATAATATGTCTACATTAATTTATTTCGGGCTTATATTTTGTCCACAATAAAAATAATTTGGAATATTTTGAAGATAAACTATGCACCAAATAATTTGGAATGCTTGTTGAATAGATAATGGGTGGAAATAAAAGCTAATAAATTTATAACTCTAATTCAACTTACCATCAGATCACAAGCGTATAATCTTACCAAGTAGTATTGATCAGGGTGTCGATCTAATCATCTAAAGATATAGTTTTTTGAATAACCGTTCACTAATCTAATCAAATCCTTTTGTGAGTGAGAGAATTGATCAAACAAAGTGCAATTAGACATTTAAAGCTCTAATGTTTAGGCTTACTGTCATTCTTTAATCATTTTGAGTGCAATTAGACATTTAAAGCTCTAATGTTTAGGTCTAATGTCATTCTTTAATCTTTTAACTAATCATTTTGTTGCTTGAATTCACTTGCGAATTTGAGGGATTCTAATCCTAAACTAGTATTGTCCACTTTCGTGAGATACAATGCTCTATCTAACTAAGAACCGGTTGGAGAATGGTAAGCTAATTTTATCCTAATAAGATGCAAAGAGTTAACATAAGAGATGAGTTCACGGTTACGTCATTCCTTATAACTCTCTGTAGTTCAAATCACAAGGTGTCATCATCAGTGAGGCAAGAGAACACGACATTCGTCTCTAGATCTCAAGACTCCTAAGTATCCTATATTTGTTCCAACAAATGGCATCTTCCTTTCAGATATCCGCCATAGGTCTAGATGCATGTACCATAACCGTAATTGGTCAACCCTCAATGACTAGCACGTTCCTGAAGGTCATGGAGAAGTTATGCAGCGTGGGGTGTTGTTGCATGAAATTCCTGAAATAATTAAAATGGCTGAAGTATGTAATTTAGGTTCTCTAAAATATTAATTAATAAAATTGAATAAATTTTTGTATGGATTAAATCAATCTTGATGCATGTGGTATAACCATCTCAATGAACATTTATTAAAATATATAGATATTAAAATGATGCAATTGTCCATGTATTTTCATGAAAAGATATAGAAATGATTTCGTTATAATTACAGTTTATATCAATGATCGAGATTTTCCGGAAGATCTTCCAAAAGCAATAAATTATTAAAAAAATAGATTTTCAGATTAAATATCTTGATTAATTTTTTCTTAAAGGGGAGTTAATATGCACTGTATTTTTTTAATTCTGATTTCTTTTCCACTGGATTTTTTTTATAGGGTTGTAAAATTAATTTTTTTCAATTACTAAAATTAAAAATTGATGTCGACGGGACTTGGACTAGTAGTCGGAGTAGGCTCCACAACCGGGTGATTTCAGAACCTTTCTCTGGTTCCGAAAACGATTGGAATGTTTTTTATTGCTTATCTTTATGCTTTTTTTCCCCTGTCATGTTTATCTCCCTGGTCGTCATAAATTAATAGCTCTCACACTATGACTTGATCAAATGTAGGCGCTCTTCTTCCACCATAAATTTAGAATGCTTGTTGATTGGACATGTCGTTAACAATCAGAAGAGTCAATCAGAGAAAAATCAATATAGAAAGACGGGTAATTATTTGATGAGATATTCACTTATATCCAATCTTTTACACACATAAAGAAAATGCAAATCCATGTAAATATTCTACATCTAGAAATTATTATTTTCCACGAACTAGTCGTACGTGCACTGGATTCATGCTTGTTACATTTGAAAATTTTGTATTGCATGAAATTTGTTTGAATTTCTAAACTTATAGTTATCCGAAAAAAAAGAGCTTCAGCACACTATCAAAATTTTCAATTGAGACAGAGAGCTTCCGGAACATCAATATGGAGAACCACTTCTTTCCTCAATTTTAATTAACGCCGATGAATTATTTAAAACTGAATCTTTCACCGTGATGTAAAATGTGGTCAGGTTGCGCTGCGCTGCATGATGTTACCTATGGGCTTCTGAGTATAATGTTTCTGATATTTCTCCATTTGATGTAGATGACGATTCCAGGTCGAATCCTTTTAAAGAGGGCGGGAGTGATGGGCACCAAAACGGAATAGATCCTTTGGAAGTTTCAGACAGACCAATTACACGGTCACAAGCTAAGAAGAATAAGGAAGCAATACAAGAATTGGTGCAATTAGATTGAATGGATATGGAATCATTATCAAGGAAGGATCTGACATTTAAAAAGAGCTTACAAGAAAAAAAAAATGATTAATTAGATTCAGGCAGTAGAATGCAGCAGCATCGTTGTTTTAGAATAATTGTTATGTTTGAATAATATTTAGACATTAAGTTTTATTTCTTTCCAATTTTGCCAAGCAACTATGCTGGGTAAGTTTTGTGATATTAAATTTATTTCCTTGCAATTCTTGACAACAACCTGCTGGTTAAGTTTCGGGATAAGTTTATTTCCTTCAAATTTCATCAGCAGGCTACAAATACTGCTGCCTCCATTAATTGTAATAGACAATCAGTGATTTTATAAAAATTGTGAGAGGTTTTCTCTTTGTTGTTCTTAACTGAACTTTGAACCTATCGAAGGGGCATCAACCTTTGTGATGTTCTTCTTTTCTTTGGTTCATGAAACTCTGAAGATCTTCAACAAGTCGATGGTAAGTTCTTATTCTTTGGTTCTTGAAATCAGATTTCAACGGGTTGGGGTTTCCATCGACTTGATTTTGAATTTCTTGGGTTGATTTTATTTTTTCCAGGGGTTCAAGGGAGCAAATATCCTACGGATTCATATCAGAGTGGAATAAGATAGAACCAAGACTAAGTTGATATTGATGATGTTTTTCCATATAATATAGCGCTAAATATATAAATATTGAGGATCATGAATTAAAGTCTATCAAAGAATGTCAACAAAGAAATTATTGACCAATGAGTTTTTCGCGAGAACAAAATGAAAAGAGTGAAATTGTGTGATATAAAGTGTGATTTGTCGTCCAAATTTTTTTCCAAAGACCTGCAATTGATTATGAACAAACAGACTCACATACGGTGGATGGAACAACTTTTTGATACTTGTTTAGTCTACCAGTACATGAAATATTCGATTTGAATTAGATGGAGTTGTTACAGCCTATTTATATGGTTCGCTTGATAGTGATATTTATATGAAATTTTCCAAAAAATTTTGTGATGCGTGAAGCATGTAATTTAGATTATCTATAATAAAATGCATTCAGATTGAATAAATATTTATATGGATTAATGCAATATGGACACATGTGGTTTAACCATTTTAGTGAATATTTATTAAAAATGCAATTTGTTATAAAATTTGTTCATGTATTACCATGAAAAGATTTGCAAATGAATTTGTTATAATTATAATTTATGTGGACAATCTAAATATTATTGGAAATTCGGAAGAATCTCCAAAAGAAAGAATTTGAGATTAAAGGTCATGGTTAATGTTATCACGAGGGAGAGTTAATATGCACAAACATTTTTCTTAACCATGATTTTTCCCATTTAATAAGGTTGTGATTGCGTATTAAGAAAAATAATGTACTATGTTTCCTTCACTGGGTTTTTTCCAATAGAGTTTTTTCTAGTAAAGTTTTAATAATACTTATTTTTATGTAATAGACATCTATGAGAAAGTGTTATAAACAAATAGTAAATGGAGGTCCATTAATTATATTCTTCTCCTCAAAAAAATACGTTTCATCTCCTCATTTATTAATGCAATTAATTTAATTGGCTTTCTTTTTTTTTACAATTTTTAGTCTATAAATAGAGCCTTTGCAAGAATGATGATGTGACAATATCCGCGAGGGTATACCAATAGAAATGTGCTTTTTCTATTAGTGACGGGAGTATCCGCGAGAGTATACCGACAGTATCCCTCGCGGATACTATCCCATTCTTGTAGCCACATGAAAAAACATATGAATAAGTGATAGCCATCCTTAATATATTCTCTCTATCTTATTTATTTGTCTTTATTTTATGACAGTTGCAGCTTGGATATAAGCATTTTTAAACATTTTTTTTAGAAGCAATTGATGGAAAAACAAAAACAAAAGAATACATACTTTATATTAGTAATATTTAAATTCCTCATTTTGCAACAAATGAATGTTAATAAAACAGAATACATTATAGCCTGCCTGGAGAGCATAGAAGATATTTTTTAATATTTTCAGGCAGTAATATTTGCATGTCGTATTAGGGTTTACCCAGAACCTGATTTCTTTTCAATTATTGTATACTGTTCGTTCTAGTTAGAATCATCTGTTATTTAAAACTGATTTTTTGAAGGGACCGACTAACTATTCCCTGGCTCCTATCCCCCATTCATCCCCCAGTCAATAATTGCCTTTGTTGACTGCTAATTAAGAGAGGACCACAAATTTTGGCGCTAAAAGACAAAACAAAATACGTCATTATCGCGACGAGTGTAAGTATTCATATAATACATCAAGTATTCATATCTAAGATATCAAATATTTTAAAAAAAATTGGACACATCACTCACCCATCTTTTACATGTTTTTAGAGGTGATTTTTTTTCTCCGTTCACTCTAACCAATATTTCTGACAATCTGTGAGAAATTTTGCAAATCTGAAACCACGAACGTCTTCTACATAATTTTCTCTTTTAAATGAGATCCATGATGAAATACTTTCGAGTTGTCCGTTGCACAAGTATTCATACCTCGTCATTCAAGTATTCATACCTCATCGAGCAAGTATTCATACCTCATCAGTATTTCACAAATAAAAAACTGGACACATCATTCACTCATTTTTTACCGATTGAACTTTCATTACTGCTCATCACTGAAAGTGTCCAGTACACTCAATCACTGGAAAAAAAAAATGAACACATGTAAAAGTTGGGCGTGTGATATATCTAGTTTTATTTTCCGAAATATTTGATATCTTAGGTATGAATACTTGTTCGACGAGGTATGAATACTTGCTCGACGTGGTATGAATACTTGCACGACGAGGCATAAATAATTTTAGGAGATATGAATACTTGCGCAACGGATAACTCAAAAGTACTTCATCATGGATCTCATTTGAAAAAGAAAATTGCGTAGAAGACGTTTGTAATTTTAGATTCACAAAATTCTTCCCAGATTGTCAGAAATATTGGTTAGAGTGAACGGAGAAAAAAACCCTCTAAAAACGTGTAAATGATGGGTGAGTGATGTGTCCAGTTTTTTTTTAAATACTTGATAAAAATATCTTAGATATGAATACTTAGTGTCTTATATATAAATACTTGTGCGCGTCAGTTGTAAAATTTTTCAAATATAAGCGGTCCTCCCATTAATTAGCGGTTCCCCACGTAATTAATGATTGATACGTATTTTCTTTTGTCCTTTTGTGCTTCAAGTTTGGTCCCCTAGATAATTAATGATTGGAGGATAAATGGGGAATAGAAGTCAGAGGAAATTTTTTTTTTTTCTTTTTTCAATTACTAAAATTAAAAAATGATGTCGACGGGACTTGGACTAGGAATTCTGAGTGTGATTTGATCACCATTCTCTGAGTGGGCTCCGAAAACGATTGAGATGAAAAGCATATTGTCGTATTATTTAATTAAGAAAAGTAGTCAGGGGATATTGCTTTCTATTGCTTTGATTTACATAAATCAATCCAAAAGGATAGTGAGTAAAAGTATTTTTTTGGCCGACAGTCACTTTTTATCTTCACAAGTAGTCAATTTTTACTCTCGTGATCTATTTTTACAGTATAAGGTCTACCGTCAACTACGTGTACATTTGATCAAGTCGTAACTATTGTTCTTCTTAGCACAAGTTGCTAGGCGCTCTTCCTCCACCAGAAGTTTAGAACACTTGTTGATTGCACATGTCTGCAACAAGAAGACTTGGAGTCAATCAGAGAAAAATAAACATAGTAAGGGACAATTATTTCAGTTATAACCAATCGTTCACATTGATAAAGAAAATGAAAATATTCTACATCTAGAAAGTAAATATTCTCCACAAACTTCTCAACCACTGGAATATTCTTGTTGGTTACATTTAATTGGAAAATTTTGCATCTCCTCAAATTTGTTTGAATTGCTAAAATTTTAATTAGATCACCTAAAAAACGTAGTGCTTTCCACACCTTGAGAATTTCATTTTAAACAAAGAGCTTCTGGAACATCAATTTGGAAAAGCACATCTTTCCTCAATTTCAAATAACACCAGTTACCTATATTTGGAACAGTAAATTTCACTGTTAAGAAAATGTTATCACTGTACATTTTCTAAGTAGATTGTCAGTAAAACTTCTGGAGCTAGGTAAAATAAATCAATATACCATGTTCATAGATTTCAATATATAATAAAATCTTTTATTTACTGTACGTAATACATTGAAAAATCACAAAAATGTGACTAGATACAAATAATGCATACGACAGAATATGGATAATTCTATAAATCTAATTTAATTTAAATGTTCGACACCTACATATATAATATGAGCATGCATGCTTCAATTTTCTATAAAGGATCATTTTTATGAAACTTAATTTGGAATCTAATCTTAAATATTAACATACAACCGACTTCACTATTTAAATTTATATTCCCTATTTTATTTTGTTTATTTAGTATTTGTATAGGCTTAATTTATTAATTTCCAACGGATTCAGATATGGAAATTATCTGATAAGATCCGGCCCTAATCATACAAGAAAAGTTATAAATTAATAAAGAATTAAAGAGCCATCATACTTGTTGAGAATCAATTCAAATTGATTACAGAATGTGTGGATCAGATTATACCACCATAAAAACTGCATTGGTTACTTTAAACATAGTTATTTTAGGAATAGTTAGCATAGTGGTTATTATTTTTCAACATGTTCAGTAGGGGGTGCTTATTTTATATAGGAACGTTGTAGTGTTTTAAATACTAAAATACTGCTGAATTTATCCTAACAAAAATAGTATTATTAGAGCTTATGTTGCTCCTCACAATAATTAATATTGTAAGACAAGAGTGATGGTAACAATTAATCACATAAAAAAAGACAAATTAATATATTGCATTGAAAAGAAAGGTACAACATACATGATAGCACAACATGTTCAGTATGTGGGGTCCACCATCTTTTATTAGAAGTTATAATAAAATTTCAGAATTTATTGGTGCTATATAAGCAGGGTTCAAATGTGCCTGACATCCTTAATTATCTCCATTTTTATAGTCCAAAAAGTTGATTCGGACCACTGAACATGATCTCCATATTAAAATGTGATTGGAGACCAAATTCTATATTTATTTTTGAAAATATTTTACGATTTTTTTAGATAGGTACAAAATCACTGTTTTTGGTCCATAATCTTTTTAAAAATAGTGATTTTGTACTTATCTAAAAATATAAAAAAAATCCAAAAATATGTAAAATTTGGTCTCCAAGCACAGTTGAATATGGCGAATATATTGAGCGGTTTGAATCGATTGTTTGGACTTTGAAAGCAGAAATAAGGATGTGACACACGATTAAGGCTTGAAAGATATATAGAAGGCATTCAAACCCAACTCATTTTTAAATATATATTATGCTTGTACCAGACTTGACTGGTATCTAACACAATCTAGGTTTCAATGGAAATATGAAGCTAAAATTGAATATAAAAATATTCTTTGTAAACTGCTGCTAAAATCCAACAACAAGTGCAGAAAGGCCGCTGAGAATACCACAAATATGAAGCTCCGCCCCTGCACAATTGCAAAACAAACCCTCACGGTTTTCCGACCAGCAAATAGGTCCTTTGAAACTGCTAACTTATCAGTTCCGCCACGAAAATTCCTGGAACTGAACTCAAGGACCCAAGATCTACATAAAAATTTCCTCAAATTCCTGAAAATCACACAAAACCCCTTCTGAATTCCAGAAATGTCCAGAAAATTCATATAAATTATCTGAGTGTCTAGAAAAATCACATAAAATGCCCAAAACTCAAAAAAATCATAAGAATTATCTAAATGCTCACAAAATTTATATAAATTGTTCAAAGAATCGGAAAATTCATGAAAAATACCATCCCTTTCTGTCCAGAAAATTCATATTTTTGTTTCGCCCCGTTGTAGCTTTCAACTCGCTAAGGCAGGGGCTTTCTTTGGGATGTATACATTATGATTCACGTCATAAATAACAACCATTTTCATTAAATTGCTTAAAATAATGTGCCAAACAATCAAATAAAAATTCACAAAAATATGGGAAGATCAAGTCAATGTAAACAACAAAAAAATATGGATTTAATCACAATTAATATTGTATGTTACCAGTAGAGAATGCCTGTTGTTTGGTTTTCAGTAAACAGTAAAGCCCCTAAGTTTAACTATATAAATCCAGTTAATATATTAAAAGCAGCATCTTTGCTATTAACAAAAATGCAACATTTTATGCAAATACCAGATGCATCTCATCTACTGTAAATAAAAATCAGCAATGAGATTCTTTGATCCCATCGGCCTTCTTCAAAAGAAAACCTAACAGAAGCATTTAATCAGTGCTACAATTGTTAAAATCAAGCACAATTCGTGCTTCCTTTTAAAGGCCATCGGAAGAAACGAATAATTTACCCTAGAAATTATAAAAATGAAGGCAAGTAAAAAACTAACCTTGACAGTTGCGCCATCATGCATTCTAGAGAAGGTCTTCTTTTCAAACTGGGCCTCACCTGTATCCTTTCTCAAACCAGACACAACTGACAAACTAGGGTTAGTGTTTGAGTTTGGTTCAGAACCCTTATTCAGTACATCTTTGATACCATCCGAAACTTCACCGGTATTATACGTACCTATGGTTGTATTATCCTCAGTAAGTTCACTTTCTCTTGGGATTTTTATAACAGACCTAAGTTTAGGCCCTTTAACCGAAACAGGAACAATTTCCTCTTTTACCTTAGTTGGTTCATCCAAAATAGACTCCTCTTTCATTTGGTTCATGTAAAACAAGTTTGCCTCTTTCTTCACTGATACCACATTTTTGAACTTTGTGAAACTTTATGAAATTTTCTAGCGCCTTTTGTAGCAATATCAACTCCAAATCCACCACCACCCCAGTTGTTTTTAATCATCCTTCTGCGCCTTTTCTGGTACAACTTTCTCTGACGCCTCAGCTATTGGTTCACTCTATTTTTCTCCTCTCTGTATCTTGTTCTCTTTATCCTTTGAAGAAGATACAATGTTACTATCAGCTCGCCTCAAAATCCGTGCTGTCTCTTCTTTCTCTCTCTCTATTCGATATCTTTTACTCCTATTAGGACTTCTACTCTGATCTTCTATGGCTTCTGCCTCGCTCTCTTCCCTTGTACTTGCTACCAGTACTAACTCTACCATTTCTTACTTTTGATTTTCGTTTTTCGCAAGTTGAGCAACTACTGACAGAATAATCTCTTGAGTAAGACGAAGGCAAGATGCTGACATGGCGAGGCCTCTTTCTAGGTTTCTGCTTTAATTTTTTCGATTTACGTGGCTTCTTCCTGCCACTGTCAGATGAATCAGAAGAGTAACTACGCTTCCTTTTCCCAAATTTTGATTTCTTCAATCTGATTTTTTCCTGAAATATAGATTCAAAATGCAACCAATACTTGAATATTTCAATTAGACACCTCAATTACAAAAAAATTATAATTTCAGGTGCAAATAAGGCACTTGAAGAAATGAAATCAGACATTCAATCAGATATAATTAAATCTCACGATTTAGGAGTTACCGTTGGAACTCTTTTGGAGAGGAAGGAAGGAGCGATACTGGGCAGCGAGATTGGGCAATTCGGGCAGCGCAAGAGTAAGGATGCGACCTCTGCCGACGGGTCCCAGGTACTTCATAACTTAGCGGTCAAGAGGGATCGTAGTAAGGCTGCTAGTGGGGACCACGTCATAATACTGGAGGAGCCCGGTAAGTGAAGCACTGGAGATAATGGTTTGCAAGTTGTCGCTAAAGGCTCTGAGTTTGTTAGAGTTTGTTATTCCACATCAGCGAGTTTGTTTCGCCAGTTCAGCTCTTCTCGCTGAGTTGTCAGCTCGCGAATAAATCTCACGATTCTTACAATCGTTGAATTTACTTTCTTTTACAAATTAGATCGCCTATATAAGGCTAACTCTTCTGTGGAGAGTTTTTATGTTTTTGATGTTGAATTTAGGCGAATTGCGTTTTGGCATTCGACCTTGGTTATTTTGATGAACTTTGCTGTTCCTATAAAATTACTCCAAATTACTGAGTTCGATTGTTCTTTTCTACTCTATTCTATCTCTATTCTCTCTTGATTTGATTCTCAGCGATTTAAGATCGCTGCAAGTGGTATCAGAGCTTCTCGGTCGCAGCTGGGAAGCAGTTACTGAGAGGACATGCCTCCAAAACCAAAAGGCAACGATACAACTATTGATAACCAGATGGATCTGATCGCGATCAATGATCGGATAACCCAACTAGCTCGTGATTCCCAGATATCTCTACAAACTCGGGAAGATCAGGTACAAGCTCAGTTTAGAGAACAGGCTAATCAGATGGCTGAATTAAAATCAGCATTTACAGAGCTCACAATGATGATCAAAGAGGTGGTACTAGAGAAGCGAGGAGACACAAGTCAAAATAGTAATACAGGGTACCGTGCTGAACGGATGAATCGTGAGAACGATGAAGAGCAACCAGATCCTGATGCCGGGCGAGATACTGGTAGAGGAAATTCCTATCAGGAGCAACCAAGGGGATTCATGCCTCGGATCGAGATGCCCGTGTTTGATGGGAGTAAGGCTAGCGAATGGCTAGAGCGATGTAATTTCTACTTCAACTATTACCAAACCGCTGAAGTTTATAAGGTCGGTATGGCTACCATGAGTTTTGTTGGAGATGCCGAAGAGTGGTATAGTTGTTATAGGATTGAACATCCCAATCAGACTTGGCCCGCATTGGTAAATGCCATCTTTGAACGTTTCAAACTGAGGTGCCATCTTAATCCTGTAGTTCAATTCAAAAGGGTGCAACAAACCAGTAGTGTAGATGAATATATCAGAGATTTTCAAAGGGCAAAATCTAGACTACTAGTAGAAACTGGTATTAGGCAGGAGTATTTTTTTGTCTGGAGTTTTATTTGTGGATTGAGGGAGGAAATTCAGAACTCCATGAATCTGTTTAAACCCCAAACATTAAGTGAAGCTTTCAATTTGGCTTTAGAGCTTGAGGTAGTAGTGGGCTCTACTGACAAGAAACCTCTATTCCTCAAACCTCATGTGCAAACCAGTTATAAACCTCCTTTTAATACCAATTTCAAGCCCAATAGGCAATCTATACCTCCAATTAAGAAACCTATTGACAGCTCACCTTCAAATCCATTACCATACAAACCTCCCCACAAAAATCTTACCAATTTAACCCTTGATCAGAAAAGAGCCTTGGGACTTTGTTTTAGATGTAATGAAAGGTGGACTCAAGGGCATAAGTGCAGTAAGGGACTACATGCTTTGGAAGGGGAAGATGAGGAGGAAATGGAGGTGAATGAGGGTGAAGAAGGAGAGCAGGAGGTGAAGATTGGAACTCCTGAATTGGAAGAAGAGGAAGAGGAAATTGTCACTCTCAATGTTGGAAAAGGGACAGGAAATTGTTTTACCCCAAAGTATAGAGGGCAAATTGGGAATATTGCTGTAATGATCTTGGTTGATACTGGTGCAACCCATTCTTTTATCCATCCATTGCTAGTACATGAGCTCAAGCTACCCACTACTCCTACAACAACCCTACTGGTTAGAAGTGCCAGTGGAGAGAAGCTGATCACCAATACTATTTGTAAGCATGTTGAGTTTCAAATTCAAGGGCATACATTCTTTAATGATTTCAGAATTCTAGAAGTACAAGGGTATGATCTAATTCTGGGGGTGGATTGGATGGCTGGACTTGGTGATATTAAGATGAATCTTTTGAAGGGTGTGCTGGTGGTGGAGCAAGAAGGGAAAAGGGTAAAACTGCTAAATGAAAGTAAGGAGCCAGAGCTCAAAATTAGTGAAGGGATTAATGTACAGTATGAGGGAAAAAGGGGAAATCAAGTTTACTTGGCACATTTGTATAAAATGGGGGAGGAAAAGAGTGAGGAAGTAGTGGAGATTGATAAAAAACTGAGGGGCATATTGGAGAACTTTCACATGGTGTTTGAAGAACCTAAACAACTCCCACCACATAGACCAATAGACCACAAAATCCATCTCACTTCTGATGCAAAACCAGTCAACATTAGACCTTATAGAATGTCATATCACCAGAAGAATGAAGTAGAAAAAATTGTGCAAGAGTTATTACAAAATTCCTTTATCCAGCCTAGTGTCAGCCCTTATTCCTCACCCATTTTACTAGTAAAGAAGAAGGATGGCTCTTGGAGGATGTGTGTGGATTATAGAAAGTTGAATGAAAGCACAATCAAGAATAAATTTCCAATCCCAGTAATTGAAGATTTGTTGAATGAATTGAATGGGGCCCAATATTTTTCTAAACTTGACTTGAGGTCAGGTTATCACCAAATAAGAATGGCTGAAGAGGATATTCACAAAACAGTTTTCCAAACTCATGAAGGGTTGTATGAGTTTACTGTTATGCCCTTTGGATTGACTAATGCTCCTGCCACCTTCCAAGCATTGATGAACTCTATCTTTAAAGCATTCCTAAGGAAGTTTGTGTTGGTATTTTTTGATGATATTTTGGTGTACAGCAAGGATTTAGAGAGTCATGTATTACATCTAAAAAAAGTGATGCAAGTCTTAAAAGATCAACAATTGTATGTAAAAAGATCAAAGTGTGAGTTTGGAGTTCAAAAAATAGAATATTTGGGGCATATTATTTCTAGTGATGGGGTAGCAACAGACCCAAAGAAAATTGAATCCATGTTGGATTGGCCAATTCCAAAGAATATAAAAGGGTTGAGGGGTTTTCTTGGGCTTACTGGTTACTATAGGAAATTCATACAAGGTTATGGTGTCATTTCTAAGCCTTTGACTAACCTTTTGAAGAAGAATGCTTTTAGGTGGGATGAAGTAGCTCAACAAGCTTTTGATCAACTGAAACAAGCAATGGTGCAAGCTCCTGTTCTAAAACTCCCAGACTTCACCTTGCCTTTTGTAGTGGAGACTGATGCTAGCCATGATGGAATTGGGGATGTGCTTATGCAATCCAAGAGACCTGTTGCATACATGAGTAAGAAGTTAGGGGTGAAGAATCAAACCCTTTCAACCTATGAGAAAGAATTGCTGGCATTGTTTACAGCAGTTAACAAGTGGAGGCATTATCTCATGTGCCAAGAGTTTATTATCAAAACTGACCAAATTAGCCTCAAGTACTTGCTAGAACAAAGGGTGAACACTTCAATGCAACACAAAGGGCTCAGTAAGTTGTTGGGTTTAAATTACAAAATTGAGTACAAGAGGGGTGTGGAGAACAAAGTAGCAGATGCCCTATCCAGAAAAACAATTGGTGAAGAAAGTGAGGAGATACCAGCTGAATTAAATGTAGTTAGTGTTCTGATTCCTAAGTGGGTGGAGGAATTGAAAGAGAGTTATGAAGAAGATGATTGGATTATGAAATTAAGAGAGAAACTGAAGAATGGGGAAGGCAGTACTCAATCAGCCCACCTATCAGAATATCAGGGTCTGATCAGATACAAGGGAAGACTGTGTGTTGGTTCAAAGGCTGACTGGAGGCAGAAAATTTTGCAGGAAGTCCATGGGTCCAGTTTGGGGGGGCACTCTGGAGTAACTGCTACCTACCAGAGGGCAAAGAGGTCATTTTATTGGCCAATGATGAAAGATTGTGTGCATGAGTTTGTGCAGAATTGCCCAAATTGCCAATTGAATAAGGGAGAAAATGTGGCTAGTCCTGGGTTGATACAACCTTTACCCATACCAGTTGAAGCTTGGTGTAGTATTGGCATGGATTTCATTACTGGGTTGCCAAAATCCAGTGGGTTTGAAGTAATTATGGTGGTGGTGGATAGGCTGACTAAATATGCTCACTTCATTCCTTTAAAACATCCCTACTCAGCCACAAGTGTTGCTCAAGCCTTTATGGATAATGTTTACAAGTTACATGGATTACCCACAGATATAGTTTCTGATAGAGATCCAGTTTTTACCAGTAAATTCTGGAATGAGTTGATGGAAAAGATAGGGGTCAAATTGAACATGGGAACAGCTTATCACCCACAAACTGATGGCCAAACTGAAGGTGAATCAATGTTTGGAGCAATACCTTAGAACTATGGTTTTTGATAGACAGACAAAGTGGAAGGAGTATCTCACCTTAGCAGAGTGGTGGTACAATTCCAACTGGCACAGTGCAATCAAATCCACACCTTTCGAGGCCTTGTATGGCTACCCCCCTCCACAACTAGCACTAGGCAGTGTACCCCGTAGTCAGGTGGAAGCAGTGAATCATTTCCTGCGTGATAGGCAGACTGCTCTAACTCAATTGAAGATCAATCTGACTCGAGCCCAAGACCGGATGAAAAAACAGGAGAATAAACATCGGAGTGAAAGGACATTTTCCAAAGGCGACTGGGTCTACTTAAAGCTCCAACCTTACCGCCAGATTTCTGTTGGTGGTATCAGAAACCAGAAATTGAGCTCTAAGTATTATGGTCCGTTTGAAATTCTGAAGAAAATTGGCGATGTGGCATATCAGTTGAATTTGCCCCCAAACTCCCAAATCCACCCTGTCTTCCATGTCTCTCAGCTTAAAGGAAAATTGGGAGTTAATCAATTGCCCTCTCCAACATTGCCGGTAAATGGTCCCAGTTTAGTGAGCAAGCCTGAACCGCAGTTGATTCTAGCTAGACGAATGGTGAAGAAGAAAAACGCGGCACAAACCCAACTGTTGATTCAGTGGCGAGATCAGGCCCCTGAAGATGCCACATGGGAGGCTTATGAGGATATTGCTCAGAGATTCCCTGATTTCATTCATGAGGGCATGAATTTGCTTAAGGGGGAGGGAATGCAACGGGATGGAACTAATTTAGGAGTTACCGTTGGAACTCTTTTGGAGAGGAAGGAAGGAGCGATACTGGGCAGCGAGATTGGGCAATTCGGGCAGCGCAAGAGTAAGGATGCGACCTCTGCCGACGGGTCCCAGGTACTTCATAACTTAGCGGTCAAGAGGGATCGTAGTAAGGCTGCTAGTGGGGACCACGTCATAATACTGGAGGAGCCCGGTAAGTGAAGCACTGGAGATAATGGTTTGCAAGTTGTCGCTAAAGGCTCTGAGTTTGTTAGAGTTTGTTATTCCACATCAGCGAGTTTGTTTCGCCAGTTCAGCTCTTCTCGCTGAGTTGTCAGCTCGCGAATAAATCTCACGATTCTTACAATCGTTGAGTTTACTTTCTTTTACAAATTAGATCGCCTATATAAGGCTAACTCTTCTGTGGAGAGTTTTTATGTTTTTGATGTTGAAATTAGGCGAATTGCGTTTTGGCATTCGACCTTGGTTATTGTGATGAACTTTGCTGTTTCTATAAAATTACTCCAAATTACTGAGTTTGTTTGTTCTTTTCTACTCTATTCTATCTCTATTCTCTCGTGTTTGGATTCTCAGCGATTCAAGATCACTGCAGACCTGGCGAGGCCTCTTTCTAGGTTTCTGCTTTAATTTTTTCGATTTACGTGGCTTCTTCCTGCCACTGTCAGATGAATCAGAAGAGTAACTACGCTTCCTTTTCCCAAATTTTGATTTCTTCAATCTGATTTTTTCCTGAAATATAGATTCAAAATGCAACCAATACTTGAATATTTCAATTAGACACCTCAATTACAAAAAAATTATAATTTCTGGTGAAAATAAGGCACTTGAAGAAATGAAATCAGACATTCAATCAGATATAATTATATCAAATTGATGGGACAGTAACACATTCAATTGCTTCAATTTTTTTCAATTAGGTTTTACTATCTGAGTAATAATTACTTAAAAAAGATATTTGTTTCTCTACATAGACACCTCAATAACAGAAAATTATGGTTTGTAGCGCAAGTAATTAAATCAAATTGATTGGAGAGCAACTAAATACTGTAAAAATAAGCTCCACTTGCAGTCAGTTCTTACAGACGATTAAAGAAGCCGATTAAAGAAGTCTCTAGACTCATTCAAATAAATCTTGATTATTGAACTAAACAGAAGTATTGATTGCAAGAAAGAAAAAGAGAGGAAACCTCGTCGGAGGGTTTCTTTAGGGATTTGGCCTTCATGAGAAAAATCGTCGGCGGTTAGTTGACCTACGACCAAAGCATAGACGAAGAGTGGGATTGAGAAGAGAGAGAGAGAGAATCAATAAAAGAATTTTATTATTACAGGGGGCAAATAGGAAGATACTGCATTGGGGATAACAACGTCGAATTCAGTACCGTAAAGTAACACATATTTTGGGTGTGGATCTGGTCCGTCCGATCATTTTTAACCCCTCGGATCGCACGGCCGAGATGTAAGCTAAAATATTATGTTACTTTAAAAAAATGCGGATCAGATCTGCTTCAATTCTTTTCCCTTCACGTTTTTCTTATTTTTTTTTGTGTGAAGTGTCAAATTTACCCCTATCAAAAGTTTTAGAAGCAGATCCGGTCCGGTCCGTTCATGGCATGCAAAAGTGGGTTGGGCCCAGTGAGGATTAGATGGGTCCATAATGGATTTCCAAATTCTAGATTTAAATCACTGTTTGGATTAGTGCAACACTAGCTTTTGGGATTTTGGTACAATTAATACTAGGTGAATTTCTTTTGGGATTTTGGTACAATTAATGGTAGGTAATTTCTTTTGGGATTTTGGTAACTTGTTTTTTTTTCTTTTTACAGATTGAGGAGAGGTCCTAAAAAAAAAAAAAATCAACCTTAAAATTATGGATTGTTGAACGGATAAATTTATTGATTATTGGTATGGGAGTATAACTTAGGGAGAAACACTGAGGAAGTATATACTCTCATAAGAAAAGTTCAAAATTAATAAAAAAACATTTATACATAATTAATAGTTGAATACTTGGTTTGTTAGGTGAATTAACATTGTCCGATAAGAAAAAAATATAAAAATCACCCATGATCCCACATAAGTACATAAAAATGACAAATGAATTACATTTAAAATAAGGTACAACATACATGATAGCACAACATAGTGAATTGAATAAAGATAAACCACCGGTACACACAATTTAAACTGCATACATGATATAATGAAATAAAAGAAAATTAAAGATACAAGACGATATATAAATATAAGTGTATACTTAGCGCAATCATTGATTGTAGTAGGTAAGCATACCATATAAGGTTTGAAGAAAAGTAAGGACAAACAATAAGATGCCGGCAATGACAGAGATGGTTATCCATGGATTCGAGCAGTAGCGGTTCTTGAACTCTCCATATACTCTATAGGCACTTCTTTGATAATGTGCCATCACCTTCTTCTCCAAAATGGCCAGCTCATTTAGCATGAAAATATCAACTGGAAAAAAACTTTTGAGCTCTTGTACACAGCGCAAAACATCCTTGTCGTCAAACGTTGTGCTTGGGATGACACCATTTTCTCGCAATACTCTAACATCTACTTCTGTTTTTAACAAGCACGCCATGCATGCAACATAGGCCGTGAAGGGGATTCCACAATCCCAGTACTCTTTTTCAAATATTAAAACACTTTCATAGATTTTAGTGCTGTGTTGGAGAAAGTTCCAGTATGGTAATTGCATCAGTCCAGATAATCTCCTGTTGTGAGAGTAAGACACATCAATCAAGCCACCCTCATCGTTTACGAAAACCATTTGAGATAATTGCAATTCTGTTGCAGTAGGTATATGGAATTTGCTAATGGACTTATTTGAAGGCACCAGGTACTTCCCATCAGGGGCTCGAGACCAATGGTAGATGTGTAATAGATGCTTGAAGCCACCTTCAGGAACGGTACCATCATTTAGTTTAGATGTACGAGCTGTTGGATTTGTTTGAAAGAGTGAGACTGCAAGATTGTGGATGGGGGTATCTAAAAGCTTGCCTATGTTGGAAAGCTTTGTATACACAGCTTCGATAACAAACCAAGGTATCTGGTAGTTCATGGTCACCATGTAAGTTGCATACTTCGCTGGATCTTCATCCAAAACGGTAAATAAATTTCCAATGTCTTTACGCGTTAGACTTTTTGGAAAACTAGTTTGGTCATCCATTTTATCCTTAATAACCTTTCGGTACTCTTCATCTGATATGTAAACAATCAAAAATATTAAGAAGCAACTACTGGCCAGTAGGTGTTCTATGAAACGTTTGTTATTTTCAGCTGTCCGAAATTTTTCATCGACCCCACGATAGTAGCTCCAGGCTAGATCTACCTTCCCTTGCATGTATTTAAGGAATGATTTTACGTTGAAACCATACCAATGAGTCATACATGCAACATATTTCCATTTTCGGGTTTCAGGTATGACAGAGGCCCCAAAATCATCCCAAGAATCCCATTTACCGAATATTGATGGTTTTTCTTCACTGTCGCTATTGTCGCTATCCATTGATTGTCTAGGTGCATGGGAGATGTCGGGGTTCTCTGCTCGACCTTCTATATCCACAACCCACTCATCCATTTCATTAGTCATTTTTGTTGATGTGGATATTTCATCTACTACTTGTATGTCATCATTACCCATTTCTGACCCTCTTCCCGATTAATCCACAAATGAGTTGTTCTGAAATAATGTGGAATGTGATTAAATATTGAATACGTAAGGATGCTAATCGAAGATGCATGGCAAAACCATATGCAGGTTAATCAAAAGTTAAGGTCCTAGTTTTACTTGTGTAAATTGATCAGTTTTCCTGTGAATGCAATTAATTATTAAGTTAACATCGGTGAGGTCATTTTCATACCCATATAAAATTAGTCTTACCCGCGTCAGTACCCTCATCAATTAAGTATCAATCTTACATATACCTTATCTTTATCCATCAAGATAACAAGTAACAAAACGCATAATGGATAGTTACCAAATAAATTGATAGCCTATATAATTTAATTAAAAAATATAACACATAAATATTTGTATTAAATATAAAAATTATCATGTTTATACAATAATTTAAAAATGATATACATTTTATATTAAATAAATCGATATCAAATTTTGGAAAAATTAATGTTATCATAAAATTTACTAAAAAATAATAGATGAAATGTTGTAAAATCAATTTAATCATAATAATAGAACTTATATAGTTATATGTATAAATAAAATTTCCCAACACAACTATATATTCATAACATCTTGTCAGCATATATATATAGATATATATAACCTAAACCTGTTGTGAAAACTTACCGGTCGAACAAATAAAAATTAGTATTGAAAAAATAAGATACTGAGAATTATTAGAGAGAAAATGTTGAGATAGGTACCAAAGAGGAGAGGACGCGTGTCTTCGTCTCTATGGCTCTTTCTCCAGGCGAATTAGAAAACCAAGGAGGTTTATACTGGCAAATGATCAAGTGGACAAGAGAAGACTACGCAGATCCTCAGCTACGCATTCGAAGTCTCTCTATGTAGGGAGCTGTATATATGGGACAATTATTTATCAAATTGTAGCATAGAAAAACTCAGATAAGACAAGACAAAATATAATACTTATAAAGGTTAAATGCAGAAAAAAAGAATAATAAAAATGACCAACTAATTGACCGTATAAACGGAAACGGATGATTCGTAATGGTTTGGTCACTGCCAACGACTAATTGGCCGATTAGTCGGGCTAAATGGCCGTTTTTTACAAACAGGGAGAAACTATTATGATCTGGATTAACAAACAAACACTCATTTCCACTTCCCGGTTAATCAATCCACAAATAATCAAATTAACATGCGTAAAACTTACTGATCGGAGAATCTACTATATATGATCTGGATCCACAAACAAATTAACACTCCTTTCCTCTTCCCTATTGATTAATCAATTCACAAATAAACAAACAAGCTCAAGCTCTTCTTAAACAATTGATGCTATATATTACAAGTGGAGATATGTATATTATATTAGGCTACGAGGATACACCCAGGTAAGGTAGTCACCCTTATATATAAGATAAATTGGGAATAATATTACCTGCATGTCCCTGACCTAATTCACAAGCAAAGGCATTATTATATTCCAAGGTCAAAGTATGTGAAATTGGTATTGCTTGATATATAGGACATCTGGATTCTCTCTGCCTTTTTCTCGCTTCAATTAGACTATGCATCTTAATTAAAGAAACCTATATATTCCATTCCAATGGAATACAAGGAAAAGAACTAGTCTCTTTATTCTCGCATGTACGTGTGTGTGCCGTTAATTTGAAAATTAATTAATGCTCCTTGCTATTTGTAGGAGTTAATTTATAAGCTATACATTGGGCTTGGGTGCTGTTGAGATGCATCTTGACATTATGAGTATGCTTCAAATTTCTATAACGGTTCATTTTAATGAAATTTTGTAATGCAAGTTTGAATAATATATATATAACCGACAAGACTTCACAATTAACTTCACTATTTAAATTTCTATTCATCACTATTTTATTTTATTTATTTAGTGTTTTTATAGGTTTAATTTATTAATTTCCTACGGATTCATATATGAAAATTTTAATCTGACAGGATTAATTCGGCCCTAATTAAAGACCTTGTTCGGTATAGAAAGACCTATCTCTGCATTTGCGTTAGATGCTCTCAAATTGTACAATAATTTTTAAGATTAAGCCATGGAAATTCCCACTAAATAGCGACACTCAAATTTGTTTTGTTGAGCCCTGAAATGTAAAAGTTATTGGGACCAATTAATCGACATCAGATTATTCCATTAATTGCGGACCTGGATGTAAAAAAGACAGTAACAGCAGCGACGAGATATGTTGGGCCATTTGCAGAAATATTCGTTAAATTTGGAATAATATTAACTGCATGTCTCTAACCTACTTCACAAGCAAGTTAAATTGGTATTGCTTGAAGAAATATAGGACATCTGGATTCTCTCTCTCTCTCTCCCTTTTCTCACTTTAATCAGACAATTAATGCATCTTCATTAAATGAACATCTTAATAAAAGAAGCCAGGCTCTTTATTCCCACGTGCATGTACCGTTAATTTTAAAATTAATGCTCCTATTTTGTAGGACTTTATAAGCTATACATTGGGCTTCAGCTGAATTCATCTTGACAATGAATCTCAATTTTGATGAAATTACGGAATGCTAGTTTCAATAATATATAACCAACTTACTTCACAACTTTACTATTTAAATTTATATTCCCTATTTATTCTATATATTTACTGTATGATTTTTTAATTTTCAATGGATTCATATAGAAATGTTATCTGATACGATCCGGCCCTTATTTATAAATGGTGACTGGTGAGGTATGAATTGCGGACCTGGATGTAAAAAAGACAGGAGCAGCAGTGAATAGGTGAATTTCTGTTTGGATTAGTGCTAGACTCTGTCTTTGTTGACAATCAGAAACTACAATTTGTATGAGAAATATCAAAATACATTTTGCAATTATTATATAATTGTTGCGTGCAGACACTACTACAAAAAAGCTAATTCTACACTGCACATTGTACACGGTTTTTCTAATTTTATATAAAAACCGTGTGTCAAATATGAAATTATGAAAGGCCAAAAAATATTGGGGAATTATACACGGACACTTAGTTATAAATCAGTGTATAATTGTTTGAGAGAGCTACACGGTTTATTAGGGATCAAAAATCCGTGTGGAAGGAAACCATGTGGAATAGCTACACGGATATTTAATAAAATCCGTGTATGAATAGCTACACGGATATTTAATAATAAATCCATGTAGAAATAGTAAGAGAGCTACACGGTTGTTAGTTAAATGTCCGTGTAGAATAGTTAGAGAGCTACACGGTTTTTTTATGAAATATCCGTGTATAAAGGGTAATGCTACACGGATTGTTTAATAAATAACCGTGTATAACTTGTGAGAGAGCTACACGGATTGTTAAGTATAAATCCGTGTAGAAAAGGCTTTGTAGGGTTTTATGCAATATAAAGGGCCCCTTCTCTTCCAGAGACTTCTCCTTCCAGCGCCGTTTTGATCAAGTAATTAATACGCTTTCTCTCTGTATTGAACTGAGATCTGATTTCTGCAAAGGCTAGCAGCTGGAATCTGTCATCTTTGAAGTTTTTATTTTCTCCTTTCTAACTTTCGAAGGTTAGTATATACATATTTTCCTTTTTCCTCTCTAATTTTCTGTTCATTAATTATTATTAATTGCTTATTTAATTAGGTGTGTAATATATTCATGCATGCTTGATTTAATTATTAATTAGATAATGTAAATATATAATTAGTGTATTGTGGTCCAATAACCGACCTATAGATGCTTTTAGGTCCATGCCCGTTCAAAATTAATCCAATAGGGATTAATTTTGGACAGTCCCCGTTTTGGGACTGCTATTTGAATATTGTGTCTCATTTAGGATGTGAACACATATTAGTGGGTTTTAATTAGTATTTGAGGAAAGTTCGACGGTATTTTCCCTTATTGCTCCTACGAGTATGTGGTTCGTACGCATACTTGGGGAGTTAAGGGGAAATGCTGCCGAATTTTTCTCAAATACTAATTAAAACTCGCTAATATGTGTTCACATATGGGACATAATATTCAAAGAGTGGGTTAGGATTGTAAACTGGCCCTTTGTAAGCCCAAAATTTGGTACAATTTATATGTTGACCATGCATGATTAATTGATCAAATCATTTTTTTAATTTAATTTACAATGCATGATTAATTGATCAAATCGTTTCCGGCTAAGGTGTTTTGGTATTTGCCGATAATACTGAGATTCAAACAGTTGTTTGCAAATTCCAAGGATGCAAAATTATTGCGTTGGCATGAAGAAGAGCGCAAAAAAGACGGGAAACTAAGGCACCCGGCCGATTCTCCTCAGTGGAGAAACATTGATAGTCACTTCAAAGAATTTGGTTCCGAAATGAGAAACCTTAGGATTGTGGTGAGCACAGATGGAATAAGTCCGTTTGGAAGCTTGAGCAGTCGGCACAGTACTTGGCCAGTCCTTATATCCATCTATAATCTTCCTCCTTGGTTGTGCATGAAACACAGATATATAATGATGCCATTACTAATCCAAGGACCCAAGCAACCCGGAAATGACATAGATGTGTATCTCGCACCATTAATTGAGGACCTCCAGAAATTGTGGCGTGATGGCATCCCGGTCTGGGATGCGTACAGCAAAGAGGTATTTCAAATGCGGGCCATGGTGTTTTGCACAGTAAATGATTTCCCCGCGTACGGGAATTTATCGGGTTACACTTGTAAAGGAGCAAAAGCGTGCCCTATCTGTGAAGATGACACGCAGGTGCTGAGGCTGAAAAATTATCAGAAGAATGTTTTCATGGGGCATCGTAGGTTTCTTCCTGTTAATCACCCATACCGTAAGAAGAAGAGAGCATTCAATGGGAAAATTGAGCTTGGAGTGGCCCGTCGTCCATTAGACGGGAATAGTGTCTTCAATCGGGTAAAAAACCTTGATGTTATTTTTGGAAAATTTGCCGAAGCACCACCGAAGAATATTTGGAAAAAAAGGTCCATATTTTGGGAGCTACCGTACTGGAAATTTTTAGAAGTGAGACATTGCATAGATGTCATGCATGTTGAAAAAAATGTCTGCGACAGTTTGATTGGTTTACTATTGAACATTAAGGGAAAGACTAAAGATGGTATTAAAGTTCGGAAAGACATGGTAGAAATGGGAATACGACCCGAGCTTGCACCGCAGGAGAAAGGGAAGTGCACGTACCTACCCCCCGCATTGTGCACAATGTCGAAGAAAAAGAAAACAAGTTTTTGTGAATGCCTTCATAGTATTAAAGTCCCATCGGGGTATTCCTCGAATATTAAGAAACTAGTGTCGAAGAAGGACCTGAAATTGCTTGGTCTGAAATCCCACGACTGTCATGTTTTACTGACACATATGATTCCTGTTGCAATTCGGGAAATTTTACCAAAGGAGGTTCGGGAAACCATTACGAAGTTCTGTACTTTCTTCAATGCAATCAATTCCAAAGTGATAGACCCTCTAAAATTGGACTCTTTGCAAAAGGAGGCCGTCGTTACTCTTTGTCAACTTGAGATGTATTTTCCGCCATCTTTTTTCGATGTTATGGTTCACCTTGCTGTTCATCTTGTGAGAGAAATTCAGATCTGTGGTCCCGTGTTCCTGCGGTATATGTATCCATTCGAGAGATACATGGGCATCTTGAAAAAGTACGTGAGGAACCGACATCGGCCCGAAGGTAGCATTATAGAAGGATATTCCACAGAAGAGGTGATTGAGTTTTGCACCAACTACATGGCCGGTGTGGATGCTATTGGCGTTCTGAAATCTCGAGATGAGGGAAGGCTCCAAGGAGTCGGGACAATTGGGTTGAGAGCCGGAGTTGCTGATATAAATGATCTACAGAAGGCACATTTTATTGTACTACAACACATGACAGATGTTGCTCCCTACATAGATGAGCACATGACAATCCTTCAACAACAGAACTACACGAGAAGTCAGAAGTGGCTTACTAACGAGCATAATCATTCTTTTATAGGATGGCTGAAAGAAAGAGTGAAGTCACACCCCGTACCTGAAATTGTTAGACTGTTGGGCGAAGGACCCCAAATTGTTATCAAAACATTCCAATGATACGAAATTAACGGTTATACTTTTTACACTAAACGGCAAAGTGAGAAGAGCACAATGCAAAATAGTGGGGTGACGTTGGTGGCGACGTCTCAAGAATTCAGTAGATCCGGAGATGGCCGGGCTGTAATAGCATCAAGGTCATATTATGGCGTCATTGAAGAAATTTGGGAGCTTGTTTACAATCCTCGCCTGAGCATTCCCTTGTTTCGGTGTCAATGGGTCGAAGACCGGGGTGTTAAAGTTGATAACGACGGGTTCACACTCGTTGATTTTAACAAAGTTGGGTATGTTGATGATCCGTTTATACTCGCCAAGCAAGCCACCCAAGTCTTTTATGTCACTGACCTGAGTGATGATAGGTGGAGCGTCGTCCTATCCGGAAAAAGAAGGATTGTCGGGGTAGAAAATGTCGTCGATGAAGAAGAGTATGACCAGTTCGACGAAATACCTCCATTTTGTGCCGACATGCAACTTGAGGTAGCAACAATTGAAGAAAACGACGGAGCAAACTACATGCGATCCGACCACAATGAAGGATTATGGGCCGAGAGTACTGTTGAAAAGGAGAAAAAAAAAAGAAAAAGGAAAAAAAAAAGCCGGTGTGTAATATTTATTTTTTGTTTAAAATTGAAACTTGTAATATTTCTTTTTTAGAAATAACTTTGTAATAATAAAACATTTCTAGTTCAAATATTATTATTAGATTTTAAATATTAGTACAAATATTAAATATTAAAAATAAAATATTTGTAGTTCAAATATCAAATATTAGATTTCTCTATTTCAAATATTAGTTCATTTTTTTAATAATAATAAAACATTTCTAGTTCAAATATTAGTATTAGATTTTAAATATTAGTAGGAATATTAAATATTAAGAATAAAATATTTGTAGTTCAAATATCAAATATTAGATTTCTCTAGTTCAAATGTTTGTTCATTTTTTATAATAATATTAAAAAAATTCTAGTTCATATATTAGTATTAGTTTTTAAAATATTAGTGAATTTTTAAATAATGAAATAAAAAATAAAACAGTAGTATTAGATTTAAAATATTAGTAGGAATATTAAATATTACGAATAAAATATTTGTATTTCAAATATAAAATATTAGATTTCTCTATTTCAAATATTAGTTCATTTTTTTAATAATAATAAAACATTTCTAGTTCAAATATTAGTATTAGATTTTAAATATTAGTAGGAATATTAAATATTAAGAATAAAATATAAAATATTAGAATTAGTTTTTAATTACTAGTACAAATATTAAATGTCTATAGTTCAAATCTTAATTGTCTATAGTTCAAATATTAGTTAATATTAGTAAAAGTTTTAAATATTAGATGTGATATACTATTTTAGTTAATTTATTATTAGTTTAAATAATATAAAAATTAAAAAGAAACATAATTTAATATGTTTGAACTTTTTGTACACGGACTTTTAGTTAATAGTCCGTGTATAAATAGTCATTGTACACGGATTTATCTATAAAACCGTGTATCAAGGGGCAGAGAGCTACATGGACTATTAACTAAAAGTCCGTGTAGAAAGGGGAATTGTACACGGACATTTCCTTATTTGTCCGTGTAGAAAGGGGAATTGTACACGGTCGTCAAATTAATAATCCGTGCAGAAAGAGTTAAAAATATAATTCAAAAGCCCTTTCTCTTCTAAATTTTCATTAGCCGCGCGCCGTTTGAGTTCCAAAAGCTTCAAAATCTCTCCGGCCACTGTCACCACTCCGTCCACTTCGCCATTGTCGGTCCTCTGCCACCTCTCCGGTCCACCCTCTCCTCTCTCGGTAAAGTACTCTTCACTTCTCTTATTTTGGCCGAGTTCGGGTTGTTGATTTTCCCAACTCGTTGGAATTAATTTCATTTGAGGGATTCTCTTAATCAGGCCAGTAAAGCTTTATGCTTAATATATAAAATGGACTGCTTAATATATCAGCAAACATCTGTTCATTGTTTGTACTGGTACCGAGAAGGTCTGGATTGGTACAAGGGCTTGGAACTGGAAACTAGTTAATTTTTTTGGTCTTAATAGAAATTTATAGTCTTTTTTTTATTAAACTAATGCATTCCAGAAGAAACAACTAACATTTGAAGACTAATTCACGAAAGGGATTTGTAGAGATTTAGCTTGTCAGAACAAAGAAAATGCAACTAAGTCCTTACTATTTTTGTTATTACATATTTTAATAGACTGCTAAGATCGTAACAGATATTGGAAAATCATAGAATGCTTGATGATTTTATCAAAAAAAAAAAGAATGCTTGATGATTAATGGCTCATATTAGTCTTTTCATATCCATGAACCAAAGCATTCTCATTTCATTTACAAGGTATTGCACAACTGATACAACACAGTTCTGCTACAGAAGATCAAGAATCCCAAGATGGCAATCCAACGAATTAAATTCTATGATCTGTATTATTCCTTTGATTTAGCATTAGCTGTATTTGCATTTATCATTCCTTTGATTTAGCATTAGCTGTATTTGGATTTTAGCTCTATATATACAATAGGAGATGCCTCTGTACGTAATCAATCAAAAACAGAAATAATAAAATACATTTCCATCTTCTTCTTATCTCTTCTTTAATTTATTTTATACAAGGTCTGAGAACTCAATAAGTTGAATTAAGTCTCAGTGCCATGTTTTCAGAGCCAAATCCAGTTCTGAGTTCTGACCATCAATTGGTACAGAACTGGTACAAGGCTAGTTTGAACCAGAAAAAAGGAAAAAAAGAAAAAAAAAAGAAATAGGGATCCTTATTTTATTGAATATATAAAATATTCAATTATTGATTAGCAGCAATATTTGCTTTGGTTCGAAGCAATCAATGGATGAGCTCGAGGGTATTCCTGTTGGTTTAGATCGAGTTAACCAATTTTTTTTTTAGAAGAAAGAGGAAGGTTTTTCTGTTTTTAATTTAAATCGAAATCAGTTTTTCAGTTTGAATTAAAATCAGTTTTTCTGTTTTATCATATATGTTTTAATTTAAAAACTGATTTTCCCAATTTAAAATAAAAGCTTTATGCTTAGAGAAGAAAGATTAGAATCACTAGGAAATTTTTATTCATTTCTGTATATTGCTGACTTACATTGTTGAGGCTGTTTATATATAACACAAGCCTCCTATTTCTGTTACAGCCTTTACAAACTAATTCTGTTACAAAGAGTTCTAACTAACTTTGACTCTAACAAATCTAGGCTTTGACTAACTGCCTTGTTCTGTTGCTTGGTTCTTTGTATGGCAGAACCATGTCGGTTGAGGGTGAGCACATAGATGTGATGGCAGAAGAGCATGAGCAAGCTAATGTCTCATCAGAAAGAAGGAAAAGAGGTCCGACAATGTGCACAAACACGTCCGAGAAGAAGCAGTTGGAAATCCGGTTCACGGATGACGGGCGTGCGCAAGGTCCAAACCGAATGGCGTACTCAAATTGGTGTTGCAATTTGGTGAAGCGAAAGGCAAGTATCCTTGTAGAGAGTTGGAATAAGTTTGATAAAGAGGAGAAGAACGACTGGTGGAACATGGTGAAGGTAAAGTACCGAACAACTCTTTACTTTATTTTCATTGTTGTACATGAAATTAAATACAGTGAATTTGGTGTCAATCAGGCTCAGTGGAACATCGAGAGCGATACCCCAAAGGCTAAGACTCTGAGGATAATGAACGAAGGTTGGAAGCAATTCAAGAGCACGCTGAAGACAGATTTCATGGAGATAGGGAGAAATCCGGTAGGGTACTATTCTTGGCTAACACAAGAGGTGTGGGAGGAGTTTCAAGCTTTGAAGTCCACAGAAGAGTTCAAGGTATATAACATTATCCAAAGTAGTTTTTGTTTTTTCTCGATCTTCAATTATTTTCCTAAAACTAATTGATTTTCTTGCACATGTGAAGAAAAAAAGTGCCGAAGGCAGGAGGATCGCTGCCATGAACAAGTATCCGCACCATTTAGGGTCAGGTGGTTACGAGGGTAAGTCGACAGAGTGGAGGACAGTACTGGAGCAAAACAAAGATTCCGACTCACCCGTGGTTAGGATCCAAAATCCTAGGGGCCAAGATTGGTTCATGGGTAGATCCGAGTTAACCGCTGACGGGAGGATAGTACTCCCACAGAAATTGCAACCCGTGGCTCAGAGAATGGTAAGAGTCCTTTGTTATAACTTTGTGTCATTCGAACGAAATTATAACTCCGAACGGTTGGAGGTGGAGCAGGAGGTCAATTCGGGTGCCCGGAGGGTTGAAAGACAAAATGATTCCTTGGCCGCAGCGCTCGAGAATCCAGAACACACGGGCCGGGTAAGGGGTGTAGGGGCCTACAGGGGCTGGAAAGAGGTGTTCCGAGTTGAGGGACAAAAACCTCGAAGAAAACCTCGTGCCAAAGTAAATAAAGACGAGATAGTTGCGCAGGTACGCGCGGAGGTCAGCAAAGAGTACGACGCAAAGCTGGCTGAGATGGAATCAAGGTTGTTGAACCAGTTTTCATCTCTTGCGCAGCAATCCGAGCAACCACCTCCTATTTCACCGGGAGTTCGGCGAAGTAGCCAAGCATCCGGGACTTGGGCCTTAGATGATTTGGAAAATCTAAAGGTAATCACTACTGTTTTATAGTCTAAAGGTAATTAATACCTGTTTGTAACCTTGTTAGACAATATCGCACCATTAAAAAGTAACGACTTTTTGATAATTGCAAGACTCCAGAGCATGCGACCTCGTCCTGTGGCAGGGTAGTTCTCCTCTGATCGTTGCCAAGGGCGTTGTACTTCCAGGAGCCCCAAGTGTACACCATGCTCAGCTCATGACCGACTATGCATGCGTGCAGGTTGACTCAGTCATGGAGGGATGGGGGCACGTACCTCTTCCTACCCCTACGGGCGATATGTTTGTTCTTGATGATGCCCGGAAGTCATTTGTCCAATGGCCTAGGAGTCAGATTATTTTGCATCAGGTAATCTCTAAATAATCCATTTCTTTTGTTACATTCAAATCATTCTTTTTCAAATACTTGAAGAAATGTTAATTTTAATGCAGACACGAGGAGATGATGTCATCGGTGCATAGGAGATGATGTCACCGATACGGACTGTTGTGGCTTGTGACGTCGGGGCTGACGCGCCAGGATCACCAGACCATCCTATGGTCACTGAAGAAGAATACAGCCATTTGCCCAGTGATTTGCGCCTTCTCCACGACCGCTTGATGTCGGCACCCGAAGGCATGAAGGATATCATCATCCCTATCCCACCTGGGATGTTTCTACACGAAGGCAAGGTTCTCATGCTGTCGTTCAAAGACTTCAAGGACATTCTCCACCACTCGTCATCTGATAGATGGCTCGATATGTCGTTCATCACCATTTTCCTCATGTTAGTGACCCAAAATTATTTTCATTATTGTATACAACTCAAATATATATTCTAATGTAAAATGATGAGTTTTTAGGAAGCTAATCCGAAACTGTAATGAGATGGTACAAAGAAAGAACTTGTGCATATTTCTAGACCCCGAGAGAGTGAGTGCCACGTCCCTGAGATGTTATTCGGATATGGCTATCAAGTACATGTGTTCAGCGCTGCATCGTGCTATGGAGGAGGAGAAGAAATTCATTATCGTGCCATACCTCTAGAGGTTAATTCTAACCTTAGCTTATGTATTGTTCATATTAGCAAACACTCGTGTCACTATTATATGCTAAAGTACTTTAATTTTTATCCTCCCACAGCAAACACTGGTGTTTGATTATCATTGTGCCTTACCTAAATACAAGCATAATCATTGATTCTTGTAAGCCCAAAGGAAATATCCCAGCTAACAAGTGCAAAGATATCTTCTCTTATGTCAATAAGTAAACAATAATAATTTAATTGGTTTGAATTTTTTTCAATTATATCAAATTATAAAATTGCTATAAACATTCACTCTATTTTGTAAGGGCTTTTGCGAAATATGTTAAAGAGGGAGGATTGCATAACAAGCGCCAGAAAACCAAGTTGAGTTGGAAGTGGTTGCTGGTGAGCACACTATAAATTTATAATTTCATATATTGTCCAAAAAAATATTGTCATTCTAACATAGGTCGCTAAATGCAAATTTCAGGGCCCACAACAGTTGGAGAGTTGGGAATGCGCTTATTACACGATGATTTTATTGTTTGACTTTGTCGAAAGAATACAATTCCAATTCCCAACAGCAGTATGTAATTCATATTAATTGTTCCTATATAATAGCAATTGATATTTGCAACTGTATTTCATCTACCTTTTATTATTACTAACTAATACCAAATTGTAATTGTAGAATGTGCCAAAGGAACCGCATTACACCCAGGAGCAGATCGACGATATCAGGTGTGTGTGGGCAAGGTGGTTTCGAACGGAATTTTGTAATGCTCAATATGGATTTCCATAATTTTGTATAATTTAGTGTATATGAATATTGTATAATTTATTGCATATGGATTTCTGGCTAATCTGAAAAATATGAATTCCTTGCTAATCTGGAAAATATGGATTTCTTGCTAATCTGGAAAATATGGATTTCTTGTTATATGAATTTTGAATAGTTCTGTAACAAAACTGGCTAGCAAAACTGAAGGCTAGCCCAAAAACAAAAAATATAAAACAAAACAAAAAAAAATTTGTACACGGACATTTAACTAAAGTCCGTGTAGAAAAAAGTAGAGCTACACGGACATTTAGTTAAATATCCGTGTAGAAAGAGGAGAGCTACACGGACATTTAACTAAATGTCCGTGTAGAAAGAGGCAACCTACACGGTTTTTTAGTTAAATGTCCGTGTATAAGAAGAATCCTACACGGTTGTTTTGGGAAATCCGTGTAGCTCGGTAACATGGAGAGCGACACATTCTGGGCTTTCTACACGGCTGTTTGTGTAGTTATCCATGTAGAATCGTTGAAATTGCACACGGACAAATGTCCGTGTGTAGTTATTGAACTATTCATATACCCTCGATTTAAATACGGTAGGAAATCCGTGTAGCTCCTCTATTTTTGTCCGTGTATAATCTCTTATTTTGTAGTAGTGAGGGCTGTAATTGTGACGTTTCCACGTCTACTCTGTAAAAAAATATCTACCATTGTGTACTTTTTTTTATTATATAATTGTTGCAGGGCTGTAATTGTATGAGAAACTACATATTTTTCTTTTTTCTTTGTGAACTTTTTTTTTCCTTTTATTGATTGAGGAGAGGTCCTGAAAAAAAAAAAATCAACTTTAAAATTATGGATTGCTTAAAGGATATATTTATTGATTATTGGCATGAGAGTAAATTGAATAATATCATAGATTATAACTTTGGGAGAAACACTCCGGATCAGGAAGTATATAGCCTCATAAGAAAAGTTCAAAATTAATAAAGAAAGCTTTATACATAATTAATAGTTGAATACTTGGTTTGTTAGGTTAATTAATACTGTACGACAAGAGAAAAGATAAAAATCACACATGGTCCCACATAAGCACATAAAAATGACAAGTGATTACATTGAAAATGAGGTACAACATAGTGAATTGAATAAAGATAAACCTCCGGTGCACACACAATTTAAATTACATACATGATATAATAATGAAATAAAAGAAAATCAAATAAGGATACAAGATGATGTATAAATATAGGTGCACACTTAGCTTAGCGCAATCATTGGTTTTTGTAGCTAAGCACACTATATTTGGTTTGAATAAAAGAAAGTACGGTTTGAATAAAAGTAAGGACAAACAATAAGATGCCGGCAATGACAGAGATGGTTATCCATGGATTCGCGAAGTAGCGGCTCTTGAACTCTGCGTAGGATCTACTATAACTTCTTTCATGATGTTCCCTGACCTTCTCCGACAAAATGTTAAGGTCATTCGGCATACGGACATCATCCGAAATTATACTTGTTAATTTTTTTACAACCATCAAAACTCCTTTTTCATCATTCCCCATGCTTGGGACAATACCATTCGCTCGCAATAGTTTGACATCTTCTTTTGTTGGTAACAAGTTCCTCATGCATGCAACATAAGCAGTGACGGGGAAGCCACAGTCCATGTAACCTATTTCAAATCTTAAAAGATTTTCATAGATACCCATGCTGTATCTGAAAATGTGGAAGGGTGCTATTTGCATTACTGCAGATAATCTTTTGTCACAGTAAGACACATCAATACCGGCATGCTTTTTGAAAACAATTGCCGATAATTTCAAGTCAGTTGCACTTGGTATATAGAAGTTGCCCATGTTCTTTGTGGGTTGCAATAATGATCTCGTTTCCCCCAGATACTTCCCTTCAGGGGTTCGAGTCCAATGGAAGATGTGTAGTAGATGTTTGAAGCCACCAGGGGGGAGGGTACCGATACCGGTACCACCATGCACTTTGGACTTGTGCACTCTCGGATAGAGGTCGTCAAAGCATGAGAAAGCAAGTTTGTCGATTGGGGTACCAACAAGCTTGCTCAAGTTGGAATGCTTTGTATATACACACTCGACAACAAACCACGGTATCTGGTAGTCCATGGTCAACATCTGAAGTTTTATCTTCATCGGGTCATTCATTATATATTGGTATAAAATATAAAACTCTATGGACCTTTGATCTTTTGGATCCCTCTTTTTCTCTTTTGTTCCACTCAAAATTTCTATTCCGTTCCGAACATTTTGGAATAAAAGAATGGAAAATACTAAGATGCAACTATTGATCAGTAGGTATTCTAGGAAATAATTTGTGTCTGATATAAACCTATTCCAATTAGAAAAATTAGCATTGCAGGAATAGTAGCTCCTGGCTAGATGTTTCTTCTCTAGGATGTATTCATTGTATGAACATACGTCGAGATCAAACCACCGCCTCATAAATGCAACAAATTGCCATCCCCTGAATGTCCTACGTGATGAGTCATCATCAACAGCATGATAATAAGAGTCCCCAAAATAAACCAAATGTGGATAATTACAAAATATTGATGGCTTTTCTTCACTGTCGGTTATTGATGCTTGGAATGATCCGGTGGGAATATCGGGGAACGGCACTTCCTGTAATATTTCTTCTATTTTCACAACCCAGTCATCATCATGGCGTCGTTGCTGGACATCATTACTCATTTCTGACACTCTTCCCGAGATATATCCACAAACAAGCTGTTCTGAAAATAATGTGGAACGTGATTAAATATTGAACACACACACACACACACACATATATATATATGCTAATCGAAGAACCATGGCAAAACCATATCCAGGTCAATCAAAAGTTAAGCCTTGATTAGATAATTTGTCACTTTCACGAGGAAACTAATCAACTTTAGAAGTAAAACTAGGGGTATCAATGTGTTTCATATGGATCGGGTGGTCATATTCATACCCATATGTATATAAAATGATCATTACCTGTTAAGTATTAAAATATAGCGGGTAACAAAATGAATAATGGATAATTATCAAATTAAATGATAGCATATATAATTTAATTAAAAAATATAATAAATAAATAGATATACTCGAACTAATCAAACTAATCATATAATATCATAAAATATTAAAATAATACATCATGTACAAAAAAATAAATAGATATAGTAAAATGTTGTATAAATCAAACTAATCATGAAAATAAAAATAATACAGTTATACGTACAAATAAAATGTTATCATATATAATTTTATTTGAGTAGAACTAAGGTGCTCTTAAGCTCACCAAGCCCTTTAGCTTAACTCAAAAACCTATCGGATTGATTTCAAACGACATTTCCAAACCGTTAGATGTTCAATCTATATTAAAATGTGCTTGGAGACCAAATTTTTCATTTTTTGGAATTTTTTTACTATTTATTAAGCTGGTTTGAAAACCGCTATTTTTATTAAATTTCTGGAGCATTGAAAAACAGCGGTTTTCAAACCAGCTTAATAAATAATAAAAAAATTCCAAAAAAATAAAAAATTTGGTCTCCAAGCACATTTTAATATAGATTGAACATCTAACGGTTTGGAAATGTCGTTTGAAGTCAATCCGATAGGTTTTTAAGTTAAGCTCACAAAGGGCTTCGTGAGCTTAAGAGCACCTTAGTTCTACTCATTTTATTTTATCAATTAACTTAATAGTGTAACGGGTTTCAAATAAGTCTTACCCATATCCTTATTCCACAAGCTAAATAATGAATTTTTTTTCTTACCCGTATCCATGCTTGTTGAATTAACAGAAAAGTTCTTATTCATGTCCGTCTTATCGAATCCGATATGAATGAAATAAAAAAAGAAGATAAAACAACAAACACTGTAAAGAGAACTTCATAGATAATTCCCACGTAAATAACAAAGGCTATAGCAATATCAAATGACAGATTTTGTATATATCATCAGACTATGAGATCCCTTTGACAAAATTAATTTTGTTATTTAATCTAAATATAAATACGATTAGAGTAACATTAGAAAAGGATTTAATCCCTTAATTAGATACTAATTAAAGATTGAAATTAATCTAGAAGTAAAATCATCTTTCAATCTTAAAATGATCTACACACATTCAACGGAAATTAAATATTAAATACATATGCTAATCAAAGAAGAATGGCAAACCCATATATATCCCGGTTAATCAAAAGTTTGACGTGAAAACTAATCAATTATATTTACAGAGGTAAAACTTACTGTTCAGAGAATCAACTAAGATCTGGATCCACAAACAAACACTCCTTTCCTCTTCCCGATTAATTAATCCACAAATAAACAAACAAGCTCAAGCTCTTCCGAAAATATAATTGATGTTATATATTACAAGTGGAGATATATATTTTATTAGGCTATGAGGATACACCCAGGTAAGGTCGTCACCCTTATATATATGATACATTGGGAATAATAATATGTCCCTAACCTACTTCACAAGCAAAGGCATTATTATATTCTAAGGTAAAAGCAAGTGAAATTTTGTATTGCTTGAAGTTGAAGATATATAGGACATTTGGATTCTTTCTCTCTCTTTTAAAGCTTCTTAGTCTCTGTTTTGTTTTTTTATACGTTGGCAGTGGCTGCAAGCTTCGCAGACTCTCTCTCCTTTCCTTTTTTCTCACCTCAAGTAAAGAAACATATTCCACGAAAAGGAAGACGATAAAAGAAGCCAGGTTCTTTATTCCCACGGGTATGTACCGTTAATTTTAAAATTAATACTCCATTTGTGTAGGAGTTTATCTCATCTTGATTAATGCATCTCAATTTTGATGAAATTATGGAATGCTAGCTTGAATAATATATATATATATAATCGACAAGACTTCACAACTTTACAATTTAAATTTATATTACCTATTTTATTCTATATATTTACTGTATGATTTATTAATTTTCAATGGATTCATATATAGAAATGTTATCTGATACGATCTAGCCATAATTTGTAAATGGTGACCAGTGAGGTATGAATTTGGCAATTAAAACCCTTGTTGGGCATAGAAAAGCCCATCTCTGCATTTGGATTGGTTGCTCTTAAATTATGCAATATTTTTTTTAAGATTAAGCCCAGCAAATATAGAATTCAGATCCTCCCCAGTACTGTAATAGGGAATCTTTTAGAATTAGTGGATTTGAAACGTTCTTTTTAACTTGGCACGAATCTCAAAGCCCAATAATACTGCCCACTGCGCTAGCCCGAATCTCAAAGTAACTGGGAGTAAATCTCAAACCGTAAAGTGAGGGGAATCTTTTACGGTACCTGGGAGGATACTTTTGCAACAAATATTCACGTACTAGTTAGCGACTCTCCAAATTTGTATTATTGAGCCCTGAAATGTAGGCGTTATTGGGACCAATTAATCCACATCCGATTCATTTTATCATCCATTGCTAGGAAATTTGTCAGTCCAAATATTCCATTAATTGTGCACCTAATTTAAAAAAGACACAGGAGCACAAGAATTTTTTTTATAAAACGTAAATAAAATAACAAATATAACAAAATATGTTCGTTGGGTGGTTTTTTTTATCTTATGAAGATGCATGTTGGTCTATGTTGTTTTATGTATTTATATATGCATATTATGCTTTGTCACTTGTCCATTAGCTTATTCTATTTATTGCTCAGCATAATTCTTTTACTTTTAATTGTACCTCCATTTCTGATCTATGATTGTTAGATGCTTGGATTCCATTAAAGAATAGACTACTTATTTAAATGATTAGAGCTGCTACTATATGGGTTATTTGGTTAGCAAGAAACAAAGTTTGTTTTCATAATACTACTATTCCTTCTAGTTCCTCCTTAGGTCTTCACATTATTGCTCTTATTTCTTTTTGGTGCAAGGTTAAATTAGATAATATTTTTTTAAATTAACATTAATTTTACCTATGGATGTTTCCTCTTTGCCTCAGGCAAGCCCCTTGATTATCAGCTCGGATTCCGATACCCAAGGAACGGTAAACAGCCCGTTGAATTCAGCGGAAGCGGGTCTGGTCATTGTTTAGAAGGGTCTAATTTGTCAGAATGTCTGTGTGTCCGAGCTGAAATAGATGCTATTGATGCTGCCTTTCTTACTATTGATAATCAGAGTGTTCTTGTTCCTCTCTCTTCTTCTACTGAGTCACCTCTGACGCTACTAGTTCTTCTTTTGACAGTTCTGCTGCCCATGCTTAGCTTGTTTAGTATATTACTGGTTTAGTATCTTAGCTTTTGTGATGTGTCATGTTTTGTATTAGCTTCTAATGTTCTATTATGTTTTTAGCTTCCTTTTTGTATTCTTTATGAACCTGGATCTCTCTTTTGTATGAACAACTATGTTTCTAATGAAATAGGTAATTATCCACTTTTTTTCAAAAAAAAAAAAAATACATATTATGATTAATTTGGCTAGCAAATTGGGGGCGGTGGCTGGCTAATTTTATGAATGAAATTTCAAAAACAAAAAATTATCCTTGTATCGGTACACGATTCATCCCCAATAGGATAATCACATTCCTTCTATTGGTAAATAATGTACTACCGATAGAGGATGTTCTCCTATCGGTAATGTGCTTTGTACTGATAGTAAAATATTAAACTACTAGCGGTGTGCAACCGCTAGAAGTATTTGGGTTTCTTCTATTGTGTTGGTCTCTAGCGGCAAGTAATCTGTTACTACATCCAGTTTTAACCTGATAGAAGTCTGCAGTTTTGTAGTAGTGACAAGATTTCATAACGTTAATTACTATTTAAATTTTTATTCTATATATTTACTGTTCTATAAGAATAATTTATTAATTTCCAACGGATTCATAAATGGAAATTTAAATCTGACAGGATCCGACCGGAATCTATAATATGTTGACTGGTGGTGAGGTGTTAATTCAGCATTTAAAGACCATGTTTGGCACAGAAAAGCCCATCTTTGCAGTTAAGCCCAAAAAAATATCCACTTGATAGCTACGCTCCAAATTTGTTTTGTTGAGTCCAGAAATGTAGACGTTATGCGGACCAATGAATCCACATCAGAATACTCCGTTAATTGCGGTCCTGGATGTTTAAAAGACCGGAGCAGCAGCAACGAGATAGGTTGGGCCATTTGTAGAAATATCCATTAAATTTCTGGGCTTTTGAAAATAGCAACCGAAAAATATTGATTCCCCAGTGCTAACCTTCACCAGATCTGACTCTAATCCCCCTCCCCCGAATTTTTTATTAATATCCACCATGAAATAAAAAATTACAAAAATATCCATGGTTTTGGATATTTATAAAAATACCCAAACTGCCAGATATTATGGCGGTCCATTTGTTTTCAGGACAGGCTATATAAGATTGTTTTCTCTCAACTCCCACTCACAATTCACTTAAGTCCAACAGAAGAAAAAAAGAAGTGGAAAGATGAGAGAAGAGGCAATTTCGGAGGCGAAAACAGGTGATTTCTGAGGTGAAAAAACAAATAGTAACATGTGATTCCCATCATGTACTTGTGGCTTAGCGAAAGGAGGGTCAAGAAGGGGTCAAGGTAGAACGGATCCTACGGACCGTTGCACTTGTTGTACATGCATTTGTTGCAATCGCCTTTCCTAGGCTAAAGTTCTGATTCTTAGAGCTAGACAGTAAATCATGTTATTCATGAAGTTTTAGTATAAATTTATTTGGTATTTGAAACTGCTTTTGTGTTGCTTTGATTGTTTTTGCGTATACGTTTGTTAGATCTAGTCCGCAATGGTGATGACTACACCTGGATGATTGACATTATTATATCAACTTAGTTAGGATAAGGAGAATAAAAATCAGAGATTAGTGGTGAAAACCGTAGTAGGAGATACAATTAGTTGGACCAACAAAAGTACACATGGGAGTCTTGACATGTATAGACGAATGTCCCGTTGTCTTGCCTGACCATGAGGACCCCAATAAAACCTGAAAGTATAGACGAAGGACGTAGCAGTGAAGTCTAGAAATCTTTGGGCTAATCACAGAACCCTTTGCATCTATCAAGAAAAGACTTAGCCGGACCCCTTGTTAGATAGGGTGACTATACTTGCGAGAGTGAGTAATTGCTAAATTGGATTAGAAACTTTCAAACAACATATGAAAACCCAAATACCGAATGAGAACTTATTGAAATGGATTGAGTAGCATTAATAAGCCAAAACCCTAGAAATTCACTCTGTCATCATATTTTCTAATTACTTTACTTTAAATTTTCATCAAATCTAAAGATCAACAACAACTCCCAAATTCCAGATTATGTCTAACCTTTCCAAAGGTTGAGATCTAATCGCTCAAGACCTAAATAGTAATTCCCTTTGGATCGACACCCGATTATACTACTCGATAGGATTATGCGTTTGTAATCTAACTCATATGGAAAATTGGGTTATAAATTTTATTAGCTATAAAGATTTCTGTCATTAGTCCCTTTATGAGCTTAACTCCAAAACTTATCCGATAGGCTTCAAACGATGCATCCAAACTGTTAAAATTGATTTACGTCACAAGTGATGCGTTTACATGTCAAATTTATAAATTTTTTATCTAATTTAGTATGAAGTCGAGGGGTCAAAAAATGATAAAAATAAACGCATTAAATTAACTTGTAAACCATATTTTTCCTTATGACTTTATACTAAATTAGTTCGAATATTTATAAATTGACATATAAACATATCACTTGAGTTAAGCTCAATGGTTTGGATGCATCATTTGAAGTCAATCCAATAGAGTTTTGAGTTAAACTCACAAAGAGACTTGGTGAGCTTTAAAACACCGTCCATTTGACTTTTACAAGTTACAATTCACTATCCACTTTGAATTCCTTTTCCCCCATTTTTTTTTCTTGAAAAGAAATAGATTCTAAAAGAACTATCTATCAATTTAAATGAGCAATAATAGTTGGTGCCTCTTCTCATGCCAATATGGCCACCAAGCCACACTATTCCAATGATAAAGGCAGCAAAGAGGCTCTTGCAATGCAACTCCACTTCCAGTAACTCTCTTCCATCACCTTCCTCCTCATGCAAACTCCCACCTCCGACACGATGTCGAGCATCACCGAATACCTCCAATCGGTTGATTCTCTTAACTTCTCTATTCATTTCCATCAACTTGCCGCTGGCAAACCGCCGGCCCAATTTGACAATCCATAGGAATTCATCACCATTTATGTGCAACTCCATTTGCCGCATGTCAAAGATGCCATTGAATTGTACACAGTTTCTAGCAAGAGAACCGTGTTTGAATGTTTCCTATAATCATACACGGTTAAGTTCATTAAAATTAACCGTGTAAGATTTGAACCAATCGTAAATTATGTTCACGTACACATACGGATTTTCTTGTAAACATCCGTGTGAGTATGTATGAGCTCATTTTCATGCTACCGCCATCTTACGTTACGCACTGATTGTATGAAAGCTCCTCGACCCGTGTGTGATTTGTTATTTGTGATTGACCTTTTTGTAGTAGTGAGACTTGGATTTATTTTATGTTTTGCAATCATATTTCCAAACAGTAAAGAAGGATGTATATCTCACTTGAACCTTGCAACTTGCAAGAGCATTTTCTTATTAACACAAAATTTATTTGTTGAAGGAAGTTCTTATCATCATTTTCGAGTGGATATTTATCTTATTTCTTTTTATGGTTTTTCTTTTGATATTTGCGTGTATCATATTGTGTACAATTAGACAAAGGAATACCACCCATAATGGGTCTTAATGTAAGTTGGGCTCTATCATATCAGCCTTTGGACTAGTAAGAGCCCAATTAGACAAAGGAATACCACCCATAATGGATCATATTTTCCATAATATAAAATGAAAAAAGGTTCAAAAATCTTTATTTTTATTATGCTTTCATTTTAAAAAATTTAATAACTTAAAATTGAATACTAAAACGATAAAATAAAATTGTTAAATATGATATTTTACGCGTAAAATATTTTGATATTTTAGTTTTATTATTATTATTATTATTATTATTATTATTATAGATTAAGAGATTGTAAAAATACATTACTGTGGATAATTCTAGAATGTTGAATTTTCAACTTATTGAGTCATATAAAATTAAAAAAGTGATAATTTTTAATGTACGTGTAGAAAAATATTTATTTTGAAGTATAAATTTTTATTATTAAAAAATTAAAAGTGAAAACACGATCAAAACACAAAAAAATGAAGAAATTTAAATCCTTATCTTATCCAAATATAATTTTTGAACCATTTATTAAAAAAACTGCCTGTTACTCTTTGGTCACCTGATTTCTCCGATTGGAACACGTTACTCCGTAAGATAATATAATTTTCACGAACGCACATTAAATTTAAATGCCATATAATCCGGAGCAACGACCCCACCATTCATTTCACTTACTACTTCAGTACCCATTTTGAGTTCCTTCTCCCCCAATTTTCTTCAAAAGAGAAAGATCCCTGATTTGTAACCATACTATCAATTTCAATGAGCAATAATAGGTGGTGCCTCTTCTTCATGCCAATATGGCCACCAGGCCACACTATTCCAATGGTAGAGGCAGCAAAGAGGCTCTTGCAATGCAACTCCACTTCCAGCAATTCTCTTTCCATCACTTTCCTCCTCATGCAAACCCCCACTGCCGACTCGATGTCGAGCATCACCGAGTCATACCTCCGATCGGTTCATTCTCTTAACCTCCCTATTAATTTCCAACAACTTCCTGTTGTTAAACCGCCAGCCCAATTTGACGATCCGGAGGAATTCATCACCATTTATGTGCAACTCCATTTGCCACATGTGAAAGATGCAATCGCAACCTCCGGATCCCGTGTGGCGGCATTGGTTCTTGACCCATTCGCTACATCGCTTATAGACCTCGGAAATGAACTCAATATCCCTTGTTACATCTTTCACACTTCAAATGCAGCTTTCCTTTCTTTGGTACTTCATCTCCCAATTTTAGATGAAAAAATTAAACAAGAATTCTCAGAGATCGATGGGCCGATAAAAGTCCCGGGAATTTCATCCATACCATCACATTTCATGCCACCGATCCTTATGAACAAGAAATCGGGTGCTTACAAATCTTTTCTGTACCTCGGACGACGGTACATGGAGGCCAAGGGAATTATAGTAAATTCCAGTATAGCTCTCGAGGCAAAAGTTCTGAAAGCTGTAGAACAAGGCCAGTGTGCACCTGACAAACCGGCACCAGAGATATACCCAATTGGGCCTATTGTATCGATTCCGAAAGCGGGACCGGAACAGCATGAGTGCATAAAATGGCTCGATTTGCAGCAGCCGAAATCAGTAATTTTCTTGTGCTTTGGGAGTAGAGGAGGCTTCGAGTTGCCGCAAATCAAGGAGATGGCGATTGGATTGGAACGCAGCGGGCACAGGTTCTTGTGGGCTATTCGAGCACCTTGCACAGGAATCAAGTAAAAAAAATTTAACTAATGATCTAATTTTCATGTAATATTATTTAAAATTTATATTGCTTGATACTCAAAATACATGTAACTTGGGGACTGATGGTCTTGGTAACCTATTCTGAATTGGTACACATACTTCAGATTTTTTATTTAAATTACATTCAAATGATAGCACATAACTTTTTCTTCTCTTCACACATATTCATTCATATGGATTTTTCCTCAGCTAAATTTTCAAGTCAGGTACGAAAAAGGCCTTCGGAATTGTCCTTTTTATCTATCTATATTTTCTTTCTGTGAGGATAAACAAGTATATTTTAGGATCCATTGAATACAAGTATCTGCCTGATTTATGGGTTAAAAGGGTTTTTCTTCAAATGAAACTTCTAAGGTAGACATGATTTTCATATTTATAAATTCTGTATTTTGACAGCTTCACTGCAAATGCAAACTTGGATGAGCTATTACCAGAAGGCTTTATAGAGAGAACAAAGGATAAGGGATTGGTGTGGCCAAGTTCGGTCCCGCAAACAGAGATCCTGGCCCACCTGGCAGTGGGGGGGTTTGTGACGCATTGCGGCTGGAACTCCATCCAAGAGAGCCTTTTTTACGGCGTACCAATGATACCTTGGCCACTATATGCAGAGCAGAGTTTGAATGCATTTGTCATGGTTAAAGAAATGGGGGTTGCATTGGATCTAAAGTTAGATGCAAAAAATAACAATTTTGTGACTGCTGGTGAACTCGAGAGAGCCGTTCGATCTCTGATGGAAAGTTCTGATGAAGGGAAGTGTGTCAGGAAAAAAACAGAAGAGGTGAAAAGGGAATTTAGGAAGGCAGTGGAGAAAGGAGGCACCTCTTATGCTTATTTGCAACAACTTTTGGATCAAATTGGGAAATCAGATTTTGAGAATAATGAAATTTCTGTTTAAAGTTAGATGGATTTAGCTTGTTAGCATCTTTGGAACAACTTCTGGATCAAATTGGGAAATTAGATTCTGAGAATAAATAAAATTTGTGTTTAAAATTTGATTAATATAGCTTGTTAGCATCACTGGAGTGCAAATCAGGTGATTAGGTTTATGAAGTTGTAATAGCAATGCCTGAAACTCTATGAAGTTTGGTTTGGCAGGAATAATGTGTGATTTATTAAAATTTAATAGTTGACAATCATAATTAAATGATGGTTGCCTCTATGCAATGACTGGTTCTTTTGGAGAAAATTAACCAGTAATTAAGAACTATCAAATCCAGTTGGTACTGATAAAAAATTGGATCTGTCAAAATTTTGTATAACTGATCAGACAGATCTGGACCATTTGATCTGAAATGAAAGGAAAAAATATACCAGTAATATTTTGATCGGTGAAGCCTAACATATTTACAAGGCTAGAAACCAGATAATCACTGTAACTTACAGGAGTATACCAGTATAATCAATTTTGAGTATAGCAGTACCCGAAAACAATGAAAAATAAGTATGTTTCTCGCATCTCCTGTTATTGTTAGTTTACATTCTACAACTGATAAAGAAAGAAAGAAAGAAAGAAAGAATTGCGCTACCAGAATATAACACATTACAAAAATGGCTAGTGTTTTTTTCCTCTCTACTCTTATTTCTCCAACTAAAATTTTACATTTAGTCCTTTTTCAATGTTTTTGGAGGCATGCTTCTCCAAATTCCTGCTAAAATACTACCAAAAACCGAGTGACATATGCTCGAAACAGCACATGGTACAGCTGTCAGAGGATTGCCGAAATGCTCTGTTGCGAGAACTAGCCCAAGCACCGAATTCTACAATAAGAAAATAAACATGGATTTGCATCACATTTTAAATAAATATTATTAGAGTGAGTCTATGGTACTATGCATAGCGCGGATTGGTAAAAAATTAGTATAAAATTCTAAGAATATCTCAATTTTCTAAGTCCAAACAGTCGATATAAACCGTTCAACATGATCTCCATATGAAAATGTATTTATAGAAAAAAATTTACAATTTTTACTATTTTTTTACTATTTTTTTAGATAGATAGAAAATCACTTGATTTAAAGATTCTAGACCATTCAAAAGTAGTGATTTTCTACCTATATAAACAAATTGTAAAAAATGTAAAATTTAGTCTGCAAGTACATTTCAAGATCATTTGAATGGTTCACATCAACTATTTGAATTTTGAAAGCGAAAGTAGTCGAACTTTGAAAGCGAAGATATTGATCCATAGTATAGGTCAATCCGTGCTATGCATGGTACCATAGCTCACATTAAATTTTTCAGAAAAAAAATGAAGTTGGGTTTTATTCAGTTAAGTAATAACAGCATCATTCCCATTAAAAATTTTAATTTTACATTGAAATGCGTATCATTTCTTTTCTGTTATTACATACATATCAACCATAACACTAAATAAACCTTCTAAACATAAATTAATGATGCTCTACCAGGATTATTAACATCAAAGTATCAGAGGACCTAAATACGATTTTTTTTTATTATTTAGAAATAAAATATTATTGTCTCCTTGAAAGGAAAGGAGTCGGGTAGGTTTAAAAAAAATAGGTAACACCAGGAAAGTATCAGGGGACCTAAATGCAAAATTTGAATGTAATGATACCTGCATGCCAACTTCAATGGAAATAGTTCTCGAAGAAGAATCATCGACACCGAGAATTCTTGCCAGAATATAACCAAAGAAGAAGCCGGAAGCATGCAAACAGCAAACAGCTGTAACAACCAGTGACCCGCTTGACAGTATGGCTGCAGCATTCTGTGCAATGGCACTGCCACAGAGGAGCGCCACTGTGGCAACGGCTACAAACGGCATTAGAGGAGAGACTATGTGCACCAAGCTGTTGCAATACTGGTTTAGAAGTGCACCGGCAAGAACAGGTGCAAGCACAACCTGCATATATAAATAATAATAAAACCCATATAAACTAAGATAACTATACAAAATAGAAAAAATATCTCATATAACATTTTTTATTGCTGCTCCCCTATTTTGAAAAAAAGAATGGCAACCTGGCCTAAAATCTCCTAATTATCTAGTGAGATTGTAAGAATAAGGGGTAGTTTTGGCATTGTTTCTTAAAAATGAAGCATAACTGATATGTTTTCATTAGTCCATAAATGACTTCTACTATTGTATGTAGGGGCATTAATATATTTTTCGTCTAGTAAAGATATGTAGATGTTGTTTGTTATGAAATTTCTAGGGTTTGTTATGAAAATTTTCTAAAGAAGAGAGTACTAATTGGCAACATACCTGAACAGTAGACATAAAGAGACCTTTAGGATCAACTGCTACAAATTGACCGGCAAGTTTTGATGTGAGAAATGGAGTCATTACCTGCATTTTTGCAAAATCAAAATTGCAGTAAAATATATACCAGCATAGCTTATTAGTTTCAAATTAAGTTAAGAAAATAAAGCAAATATTGAATTCAGGTCAGGTGCATACTTACAGCAGCAGCAAAGGTACTTGCAGCTGTCATTAGCACTGAGAGCGCCACATTTCCTCTTTAATATAACAAAATTAGAAATAATTATCTCATATTTGCATGAAATTAATATAGTCAAGAATATCAGTTATGTGGGTCCATATCCTCTTGAGTTATCTCAACTTTTCAGTTGATGTCAAAACCGGGTTTAAAAGTATTTTCGGTGCCTATTTAGATGCACAGGGCAGTATTCATATAAAATGGGTTGCTTTAAGATTCGTGCTCAACTCAAAATTTGAGATATCTTAGGGGATACGAATGCCAGTTAGGTTCACTACTGATTATTGGTCACGTCACCTATATTTCATGGTCAAACTAACTGAAGGACTTATTTGAAAAAATGGTTGCTTTAAGATTCGTGCTGAACGGTTCAGATTTTGTACGGATCAACTCAAAATTTTAAATAAAATTAAGGGATGTGAATTCCAGTTAGGCTCACTGCTAATTATTGGTCACATCTATATTTCATGGTTGCCTACCCCAACTTGTGTGGGACTAAAGGCTTGTTGGTTGTTGTATCTATATTTCATGGTTAAGGACCCCAACTACCCAACTAACTGAAGGACTTTTTTGAAAAAAACAAATAATTCATGGACCACTTTGAATAATATACAAGGATGAAAGTTTAGGTACCAATTATACAATTTTGCCTGAATAATTACTTGTTCTTACTTTGCAAGATAGGTGACGATATTACTTGCAGTGCCTTCAGATAATGAAAAAACGGCAAAATAAAATATTATTATGCAATTTTTACTAGCAAAGTTAAAACAGTTGAATATGCGAAAAATTATATGAACTCACCTCCAGGACAGCATGCTACCAAAATCAACCCGGCTGCATAGTGTGACGGCAAATTTAACAGCTTGCTAATGAAAAATCCCGATAATGGCATTATCTGATATTCATAAAAAAATAATGTTGATCTTATTTGAATTATGATCAAAATACCAATCAAGGGATAATGCACTAAAACCCCCCATATTTTAAATTTTTTAATGATGTATATTGAATTTTTTTTATAAGTGTTTATATGGTTCAACCCCCTCATAAATTGCGAAATATGTGCTTGTAGCTTAAAACCTGGGTTTGATTCCCATCTAACTCACATTATGCATTTTACGTTTCAGTCCCCCACAATCTAATTTTTGTAGTTCTGCCCTTGAACACAAACCGTGTATTGAAGCACAAAACCAGCTGCCAATTCTTTGGGCATTAAAAGTGCCGATCGAAGGTCATCAAGTGTAAGTGTCATCCCCATTCCTGAAAACAATTCCATCAAGGGAGATAAAGATAGTTCATTTAAAGCTGTTAGCACAATGGTCATGTAAAATTGATGCAAGGGTATACAAGAGATTTAACCACTCTTATTCAACAATGCATTTATACATTTGCTCTTCCCATTTGACAGAGATCAAATTATAACAGCAAACTTGTATTATAAATTTATAATAAATGCAAACTCAAATTTCAGATTTATTTACAAATATAACAACAAAAACAAAAGATAATTGTATCATATTTTACCGAGCATAGTGAGAGTAATTCCGACAATCTGGGCCCCACGGCCAACCCAGAGAAACGCCGGGGGACGCCAGAGAGCGAGAGCACAAGCGGACCCCACCCAAAAAGGGAAACCCAGAGAAAGCACTTCCCCGATCCGTACAACCAGATCCCTTCCAGAAACTCTCCCCTTGCCTTCTCCTTCTCCGCCAACCGCAGGATCAGCTGAAGCGCGTGTAACGAGGAACCTCGATCTGGCGGGTGTTGACAATGTGAGATTGATGTGTGATGTTTTGCTTTTGAGTCCGAATGAGTGGTGGTGGGTTGACGTGGCGCGGTGGAGAGGGGTGCGGAGATGTAGGGAGGGAGATGGTCGGAGGAGGAGAGTCATCGCGCCTGAGAGAGAGAGAGAGAGATGGTGACAGCGGCAGTGGCAGTGAACTCCCGAGAAGAGAAGAGAGGGTAAAGATTCTTACAGAGCAGATTTAGCTTCAAGCAGCGCACGAACCATTATGCAGCCCTGTTTTGATTCTACATTCCGTACGCTGCATAAAGCCAAAACTACTCTGTTAAAATATTTACACAGAAGAGAGGATTTTAGTCTACTTGATATTACTTAACTCACTCAAATTTTTAGTTTGGATCTGTACCGTCAGATCTGCCTTGGCACCAATATTAAAGGGGACGCGTGCATTTCACCTGAGAACAGATTGGTCCGAATTCTGATCGGACGGATCAGATCTAAACTCAAAATTTGAGTTATTTCAGAGAACCTTGACTCGTTGTAGTCTACTTGATGTCATATGAATTAGCAAGAATCAGATTTTATAAGTAGCTGACATTAATTGAAAATGTTCTAAATCTTTGTTATTGTGAGATATGTATTGAATCACAAATTGATTGAGAATTCCAATTAAAAATGTCATATGAATTCTCTACTCTATAAATTAGCCTCACATTATTCTACCCTATAAATTAGCACTGATGTGACATTTTTTTTGTATATGAAACAATAAGAAATCTTCTAAGCATTTTTATTATGCATGTAAAATTTCATATACTATGAAGAGTAGAACTAGGGTGTTCCTAAGCTCATCAAGCCCTCCGTGAGCTCGACTCTAAAACCTATTGAATTGACTTCAAATGACATTTTCAAACTGTTAGATGTTCAATCTATATTAAAATGTGCTTGGAGGCCAAATTTTACATTTTTTGGAATTTTTTTACTATTTATTAAGATGGTTTGAAAACCGCTGTTTTTCAATGGTGCAGAATTTTAATAAAAACAGCGGTTTGAAAATTTGGTATCCAAGCACATTTTAATATAGATTGAACATCTAACAGTTTGAAAATGCCATTTGAAGTCAATTCAATAGGTTTTAGAGTCGAACTCACGGAAGAGCTTGGTGAGCTTAGGAATACCCTAGTTCTGCCCTACTATGAATGAATTAAGGGAAACTAAATGTGACGCTTGAGAAGTCCAACAAAAACAATATTAAAGTTCTTCAAAAAATATATAACAAATAGGGCATTTGGTCTAGTGGTATGATTCTCGCTTTGGGTGCGAGAGGTCCCGAGTTCGATTCTCGGAATGCCCCCTTTTTTACTATCTCTTGACCTTTCTACTCCTACTGAAACAGCCTGCTTCGAGTTATTGTTATTTTTTCGGTAATGCCTATCCAATTCAATTTCAAGTCCATATCATATAACTATTTTAATTAATAAAATATGATTCCTGTGTTTTTGGTCAATGGCATTGTAGATTCATGTATCAACCCATCGTGACAAGGACATCCATCCCATCAAAAACTGAAAGACAAAAAAAAATATATATAGAAATGAAGAACTGACACAGACATCCACTAGAGAAATGAAGAAAAAATATTACTTGCTTCATGATTTATTCAATTTACCATCCTAACACGCATCATTTGGGAATTACATAGTGTGTGGTGGGGCATGTGGGACTCAGCCTGAATTTATTTTATTAATTTGTTAATTGAATCTTCAAACATATTTATTGTTCAGGTATTTTCATTCTAAATTGACCTTACTTTTTATAAAATAAAATTTTAAATTAACAACTGTCTAATAAAAAACTAGTCTTTTGCTTAGTGATAGGATGTAGGTTTGAAACTCAAAGATTCTTTTATAGCTTTTAATATATTTTAGCATGATGCTCTTTTATATAATATCTTCAGTTTCTCACTGTATCAGTAATAATTGATTTCAAAATAATACACCTATGAAAACAAAGCAGATTTAAATTTTTGAGCAAATATGTTAAATTCGCTTGTAACATAATATATCTGATGCATGATCAAAAGAAAATATGACATTAAGAAACCACCTCTTCAAACTTTTTTTTTGGCAATTTATATTGTTTTCTTATTGATAGCATATTTTAAAAAAATGATTATACAATTAAATGAATTTTGGATTTCCTTGACAATAAATTTCTGCAAAAAATAAAAGGAATTTTAAACAAATATAGAGGAATTAAACATCTTTGATTAATCCAACAACAAATTCTACAAAAATTAATACATTTTCAACATACACTAGCTTACATGACACCAAAATATTCCCCATTAAACATAGGTAGAAAAATACACAAGACAAATAATATATACATAACACATAATTAATTAAAGCCACCCCAAACTATTCCAAATATTATCTCATATAATCAAAGCTAGCAAGCAAACATTAATACATGAGAAGCAAGGGACACCTCCATTACTTTTACAACAGCAACTGAACTGGATCTCTCCATTAACGGTGGTTTGATTTTGTCTCATGGCTATACATCCTGTGAATTAGAGAAGATAATCACCATTAAAATCTAATTTAAGTACAAATAAATACTCTACAAGAGTTTGACCTAGGGGTGAAAACAGATCGGATACGAATCGAATAGTGGTAAAATCATATCCGTATTTGTTTTCATTTATTGAATACGGATACAGATAAGATATTAGACATATATGGATATAGATCGAATTGAATATGTATTAAAAAATATGTAAATATTATTAAAAAAAACAAAGTTTATAATATTTATCTAATTATAATGGTAAAAAACATAAATTTTTACTATTTAGATAATTAAAATTTAGATTATATTTGTACTTGTATTTGTACAGATATTCAGATATCAGATATCCATATTTAACTACTTTTGAATATGAATTCGACTTAGATTTAGACGGACAATATCCGATCCGTTTGCACCCCTAACTACATCAGACATCAAACCAGTAGTTCCAATATTACCAAATAAAAATAACCCAAAAATATTTGGTTCAAAGTTCAAACAAAAAAAAATTAACAAACAAAGAATAAAAAAAGGGGGCATTCCGAGAATCGAACTCGGGACCTCTCGCACCCAAAGCGAGAATCATACCACTAGACCAAATGCCCTAGTTGGTACAATTCTCCGAAATAATAATAACATAATCAAACTAAAAGTAGGAAATTACAAGGCAGAGATCTAATAAATGGTACCAGTCATAGACAGTAGGAGTGTTTGGCTGTGGCCGGTCGAAGATGTTAGCACCGAGGCCACGTGTCGCAAGGTTACTTCCCGGGTGGAACACGCTACGCCACACGTTCTTCTTCAGTGGCGTAGATGGTGTTCCCGGTGTAGCAGGTGTCGTCGGTGTCCCCGGCATCGACGCCGATCTCTTGTACTTGCTATTGCTACTTTCTCCCACAATATCTTCACAAAATCATATAATATATGTTACAAAATTTACATCATGTATATTAATTTGTTAGGGATGTATATATATAATTAGGTATATGTATGTATATATGTACCGGTGTTGACGGTTAGAGGCGGACGGGAGGTGACCTTACGGAGGCAGCCGAGACCATTGTCAGGTTGTGGGCCCGCCACCACATCATCCCAAAGCTTCTCTAGTAGTACCATGGTTAATTACCTAACTATATATACTATTAGGGTTTGCTTGTTTTAGTGATGATATATATCTCTCTTTTTGTATATCTTTATATGGTAAGAAGGTAGATGATAAGTGTCTTATAAAGAGGTGGCAAGGTAGATATGGTCACCTCATGGTGAGATTGTTAGCTTGCATTCATTGCCTAAAAGTTGAATAAGTCTCAATCGAATGAATAGAGTGAGGCTATGGTAGATCGGCTAGTGTACTACGGCTCAATATGGTACTTTTTAAAATTCTAACGGTTGATCCGAACCGTTCAATGTGATATTTATATGAATATGTACTTGCAAACAAAATTTTATATTTTTCAAATTTTTTTACTATATTTTTAGATAGGTAGAATTTTGATGGTCCAGAATTTGTATAAAACACTGAAAATTCTACCTATCTAAAAAAATAGTAAAAAATATTCAAAAAAATATATAATTTAGTTTGCAAGTACATATTCATATGGATATCACATTGAACGGTTCGGATCGACCGTTAGAATTTTAAAAAGTACCATATTGAACCGTAATACACTAGCCGAAGAACCATAGCCGAACTCAATAGAATAAGTCACAAATCGAATTCAATTTTTATACAAATTTGTAGATTCACCGAAATTAGTGCTATGTTCATTATGAGAGTTTAGTGAGTATAAGATAAAAAATTTATTGAATTAGTTTCAAATAATAAATTCAAACTATTTAAACCGATTTAATTAACAAAAGATGTATGTGCATGCAATTTTTTTAAAATTTTCGAATTTATTTAGTATAAAGTAAAGCGGTAAAAACTGATGAAAAATGAATGCATTAAAATAACTTATAAAACTCTATTCTTCATTATTTTTTTTAACTGCTTGACTTTGTACTAAATAAATTTGAAATATTCAAAATTTTGCATCTACAAGCATCACTTGTGAAGTATATCGGTTTGAACAGTTTGGATTTGTCGTTTAGTTTAACCATAAATAATTCAATTCAATTCAAGACAAATTTTATATAGATCTATCTAAAGATTTACGGAATATTTTTAACAATCGGATCATATTAAAATGAACGGTTGGAATTTTACTCTACATTTTATGGACTTCAATTAAAAAATGTGTAATTTTTATTTTAAAACATTACATGTGTTTTTTTAATTTAGTTGTGAAATTTACAGTGCTAAATATTAAAAAAAAGGGACCGACTAACAATACCCGGGTTGCTATCCCCCATTCATCCCCCGGATAAGGTTGTTAATTATTCTTTAACGGTAATTAAGAGGGGACCACGATTTCCGCACTAAAAGACAACCAAAAACGCTTGATTAACGGGGACCACTAATTAAAAATGCGTTTTCAACTGGGGGGGACCGCTAATTATCTGTTATTTAGCATTTAACTGCCGGTGGGGACCGATAACCAACTTGGAATATTCGGCAACAGAAAAGGAAAAGAAAAACATACTACTTTTTCATATTCATTACTATTAAAAGAAGTATTCATAGTTGCATTCTAAAGTATTCATATATAATGCATGAAGTATTCATATCTAAGATATCAAGTATTTAAAAAAAACTGGACACATTACTTATCCATCTTTTACACGTTTTTAGAGGTGGTTTTTTTTTTCTCCGTTCACTCTAACCAATATTTTTGACAATCTGTGAGGAATTTTGCAAATCTAAAACCAGGAACGTCTTCTACGCAATTTTCTCTTTCAAATGAGATCCATGATGACATACTTTCGAGTTGTCCGTTGCACAAGTATTCATACCTTGTCATTCAAGTATTCATACCTCATCAAGCAAGTATTCATACCTCATCAGTATTTCACAAATAAAAAACTGGACACATCATTCACTCATTTTTACCGATTGAAATTTCATTACCACTCAATCATTTTTTACTTGATATCTTAGGTATGAATACTTGTTCGACAAGGTATGAATACTTGCTCGACGTGGTATGAATACTTGCACGACGAGATATAAATAATTTTACGAGGTATGAATACTTGCGTGACGGATAACTCAAAAGTACTTCATCATGGATCTCATTTGAAAGAGAAAATTGCATAGAAGACGTTTGTGATTTTAGATTTGCAAAATTCTTCATAGATTGTTAAAAATATTGGTTAGAATGAACGGAGAAAAAAAAAACCACCTCTAAAAACGTGTAAAAAATGTGTGAGTGATATGTCCAGTGTTTTTTTAAATGCTTGATATCTTAGATATGAATACTTAATGTATTATATATGAATACTTGATGTATTATATATGAATACTTGTGCGCGTCAGTTGTAAATTTTTCAAATATAAGCGGTCCCCCTAGTTAATTAGCGGTTCCCAATGTAATTAATGATTGATACACGTTTTCTTTTGTCTTTTTGTGCTTAAAGTTGTGGTCCCCTAGATAATTAATGATTGGGGGATGAATGGGGGATAGGAGATGGGGGAAAAAAATCTTTATCCTAAAAAAAAACGGTAACAAAAAAGGGTATAGACTGTCTATCAATTTTGAAATTGGAAGTCATATGTGATTAGAGAAAATCAAGATATATGACAAATATGACTAACTAATGGTGGAAAGTAAATATGTAACTAAAATAAGTTTAAATTAAGAGTTTAATTTGTAGGAAAAACAATAATATATACATAATTGCTACATTAATGACTAGGGGTGATATGTCATGGTTAAGACTTTTCAGGAGCTCTACAATAGGAGATAGGAGTAGGTCCAATGAGCATCAGACCTACTTTTAGATTTAATTAGCTCTAACACCGTACGATTAGCATCAAGATCTACTCGCACGGAAATTGATACAGATTCACACGGATTTTGATGCGGAGAACACAAATCTTGATGTAGATCGGATGGTCACCACACTCATCGAACCAAAGTAGATCCGATGCCCATCGGAACTACTCTGAATTCCTACAATAGATAAGTTTAGAACTTTGTAGAAAATTAGAAATAACAGCATCATTATTCACCTACTTAATTAGTGGTGAGAAACATTAACACTTACTTGGAGGTGAACTTATCCAGCTAGTCTATAATTAACACTATGTTGCACCGCTCCAACTTGCACACATATTTCAAGCATCAATGAAATGAACCAATAGTTAGTCCAATATTTTTATTTAATTAAATAATTTTCTCAAATATTATCATTATAATTAGCAATTCAAACTTAAGAAAATAGATGTACAAAAAAAAAGTACATTTAATGATTATATATTTATGTTAAACAAAATAACGTACAATATTTATTATAAAACTATAGAGGCACAATATAAAACGTCATTTTTTTCTCACATTTTTGCAGGTTAGTGCACAATATATACATATGAAGGTTAGTTTCTTTTTTTTGTTTGTAAACATTTAATAAATAAAAAGAGCCGTCAATACTTAATACTTTGACTAGATAAGTTTTCCGTGGAGCTTACAGTCACAACTAAAAAGATAATAAATACATCGTTCTAATTGCATCATACTCAAAGGTTTAAATAGCATTTATTGCGTCATAGCGGAATAGTTAAAAAAACTGTGCTATGCCCATTTAGTGGCGCTATAGCACCCATAACGCCATAGCTTTTATGGTCCGAAAACGTTATAGCGGCGCTATATCGCGTTATTTAGAAATTCGCATCCTCTGAGATATCTCAAACTTTGCATGACTTTATGAAAAATCGCAACCATTCAAATACGTTCTACATGAATCTCAAGGCACAAATAATACTGGCCCCCTGCGCTACCCCTAACACCTGACACATCGGTCATGCAAAAGTTGAGATATCTCGGAGGATACACACTCGTTATTTAGAACCTTGACCCTACTGATTAGTCTTAAGTCTCTCCGCAATTTTGTCCACATATATTTTTTAAGTCCCTCCATTAAGAAATGAGGAAATGGGTATAAACTGATATAGATTTATTTTTTTTATCACTTTTTTGGCGGTTAGTGCTTGAATTTTCAATTTTCTTTTACTCTTTCTGTATCTCTCCTTTCTTTTGTTTTGTTTTGTTTTGTTTTGTTTGTTTGTTTGTTTGTTTCTTTTTTTTGTGTGGGGGAGGGAAATGGGACTAATCTTTCTATATGCTCACAAATTAATTTGATAAAGTTAAAAATAATTAATTCAATCAATTGAAATATTATTTTGATATATTTGTTTATATTGTCTCTCTCATTTTTTTTCATTTAATATATTATTGCATTCTCCCAAACTTATGTAACTAAAGTCACATCAATTTTTTCATAATAATGTCTTAAAATATTATACACTTTCATATTATTCTTCTATAAGTAACGATACAAATAAAAAAAAATTCATAATAAAAAACTGATAAGCTGAAATATTCTTTTGGAGACGAGGCAAGTGTGAATCTTTGGTGCTGCATAGCAGCCTTGAAGAGTGAGTAAAGAGTGAAACATTTGGCGTGGCGGATAAGGATGAGAAGGACAAGTGGGCCCCACGTAGCTAAATATCTCTTTCCTGCACAGTACTGACAACTGACTAGTATGAATGGGACAAGTATACTCTCAGGTACCTAAAAGATTCCTCTCACTTTACGGCTTGAGATTTATTCTCAAACACTTTGAGATTTGAGCTACCGCAAGGGCAGTATTATTGGGCTTTGAGATTTGTGTCAAGTTAAAAAGAACGTTCTTGATTCACTAATTGTAAAAGATTCTCTATTACGGTACCGGAGGGGATCTGAATTCGTATGAATGTGCCACATATAATCGTTATCAAATTGACACGTGTACAGGACCCCACAGGTTTGGACTAACAACAGTAGAGATATTTTGTTCAAATACAACTGTTAAAGTGTTAAACAATGAATTCAACCATAAATATCATGAGCGAGACAATGCATAGTTGCATACCAAGTAGGAAATAAATTCCCTGTCATTCCAATAGAATAATGAAATAACATGAATATATTATTCTCATCAGTGTTGGAATTAGCGGTATGCGTTCGTCGGATGACATGTACCGCCAATCGAATAATGGAGAATAATTAGAAATAATTGACTAATTAGTCCAAAAAATATGTGACGATTTAATTACCGCCATCGACTAATTGGCCGATTAATCGGTCTAAATGGATGTTTTTTACAATACTGATTCTGATCTCAACTGTTTAAATTTTTTTATATACAAATCTCAATCAATTTATTTTTCATATGTGAATCTCAATAAAAATTAACGATTGAAATCAGAATAATAGATTCCTATTATTTTATTGAAATAACAGCAGATTTATTTCCTACTACGCATTGATAGGCAGTAGTTTGGATCAATATTTTTGTTTACAAAGTTTAATAGTTAATAGTTTGTAGTTTGAATCAATATCTTTATTTGTAAAGTTTAATACTTAATCTGAACATCTCAACACGATTATTATATAAAAATAAAGAGGAGGGATCCAATTACACCTTTTTTGGTGACACATCATGACACTTTTTTTTATATAGGTCAATTTTGCGATTTCAAAATCCAAACAGTCGATCCGAACCGTTCAACATGATCACCATATTAAAATGTACTTGGAGATCAAATTTTACATTTTTTTGAATTTTTTTACTATTTATTAAGATGGTTACAAAATCACTGTTTTTCAATGGTCTGAAAACAACGATTTTTGTAACCATCTTAATAAATAGCAAAAAAATTCAAAAAAATGTAAAATTTGATCTCCAAGCACAGTTTAATATATCCATCATGTTGAACGGTTTGAATCGACTATTTGGACTTTGAAAATGATAGGTGTCAAAGTGTGTCACCAAAAAATGTGTAATCGGATCTCTCCTCAAAAATAAATTTATAAATAAAATTATATAATTTTATTGAATATTTTTTTGTTATTTTACTAGATAAATAAAAAATTACTTAATTATAAGATTAGACCATTCAAAATAATAATTTTTTTGTACGCGCGTAGTGATTTTAACTATTTTATTAGATAGGTAAAAAATTACTTGATCTAAGAAATAGTTAAAATGTTTTAAAAATATATAAAATTTGGTCTACAAGTATATATTTATATGTAGATTATGATAAATGGGAAATGAACTGTTTGAACTTTCAAAATAAAAATATAATTCAAAATATAACAAAATGCGCACTATAGTACCAAAACCTCACTCTATATATCACACACACACATACATACCAGTGTTGTAAATAACGGTATGCGCTCGTCAGACGGGTAAGGTACTGCCAAGCGATTAATCGGAAATAATTGGGAATAATCGGCCGATTAATCGAAAAAATCCATAACGGTTTAGTCGCCGCCAACGACTAATCGGCCAATTAATCGGCCTAAATGGCCGTTTTTTACAACACTGATACATACATATACACACATGGATACATATGCATACGTGTATAAACATATGTATATGTGTGTGTATATATATATTGGAAACAAGACCATTTAATGATCATTTGGACCAAATTTGAACCAATGCTTAGCCAGAGCTGTCTGATCCGCATCGAGATTTGTGCATACAACTTCAACATTCGTGATGATTGAGTGCATATGAATCTTGATGCGAATTTGACAACTACAATGTATAAGCAGTTTAGGCCCGGCTAAAATTATACACTATGCTAACGAGACTAAAACCAACCATAAATTGGAAATAATATTGGGCCTTAAAAGGCCTAATATTCATTTAGGCCCAATTTTGCAAACACATCAAGTTTCATAGATTACAAATGCAACAACATTTTGCATTTACACCAATCAGTAGAAATGACAGAAGAGAGGGAGCATTGAATTTGCACTAATAAAATACAAAAAGGATTGTAAATTATCCATTAGATCTAGATTTCTAATTTCAATGGAGGTGGATTAATCATAGTTGTAGCATCTCCTTTTATTTTTTTTTTACTGTTACCCTTTCTTGTTCATCCTTAGAACCCTAGAAATTTCTCTTCTCTTTACTGATGTGTGTTGCATTGCTTTGCTTTTTAAGGGAAGCACAAATCTGCAATAATGATAATGTTAATTGTAATTTATAATAAAAGGAAAAGATAAGGTAAGATATAGGGGTGTCATCGGGTACAAAATGGGTCGGGCGGAGGCACTTTCACACCCTTACCCGTACCCAATAAGCTAACGAAATACAAATCTTATCCATACCCTTCTTATCGAATACAATATGGGTCGAGTAAACAGATAAAAGGGTGCCATTGAATAGATGTATATGGGTTATGAATAGAACTATTATCATATCATGCATCATTCCCATATAAATATATATCTATAAATATAATTTTATAATATTTTTTTTAATAATATTACTGTATAAGGTAATGAGTAAGAAAGAGTCTTTAGCGTCTTATCGAATACGATATGGGTCAGGTAAACAGATAAAAAGGGCAACATTAACAACCCTAGCAAGACACTGCCAAATTTGGAGAAACTTGTTAACATTTCAGGTCTATCACTGTATATGGTTAAAATAATTCTTCTTTTTCATCTTTTTAAATTGAATAAAGTGTGCTTGATTGATTGTTCATGGGGCAGGATTGGTCCGTACTACGGATGAAAAATAATTGCACCAATAAACTCTGTAATTTTATTATAACTTCTAAGAGTGAGGCTATGGATGAAAAGTTTCGTTTCCAAAACCCAAATAGTCATCTGAACTGTTCAATGTTATCTCCATATGAAAATGTACATGCAGACTAGATTTTACATTTTTTAGAATATTTTTACTATTTTTTTAGTTAGGTAAAAAATCACTAATTTTAAATGGTATAGAATTTTAAGATTAAGAGATTTTCTACCTATCTAAAACAATAGTAAAAAAAAAAAATTCAAAAAAAAATGTAAAATTAGGTCTACAAGTACATTTCAATATGGAGATCATGTTGAACGGTTCACATCAATTATTTAGACTTTGAAAATGAAGATATTGATCCATAGTACCATAGCCTCACTCAACTCAACTTCTTCTAACAATAAAATGGTGAACCCCACATAAATGTTAGATATGTACCTGATATGCATGGTAAGATGAAGAGACCCGATAGGCTATGAAAGATATTACATCTGCTCCACCTCTTCACTGGATAAGGTGTTGAGAGTGCGGAGGAGGCGTCGGCGGCACAACTGGCGCCGACAACTCCTCCTTGACCCGTCAAACTCTGTCAATTCATGAAACCTGCCCATTTCATGTTCTCCAAGATTTAATATCAAATGTAAAGGAAACATAGAAACAATTCTTAGAGTAGAACTAGGGTATTCTTAAGCTCACCAATCCATTAGTGAGCTTAACTTCATAACCTATCATAATGCCTTCAAATGATAAATCGAAACCGTTGAAACCAATCCAGTTCACCAGTGATACATTAACATGTCGGATTTTATAAATTTTCAAATTAATTTAGCATAAAGTCAAGCAGTAAAAAAAAATAAGGTTTATAAGTTAATTTTAAAACATTCATTTTTTATCTTTTTTGACCGTTTGACTTTATGTTGAATTGATTCGAAAATTTATAAATTTGATACAATCCTTAAATTATTTATTTTTGTTTATTTAATACCATGTTGCATGATTTTGCTTTTATAGGTCAATGCATGTAAAAACTAGCATGTTTTGCCAAAACCTAAGTTTTTCTTGTAAATCTAAATGTAATCCCAGAAATAAAAAATAAAGGGTAAATTTCACTAGAGGTCACTAAACTTTGTCCATTGTCATAAATTGGTCACTTAAGTTCGATTTGTCCCTTTGTGGCCACTAAACTTTTCATTTGTTCCAATCAAGTCACTTTATAACTTTTTCATCCAAAAAATTAACAAAATATAACTTTTCCGTTAGTATTTTTGACAGAATGAACATATTCCGTTAGTATTTTTGACGAAATGAGCATATTCCGTTAGTATTTTTAACGGAATGAGTATATTCCGTTAATATTTTGGACAAAAAAGTTATAAAGTGACTTGATTGGGACAAATGAAAAGTTCACTAGCCACAAAGAGACAAATCAAACTTGAATAACCAATTCGTAACAAAGGACAAAATATAGTGACCTCTATGGCATCCCAGTGTTTTCAAATATATTATGCAGAATAGTTTTGCGATTAATTTCCCCGAAATATGTCACCACACTAATGTTTTAAGAGTAAATACATCAGCATTTAACCATCCCCTATGCAAATGTAAATCTTACCTAAGAGAACTATATAAACACAAGCTCACAAAGTAAATATTAACACATAGCATCATTTAAAATGAATCAAATTGGTTTGCATACCAGTAGATAAATTGAGCTCGGGGCATCCCAAGTAATACTGATTAGAATACCAGTAGATAATTACTTATCATCTCTTAAATTCTTAAATTATATATTCCCTGACCTGACCTGCCCAGTAGATAATTACTCATAATCTATTAAATTCTTAAATTATATACCAGTACATAATGGGGCATTGCTGACAGTACCGTTGCTATTAAAAATTATATACCAGTAAATTCTTAAATTAACAAGTAAAGCTAATACCATACTATTACAAATAAAATTACAGAGATCTAGATATGATACCTGCTGCATTGCTGACAGTACCGCTGCTGGGTCCCATTGAAAAGCACCGACGGTGCCTTTGAGTGCTCCGGGCAAATCCGGTGCCTCTGGTAGTACCTCCCAACAGTCGTCGCATCAGCCGTACAATCGTCGGCCTGGCACCGCCAGTCCTTCATCTGTTGTGCATTCAACACCGGTTGCGCCGCCTTAACCGACTTCCCGGCTTTGGCGGTGGTGGCGGTGGAGGTGTCCGACGGGATGTTCTGTACCAGCACTGGCACGTAGATTATCGTAGCAGCAGATGCAGATTCGGATTTCGATTTCTTGAATTTGGATTTTGGGTTTCGGGTTTTGGGTTTTGATCTGGTGCCCGATTTGGTGGTGGTTTGGATTGGGGTTTCAGATTTCTCGGTCTCCATTTGAGAAGTGTTTTGTCGAGATTTGGAGGTGAGAAAGAAAGAGAGGAGAGGAGGAGAAAGGGAGAGAGTTTGGATCCTCTATGGTCAGTCCTGTGTGTTTAAATGTAGAGCGAGTCGATAGATATGACCTACATAGATTTCTTTTTTTGTCGTTTTTTTGTTTTTTGAAAAAACCTACATAGATTTCTTGGAGAACTCAACTTATCATTATGGGTGTTCATCGGTTCGGATCGGTTCAAATCGAACTAAAATAAGCAAACTAAAGTTTTATATTCGGTTTTTAAAAATCAAACCGAACCGAACCGAAATATAATCAAAACCGAATAAGAACCGAATTGAACAAACTGAAGTGTTCGGTTGAACCGAAATAGGATAGTAATCATACAAATAAATATTTTTTTGTTATTTTTTTGAATTTTTTTGTTTGATTCGGTTTAAACCAAACTAAGCAATATACATTTTTGTCTTAATTTTTGAATTATTTTAAATGTTTGGTTCCGACAGCTGAACTATTAAACTGTTTTTCAAAAATGAACCGAATCGATCTATTTAACTGGAAAAACCGAACTATGTCGGTTTGGTTTAAAACCGATTAAACCGGACCCGATGAACGCCCCTGCTTATCATATAGCCTACCACACTAAGTAGTCAGTATGTTGAGCCACGGTTAATTGAAAATCTGAAAAAGAAGAGAGGAGAAATGAGGAAAAGGGAGAGAGTTTAGATCCTCTATGGTATTTCCTGCGTGTTTAAATCTAAAGCGAGTCGATAGATGGGACCTACATAGTTTTATGTGAGATCTCAGCTTGTCAGGTACATGCCACACGAAGTGTTACATTCTGTTGAGCCACGGAGAGCTGGAAATCTAAGAAAGGAGCAAGGGAGGCGGATTAGAGTAGGATCTGGTGAAGGTTAGCACTGGGGAGTCATTATTTTTGGGTTGGGATTTTGAAAAGCCCAGATATTTAATGGCTATTTCTGCAAATGTCCAACAGTTCGGTCCATCATGTTTTGCTGCCACTACTTCTGAGCTTCTGTGTCTTTTTTACATCCAGGTCCGCAATTAATGGAATATTCTAGATGGGCTTTTTTGCCCAACAAGGGTTTTAATTGCCAAATTTACACCTCACCGGTCAACATATTATAGATTACGGCAGGATACTGACATATTGAGGTTGGCTAAGTTCAAAATGGTAGTTCCTGTGCCGTGGTGCTACTAATTGGTTTTGTTATTTTCAAAGTCCAAATAGTCGATCCAAATCATTAGATATAATATCTATATTAAAATGTGATCGGAGACCAAATTTTACATTTTTTGGAATTTTTTTATATTTATTAAGATGGTTTGAAAATCGATGATTTTAATAAACAGTAAAAAACTTCTGGACCATTGAAAACAACGATTTTCAAACCATCTTAATAAATAGTAAAAAAATTCCAAAAAATGTAAAATCTGGTCACCAAGCACATTTTAATATAAATATCATGTTGACAGTTTGGATCGACTGTTTGGACTTTGAAAATCGCAAAACCAATTAGTATGGACACGGTTCAAAAACTACGTACCATTTTGATATTAGCCACTCACCTGCCATGTTAACATATTCATATATGAATCCGTTGGGAATTTAATAAATTAAGGCTATAAAAATACGAAATTTATAAAATAAAATAGGGAATGGAAATTTAAATAGTGAAGTTGTGAAGTCTTGTTGGTAGTATATATATATTATTCAAGCTAGCATTCCAAAAGTTACACAAAATGATCCATTAAAGAAAATTGAGAAGCATATATACTCATAATAAGGGTAAAGCTGGCGTGTGATGTGCTGACCAAAAGAGTGTGGTGAGCACAACTTAAAAATCTACTATATTAGTTTTAAATGACAAATTCAAACTGTTGAAACTGATATACTTCACGAGTGATGCGTGTACATGCAAAATTTTGAATTTTTTAATTCATTTAGTACAAAGTCGAGCGATAAAAATAATGTTTTATAAGTTATTTTAATGCATTCATTTTTCATCATTTTTTTATCCCTTACATCCATGTTTATTTTCTTATTACAGAATTTGGTGCTTGGGGTAGTTCTTGCAACTGAGCATTTCGGCAATCCTCTGACAGCTGTACTATGTGCTGTTTCGAGCATATGTCACTCGGTTTTTGGTAGTATTTTAGCGGGAATTTGGAGAAGCATGCCTCCCAGCAACAAAAAGGACTAAAATGTAAAATGTTAGTTTGAGAATAAGAGTAGAAAGGAAAAGAACACTTGCCATTTTTGTACTGTGTTATTCACTATGATGTTCTTTCTTTCTTTCTTTCTTTATCAGTTGTAGACTAGCAATAACAGTTGATATGAAAATAATATTGTAATGTGTTAGGCCTCAGGATAAAAATATTACTGTTTTTTTCTTCTCTCATTTCAGGTTGAAATCTTTTCTGATCTGTAATAAAAAATTTGGTCAGTGTGGGCAGGTGTAAGACACAATTTGTCAGATCCAATTATATTGGTACCAACCGGATTCGATAAGCCGTCTTCTTACTTACTGGTTAATTTTTTCCAAATGAACCAGTCATTGCACTGAGGCAACCATCATTTAATTATGATTGTCACCTTTTAGATTTTAATATATCAAGCATCTAATCTAGAAAGACTTAGAATTGATACAAACATTATTTCTGCCAAACCAAACTTCATAGAGTTTCAGCCATTACTATTACAACTTGAAGTGATGCTAACAAGCTAAATCAATCTAATTATAAACAGAAATTTCATCTATTCTCAAAATCTAATTTACCAATTTCATCCAGAAGTTGTTGGAAATAAGCATATGAGGTCCCTCCTTTCTCCACTGCCTTCCTAAATTCTCTTTTCACCTCTTCTGTTTTTGCCCGGACACTCTTCCCTTCATCACAACCATCCATCAGACATTGAACGGCTCTCACGAGTTCATCAGCAGTCACACAATTGTTCTTTCTTACATCCAATTTTAGTTACAATGCAACACCCATTTCTTGAACCATAACAAATGTATTCAAACTCTGCTCTTGCATAAAGTGGCCAACGTATCATTGGTACACCATACCAAAGGATTTCTAGAATGGAGTTCCAGCCGCAATGCACCAGAAATACTCCCAGTGAAGGGTGGGTCAGGATCTCTGTTTGTGGGACCGAACTCGATCACACCAATCCCTTGTTCTCTCTATAATGCCTTCTGGTAATAGCTCATCCAAGTTTGCATTTGTAGTGAAGCTGTCAGAAATATATAAATTATTAATATGAAAATCATGCCACTCTGAGAAAAATCTATTTTAAAATATATTTGCCCCCAAGTTGAGACCTCTGTGTGTCCTCGCAGAAAGTAAAAAAAAAAAAAGATATATAGATAGGAAAATTCCTAAGGCCTTTTTATGTACCTGATTTGAAAATTTAGCTGAGGAAAAATCAGTATGAATGAATTTGTTGTCAAGAGAGAAAAAGTTATGTGCTAATCAGAATTTGAATATAATAAAAAAGGGATAATCTAAACTGTCTAACAGTACAGAATAGCAAGACCATCAGTGCCCAAGATACATGTAATTTGAGTGTCAAGCAATGTAAACTTTTGATAATTTGTAACTCCTATATAAAAGTTATATGCTATCAGAATTTGAATGCAATAAAAAATTCTAAACAATGTGTAACAATTCAGAAAATTATGGATTTGGACACCATTTTCTGGACATGACTAATTAATTATATTTGAAAATTATGGATTTGGACACCATTTTGGGTCTGCATGCACCTGTATGTAGTAGTTGAAACTTTTGATTTGTACCTGCTACATAATCATTGGTCCCAATTGAATTATTAATGTTTCTTGTACGTTTTCCTGGGTTATTTTTCTCTAGCTATCTTATTGCTTCTTTATATGAGGTCAATTGAAGTCAGGTATTTACTTTCTAACGAAATCTCAAACAATGTGATTTAATTAGCACAAAAAAAACACTTAACAATACCAAAAGTGGTATGCATGCACAATATAAAAAATCTAGTATAAGTTGAACAGATTTTTGCCTCCAGAATATGAAACAAAGATTCGTGGGCGGAAGCATTTGGTAGATCGTAAATAACCTTAATTATGCAAAATCTGCAAAAACAAAATTCTTAGGCTTGTGCAAATAGAAATTACCTTTTTATTGCCGTGTACTCCTTTAATCAGATATATTCTTCTCAGGGATGTGGGAAATCTTATGCCAATTTGGATGATTTGGATCCTTGCAACTCCTTGTGAACTCGTCATTGCAGCTATGAATGGAAATACTCTGGACTGATGGCACATCTGAGAGAGAACTTAGATTTTCACAACCATAGATCTCCAGATATATGAGAGAATGAAGGCACATCAGATTGGGTAACGAGCGCATTTCACAACCACGAAAGGTAATTTTTATAAGGGAAGAGAGAGAACGAAACAGCTCGTCACGTTCTTCTTGAGAAAAGTATTCTTGTTGTGCACCATAAAGTGCTAGAGAAACCAGAGATGAAAACCCATCTCTTGAGACAAGTTGTTCAAGCAGTGAAAATCTGTTGATGCAAAGTTCTTTCAACTGGGACAGCTTATCAGCATCTGAATAGCATTTGAGCTTATCACACCCAACCACCTTTAAACGTTCAAGTTTGGTCAACTTATTTAAGCCCCATAGTGAAGCAAGGTTTGGGCAATTACGTAGTTCTAGGAAACTGAGTGCCTTGAAATGACCGATATGAGGATTTACCATGGTTGGGATGTCCCAAATAAATAATTTTTCTAGGGATATTAAACCCTGTAACATATCATCCGAAAGCATACAGTCCCTTAGTTCAACACATTTTAGAGTACTAGATCTAATTCTCCTTCGTGATGATGATGTTAATTCAATAGTGTCACTACAACTTGCAACAACTAATGATGTTTCAAAGGTCATGAGGGTGGGGCAGAGTGATATATCGAGGTTTTCAAGGGTGCTATGAGTGTCTAATCCACCAATTGAGGTAAGCAACAGGCATCCGTGAATTTTAAGATTCATGAGATTGGTCAGGGAACTAAGGACCTCTTTAGGTATACATGTGATAGTTATGATATGCTCTAACCTCAGGTGGGTCAGGGAGGTAAGTCCTTGCAAAGACCCAGCTAGGATTTTGTCTGTGATGAAGCAAAATTTAATTGAAAGCCTCTCGAGGGCGGGGGGCAGGAATGGTTCACCATAAACATCTTTAAGCTGGCAAATGAGGTCTAACCTTTTCTCTAAGCATTTATTCAGATCTTTTGAAATGGTTGATAATGTTTCTTCTCCTATATCATCACCATATTTCATCATTTTCAGAACTTCATTGAACTGATAATCAATGGAGAGAACAACAGAAAGAAAGTTGGAAATAGAATCCACCGTATAATCATTCATCATTTCCTTGAAAGTCACAATTCGGGATATTCGTGTACCCTTTGTTGACATTATCATATCTAAGTCTTCTTTCACCGCAAACACAAGAGGGAGACAATTAGAAATTTCCAGTTGAGTTAGATTCAAGGGAAGAGGTACCCAACTCTTGAGCCTAGGAAGAGAACTGATGGTAAGAGATAGAAGATCCGATAGTTCATTTATTGTGGGTAGGGCTTCCAAGCCATCACAGCGAGAAAGTTCAAGATGCTGGACATGAATAACGTTATCATTATTTTCTAAAATCCAAGTGGGGAACCTCTTACCACTATATCTTTGAATAACCAGCTCTTTTATTTGGGGTGGTGGACAAAGGCCATCTAGAATTTCAGCATCATTGTCTCTCAGGACATCTTCACTTCCATAATCCCACTCAAAACTTAGTTTACGGAGGCCTTTTTTGTCAGATAACTTGGCTCGATCTGCCTCCTCCTTGCTTTTGACATTATTTAGACCAGAGATGGATAACGATCCATAAAGGTCTTTGAGATGCTCTAACTGTTTTAGCTCAAACCCCCTTTCCATTTTAACACAAAAACCTGTCAGCTCGTGAAGTGATATTAGTCTCCCAACATTAGGAATAGGGTTCTCACTCTCAATAGATAAGAAACGTAATTGGTAGCAGAGTGATACATAATGTGCATCTAAATTATAACACTTAAAATTGAGGTAGCGTAAGTTTCTCAAGTGAACCACAGACTTAGGAACTCTTTTAACATCAAGCAATATCCCTTCTATTTCCAGTACATATAATTTCCTTAACTTCGTAAAAAAAGCATGAAAGTCCCCTTCTTTCAAAGAGAAACAAGAATACCGTGATCCGGAAATAATAATTGTACGTAGATCTTTGAGTTTGCATATTTTCTCCACATACTCCCTAAGCATACGATTTTTTTCAACATATATGTGGCGAGTATGGGCAGGGATTTCCTTTTTGTCACCACTTTCAATTCTAAAATATTCACCTTCAGAAACATCTTGGGCTAGATCATGGATTAGGTCATGCATAGAATAACGACCCTATTCATCAACTTGAAAGAAAGAGCTAGAAATTAACTCCAAAATATACCGATTACCAATATCCTTCATATGTTCATTACTATCCTCGGTTTCAATGAAGCCCTCTGCAATCCATAAATTAACCAAATGGTCATGCCCAAATTGATGCCCTTTAGGAAACAAGCCGCAAAATGCAAAACATCGTTGCAATGGGGGAGGGAGGTGCTGGTAGCTCAAAAACATGGCTCCCATGGTATCATTTAACAATCTTTTGTTTAGCATAGATAACCAAAATTCTGGGTCTAGTGTTCTACGCAATTGAGTGGCCATAGTCTTTGCTGCTAATGGTGATCGACTCAATTTTGCTGCAATCTTCTTTCCTATGGAAATTAACCTTCCCTTCATGTGATTGTCACTAATTTGTGCGTCACCTATTGCATTACTGATGAATAGCGACAAGAATTGTTCATCATCAAGTTCCCTCAATGGGATTGGATTCATAGCGCCTAAAGCTTTCGCTGCCACTTCAATCCGAGTAGTAACCAATATTTTGCTGCCTCTCTTACCAGCTCTTAAAGGGACAAATAGCTGCTCTAGTTCCTGTTCAGTAACCCCTTTATCACACCAAACATCATCCAACACCAGAAAGTACCTTTCTCCTATTAATTTCTCTTGAAGTGCAGATTGTAGCCCTTCAAGACTATCAAATTTGGGACAAGCCTCCTTAAAAGCGGACTCCCATATCATTCTCAAAATGACATCAACGCTAAACTTTTGAGAAACATGAGCCCACATGACACGGTCGAAGTACTTGACTTCTCTCTCATGATCACAAACATACTGTGCCAAGGTCGTCTTTCCCAACCCACCCATGCCCCATATTCCAATAACAGAGTAACACTTAGCATTACTAGATGATTCTGGGAAATCCTCCCGCAACAATTTTACAATGTAATCCCTGTCCTTTTCACGACCAATAACCGTGGAACCTGATGCAGAAATGGTTTTCCTATACTGATCATTAGAGCTTGGAGTTGAACTATTGCCACTACTGCTCGGTAGGTTCAGCAGGGCAACAAATTCCATTCCTTCATTAACAATTTTTTCCAAATTCTCAAGGCTTTTCATGAGATATTTCTTCTCAGATGAAAATTTTGGGGGCTTGCCTATTAATTTTAAGAAATTGCATTTAGAAGTAGAAGGAAAGAGGGTATTGACCTTCCTTTCAAGGTGCTTATACTCCATTAAACCGAGTACATGCTCAGTCTCATAGAAAGCAGACTTGAGCTTTTGAAGCCACTTCTGGAGAATCGGCCGGTGGGTGCTCTGTTGTGCAGCATCTGTCAAGATGAGCAGCTTTGGGAGGAGCGTGGTCTCGAGCGTATCCAATTTGTGAAGGAGGATTAATTGCTTTTGAGAGTGGAACTGTGAATCTATGCCTAGTGCATCAAAGCATTTGTTCAAGAGACGAATAAGGACAGGGGAGATCAGCCAACGGGCGGTGGAGAACCCCCAGCTGATTGCCGAAGTGGTCAATGGATCCACCATGGATTCTTATCGGCCAGAGGTCGAAGAAGAGAGAGAGGGAGAGATTGGTCAGTGGTGTGTACCGGGCTGGGCGAGGAAGTAACTTGGTCAAAGGCCGAGTTCTGCACGTGGAGATGTTTCCGCAGTAACTGGGCTGGGCTCTTTTTCTGAATTCATATCCTCTCCATTAACTCAAAAGATAATCTTTTGAGTTAATGAATCTCGACTGTCTGATCTGTTTTAAAATTCGTGCGAACTAAATCTGCACTAATATTAAAGGGCCCTCTATGTTATAGACACTAGCCGGATTGGCTCCGTTTAAAATCAGACGGTTGAAATTTATTAACTCAAAAGATTCCCTTTTGAGTTAATGCAGAGGATACGGATCCTCTTTTTCTTAAGTCGAATGAGCACCTACCTGTAGTTACGGGTGATTTTCTGTGGTCTACTTAAATCAGCTGATTAGTGTTCTCATATATTGTAGAGTAGACTAGTAGAAGCAATTAATTAAGCAACCAATACAATTATAAAATTAAAAAGAAAATCAAGCAGAACAAAAAAAGAAAAATGATCATTTTTACATATTAATTAAGAGTAATCTTATAGTTGTAATATTTTAGTAAACGGATCCGCAATTATAAAATTGGTATCAATATGCTTTCATGTAGCAACAAACGATCTAGTTTGTTGTTAAATTAATAGCATGCTTAGCGATAAAAGAAGTGCATCTTTGACTGTTTGCTTCCCATTATCTGAACTCTGGTGGAAATAATTAATTAATTTGCCCAATGCAACTAAATTTATATGCAAATTCTTCTATGGACATAAGGACCTATTTGTAAAATGAACATATTTTCATATTCAAAGTTCAAACAGTCGATCCGACCGTTCAACATTATCTCCATATTAAAATGTACTTGGAGGTCAAATTTTACATTTTTTTTGAATTTTTTTACTATTTATTAAGTATTTTACAAAATTCAATGGTCTGAATTTGATTAGGTTTTGTAAAATACTTAATAAATAGTAAAAAAATTCAAAAAAATGTAAATTTGGCCTCCAAGTACATTTTAATATGGAGATAATGTTGAACAGTCGGATCGACTGTTTGAACTTTGAAAATAAAAATATGTTCATTTTACAAATAGGTCCTTATGTCTATAGAAGCATCTCTCAAATTTATATAATTTGTTTTATCCCGAACTTCGCCTAATCACTCATTAATAAAGATTATCATTCATGCATGATTAGGCATCGTCTAACAATACCGCTATACACCACAGCACATTAATTGTTTTTTCTCCTTTGAATATTCTGAGGCAATATAAATATAATTAATTTATCTTACTTTGAACGAGATATGTATTTTTTTGCTGAAGTTAAGACTTACAAATAAAAATAAAAATAAACATAATTTTGAAATGTATTTATAATTATTTAATAAATAGTTGTGACTAATTCATTGAAATAAACTTTTTACTTTGTAATTTCATATGGATGTAATAAAACTTTTATGCACAACATAATATAAAATTCATATTCTAGTCTAAAAGCAAATTTAAATAACACGAAGAAAATAAAATTCTATAAAATGATTACAATAATGCTTTTGCCCCTTCATCGTTAAACAACAAAAATATATCAGTGCAGACGTCTCTTGATGGTATTCAGACTGTGCTTTTAATTATGGACCAAGTACTTGAAGCCAAGTAGATTAGTGAGGTTTTCTAGATTGTTTAATCCAGTTGGAATTGCCTCGACCTTTGTATTCATAAGAGAAAACCCCCTCAGTTCTCGTAGACTACTAATGCTTTGGGAGATGTGTGACAACTCAATGCGCGCAGTTTGTGCAATTCTACCATTTTAAATTTCTTAGATTTTCGATGGCATTTGGAATTGTTCTTAACTTTGAACAACTGACATCTAATTAAGTATCTGAGATGGACAAGGCCAAACAAAGAATCAGGTAGGCTTGAGATATTGGACTTACATAGATCTAAAATGCGTAGCTTAGTAACAGCTTTACATAGATCATCAAGTGCAAATTCAGGTTTATCCTGAAGTAATAATGTTCTCAACCCTTTTTCCTTTTTAATTACTTCGACGTTAACCTCATCTCTTTCTATTGATAACTGTCGTACTTTCAGTGAACCGTCAAACTTAGATAAAACTTGTGCCGTCCCTAAGACACAATTCTCATTTTTTCCCAATTGACGGGCGAAAGACCATGTTAAAAATAACGGCTATAATTCAAATTAGTAATTAATAGACTAGGAGTTAGTGGGTAGGAGTTAGTAGTTAGTGGTTGGTAGTTGTAATTAATTACAACGGCTAGTTTTTTTCTTTATAAATAGAGATGTATGTAAAATCTGAAAATAAGATTGCAATAATAAGTTGTTTTCTTACATCTTTTTCTCTCTTACAAAAATTAACATGGTATCAGAGCAAAAGACTCTGTGACCGAAAAAACCACAAAAACGCAACAAATTTCAGCAAAGGAGAAATGGCTCAAGAAGAAGCAATGAACTTCTCCAAACTAACAAACACTTTGCTCAATGGCAAAAATTACGTGTCATGGGCAAGGGCAGCATCCAGGGCCCTGAGTGGTCAAGAGATGTTAGAATACATCACTGGTGAAAAGAAAAAACCAGAAATTGCAGACGCAAACAAGCTAACTCCTGACGAAACGACGTCAACAAAACAATGGAGAACAACAAACGATAGAATCATTACCTCACTACTAAATTCCATGGAGCCGGCCGTATCCGACCTCTTCATGATGGCCGAAACAACACATGATTTATGGGAAGCGGTAAAATCTATGTATGGTCAGCAAAATAATTTCTCACATATTTATCAACTCATGCAGGAAATTCAACAAGAAAAACAAGGGTCGAGAAACCATACGGAGTACCTTAGTGCTCTTGAGAAAAAACGAAATGAGCTTCGATCATATCGACCAATAACAACAGATCTGGCCATATTCCAAAAACAAGCTGAAGAGGATGATATTTCTCAGTACCTCGCGGGTCTAAACCCGAGCTATAAAGCCGTAAGATCTCAAATCATGACAACGATACTTCTTCCCTCTTATTCACAAATTAAAAGTTTAATTCAACAAGAGGAAAGTAGAAGACTTTCCATGAATGGTTAACATATTGTAAGCCATGAGGGACACGAGACCCATGGCTTAGCCGTGAAAAATCTCAATTTTAATCAAAATTCTAGACAAAATCACCCAAATCAATCAAAAAATGTGAGATGTAACCACTGTAAAAAAGATGGTCACACTCAGGATAGGTGTTGGCACCTTTATCCCCATCTCAAACCAAAAAAATTCAAAAACAATGACCAGAATCGAAATTGGGAGAAAAACAGTGAAAAAAACAAAAGCTGTGCTGTTTCAAATGAAGAGAAAGGGCTTAATGGGCTAGTGGGTTCGTCTGGAAGTGGATTCGGACCCAATAACACAAGCCAAACCTCTATTGGGAGTGGTTTTTCGGCTAATGGATCCAATTGCCAAAATTTCGGACCCATTAAGGAGAATTTCGGACCCAATAACCAAACTGCCAATGGACTCTCCATTTTTGGCGCTGGCGGGTCACTCTGGAACGGGTCAGGCGCTGGCGGGTCATCCTGGAACGGGTCAGGAGGCAATTTGAGCGGAAATGGGTCATTTTCAAGCGGGTCAAGCCATGGAGATCAAATGCAACAAGTTTTACAGCAGCTTTCTACGCTGATAAGCAACCAAAATGCTCCAAGTGCTTGTGGTATTGTCTCTAACTCAAAAGATTTATTTTTTAATCAAATAATTATAGATAGTGGTGCAACAGACCATATGTTTGGTAACAAACAACTATTGTCAAACCTCAACTCGACCAATGATAATAAATATGTATTGGTTGCAAATGGTATGAAGGCAAAAATAAACGGTATAGGAGAAATTAACTTGTGTAACAAACAAATTAAAAATGTTTTGTATTTAGAGACATTTCCTGTAAACTTACTTTCAATAAATAAATTAACACAAGAATTAAATTGTAATGCAATATTTTTTTTAAAAATGTTGTATTTCAGGACCGGGAAACCGGCATCACGATTGGTGAAGGAATTCTTAAAAATGGACACTATCTTTTGAACTCCAAAATAAATTTTTGTGCTTCCGCAAAAGTCGTTAACTCTGACCTTTGGCATAAAAGACTTGGGCATCCTTCCGACAAGATTTTAAAGAGTATCTTAGATTTTAAAATTTTGAATTGTACTAATTGTGAAATTTGCAAGTTAGCAAAACAAACAAAGCTTCATTTCTCTCTTTCTACTAGTAAAAGTAAAGCTACTTTTGATTTAGTACATTCCGATGTATGGGGACCAGCCCCAATTGATGCGTATAATGGATTCAAATATTTTGTCTTATTTATTGATAATTTTTCAAAAGCAACTTGGTTATATTTACTTAAATCTAAAGATGAAGTGTTTGATTGTTTTTATGAATTTTTATGTCTCATAGAAACACAATTTAATACAAAATTAAAAATCTTTAGATCGGATAATGGAACCGAATTTATAAATAAAATTTTTTCAAATCTCTTTAAAGAAAAAGGTATTATACACCAAACAACTTGTATAAATACTCCCGAACAAAATGGAGTATCGGAGAGAAAAAATAGACACTTATTAGAAATGACACGATCTTTATTATTTCAAAATAATGTTCCTAAAATTTATTGGTCGGATGCTGTACTTTGTGCCACTCATTTAATCAATAGATTACCTAGTGTTCTTAGAAAACAAAAGTCCATTAGAAATTCTTTACCAACAAAAAATCAAGAGTGAGGCTATGGTGCTATGCATAGTACGGATGGCTAGTGTACTACGGCTCAATATGGTACTTTTTAAAATCCTAACGGTCGATCCGACCGTTCAATGTGATAACCATATGAATATGTACTTGCAAACTAAATTTTATATTTTTTCGAATTTTTTTACTATTTTTTCAGATAGGTAGAATTTTGATGGTCCAAAATTTTCAAAAAACACTGATTTTTCTACCTATCTGAAAAAATAGTAAAAAAATTCGAAAAAATATAAAATTTAGTTTGCAAGTACATATTCATATGGATATCACATTGAACGGTCGGATCGACCGTTAGGATTTTAAAAAGTACCATATTGAGCCGTAGTACACTAGCCATTGGTGTTATGCATAGCACCATAGCCTCACTCAAAAATCAATTATGACCACATGAGAGTATTTGGTTGTACAAGTTTCGTACATATCAAAAGAAATGACAAACTTGATTTTGTATCACAAAAAACTATTTTTTTAGGATACTCATCTTACAAAAAGGGTTATAAATGTTATGATCCAATTAATAAAAAATTGTATCTTTCTAGAAATGTTACATTTTTTGAAAATCAACCATATTTCAATAAAAAAGAAGCAATTCATCAAATATACACAAATAATCAAAATGATAATATAGTATTGCCCTACTTAGATGATTTAAATTTTATTCCTAGAAATAATCATCAAGTTGAGAATAATAATCAAGAAAATGAGATTAGTAATGACACAAATGAAAATGAAATATTAGAAAATTCAACAGTTAGAAGATCATCTAGAGAACGACAACCTTCAACTAGACTTAGAGATTATGTGACCTACTCGGTACAATATCCAATAGAAAATTTTGTTTCATATGATAATATTTCAACCAAATACCACACGTTTCTCACTAATATTGAAAAAGAATTGGAACCCAATAATTACCAAGAAGCAATTAAAAGTCCAATTTGGTGTAAGGCTATGGATGAGGAATTAAAAGCCTTAGAACAAAACGAAACTTGGAAAATTGTTTCTCTTCCCAAAAATAAAAAACCGGTTGGTTGTAAATGGGTATATAAAACCAAATATAATAGTGATGGTACCATAGAAAGGTATAAGGCAAGACTTGTAGCTAAAGGATTTACCCAAACCTATGGCATAGACTATAATGAAACCTTTGCACCGGTGGCAAAAATGAATACCGTAAGAATTTTACTTTCTATTGCCGTAAACAATGGTTGGGACCTCTACCAAATGGATGTAAAAAATGTCTTTCTTCAAGGAACACTTGAAGAAGAGGTGTATATGACACTACCACCCGGTCATAAATTGAAAACCAACTGTAACTTGGCTTGTAGGCTTAATAAATCAATTTATGGATTGAAGCAATCTCCACGAGCATGGTATGGCAAACTTAGCTCTTATTTAATTTCTTGTAATTTTAAAATTAGTAATGCCGATCATTCTTTATTTACTAAATGTGATGGTATCAATACAACACTCATTTTAGTATATGTAGATGACATCATAATTACCGGAAATAATTTAGAGCAAGTTCAAAAAATTAAGAAACAACTAAAAAAAAAATTTGACATAAAAGATTTATGATATCTTAAATATTTTTTAGGAATAGAGATAGCCTCTTCAGATAAAGGACTTTTTATTTCCCAAAGAAAATATACACTTGATTTATTAAAAGAAACCGGTAAGCTAGGATGTAAACCGGCCTCTACACCAATTGACAACAAATGCAAATTAAATAGTGAAGATGGTGAACCTTTAAAAGACATAAATCAATTTCAAAGACTTGTTGGAAAATTGATCTATCTAACGGTTACTCGTCCGGATATTTCATTTTCGGTAAGCCAAATTAGTAAGTTCATGCACTCACCAAGAACACCACATTTAGAAGTAGTAAATATAATTTTGAGGTTTTTAAAAAATAATCCCGGTAAGGGTATTTGGATGAAAAATAATAATTCTAATGATATATGTGGCTATTCCGATGTAGATTGGGCTGGAAGCTTCGATAGAAAATCGACAACTGGTTTTTGCACATTTGTAGGCGGAAATCTAGTCACATGGAAAAGCAAGAAACAAAATATTGTAGCACGATCAAGCGCCGAAGCCGAATATCGTGCCATGGTATCAATCGCAAGTGAACTAACATGGATCAAGCAACTTCTATTAGACATGGGATTTAAAACTCAAAAACCGATGAAAATGTATTGCGACAATAATTCGGCACGACACATAGCTTCAAATCCCGTGTTTCATGAACGAACAAAACACATAGAAGTGGATTGCCACTTTATTAGAGAAAAGGTTCAAGCAAAAGAAATTGAAACACCATACGTAAAAAGTGAAGATCAACTCGCGGATATCTTCACCAAAGGCTTGGATCCGAGTCCATTCGAGAAAATTACAAGCAAGCTAGAATTGTACGATATATACATTCCTAGCTTGAGGGGGAGTGTTAAAAATAACGGCTATAATTCAAATTAGTAATTAATAAACTAGGAGTTAGTGGGTAGGAGTTAGTAGTTAGTGGTTGGTAGTTGTAATTAATTACAACTACCAACCACTAACTACTAACTCCTACCCACTAACTCCTAGTCTATTAATTACTAATTTGAATTATAACCGTTATTTTTAACATACCACAATAGGTCATGCATTTTGCATTCTCCATGATCAGTGTAATTGTTAGTATCTTCCAAAAAATTTCGCAGTATTAACTCTTTGTAATACGAAAGCCCCAACTTCCAAAAATCTCCCTTATCTTGCAAATAACCTTCTGCTAGCCATAAATAGATTAAACCTCCGTTGGTAAACATTGTATCTTCACGAAAGAGGGAGAAAGAGATAAAACATCGCTTCAATGGCGGTAGGAGGTCCTCGTAGTTCAAATAGAATACACGATGGACATCTTCCGGTAGCCCATCCATAGACCACACATTGCTTTGAAGAACTTCTAGCCAGTTGCCTCTCGTGTTGCCTTTTGTGCAAAGTACACCGCCTATGCTCTTTATGGCAAGAGGCAAACCATCACATTTTTTAACAATATGCATTCCGATTTCCATGAGATCTTGAATGTCACTCTCAACTCCGTTTGGGGCTACCTTCAAAATAATTATATACACATGAAAGTGAGTAACTTTGTATTCATTAATTTAAGTTTTCAAAATTAATGTCATTCATATAAGAAAATTTAGAGGTAGAAAAATTAAAATTTTACTGCAAACGTACAGTCTAGTTTAGTTGCACATGAATATCGAATGTTATGCATTCAAATATTTTAAATAACGCTATATCTGACTGCATTTTTTCTCATGGAGTACATGTAAAATTATACTTTTAATTAAGCTAGATGCAGCAAACCTAGCTGTTATGACTGATACATGTTTAATTAACAAGAAGTCTATTAAAAAAATAGAGCAAATCTAAGTAGGTTGACACATCTAATGTTAATTCAAATTATGAGTAAATAGTAAAATACCATCATAGTAATGAGTGATACCTGTTTAATTAATAAGGACCAGCCATCCATGTCAGACAACTTATCCACGCGATGTGATTTTGATGTCCTCATTCCATTTGCGACTCTTTCATCTCGAGTGGTGACTAGTAATCTACTCCCATATGCTCCGCGACTCATGGGAGCACACAAGAGGTTGTCCCAAACCATTCGGCTCTCTATCCAAACATCATCGAGAACAAGAAGAAACTTTTTGTTCTGAATGATCCTCTCAAGTAAAGGCACCAGCTCTGATCTTTCCTGAGCGGCACCGTACTCACCTCCTGCCTCCCGGATCACGCACTTCAACACTTCTATTCCTTTCACCTCCTTTGAGACATACCCAAATTTTTAACTGGAATTCCTCTACAATTCTCGGATCATTAAAGATCATTTTGGCTAGAGTGGTCTTCCCTATCCCCCCCATCCCCAGAATAGTAGCAACAGGAAGGAGTTCGCTCGTCTCTTCTTGGGTCAGCCAGTTCACTAGTAGCTCAGTATCATTTTCAATCTTTTCTCCCACAATACCAGCTAGAAAAACCGAGGAATCAGTCTTGCGGCTGATGATAGAGTCCACTCGGTGAATTACTCGATCGGAAGGCCCATCAAAGATTTGTGATTCAACCAAACCCAGATCAGCCTTACTCTTGGCAATCTCCTCTAGCCTGAAATTGATATCCTTAATTTTGGAACCAATCTCATGAGCAAATATCGGGTTACGGAAGCAAGACAACAAAGGGAAACCACAACGAGCATTTGAAGAGGAATGAGAACTGGAGCCAGCAGCAAGGCGCTCCTTTGCCTTGATCTGACAGAGGTCGATGACATCATTTAGCTGCATGAGCCAGCGCTCTATTGCCTTGCCCTTGCTTTGCTTCCTCTCGGCATCAACTAGAACACATTGGATGTCACAAACGGTCTTGCTGAGCTTCTCCATTTGGCCAGGGATGCCCAGCAGCATTCCAACCTCATCCTGGATCATTTGCACAACAAGTTTGCTAAACGTGGACAAAAAGGCATTGAGTATCATTGTCATCTTTGTTTCAAATGAGAGCTGCTGCTAGTGCTCAGGAGGAAAAGAGATTGGATTGGGGATAGTTGGAGAATGTGGTTCTGAAATTAAAGAGTTGGAGGGGATGAGTTGTAGCAGCCTTTGGCATAAGTATGCCATGTGAAGGCAATCAGGTTTCATTAATTGGTAGAAATTAAAAATTGATTGATGGGTGGGTGGCCCTGGTCCCATGTGGTGCAGGTGCATTATTTGGAGGTTCTGGGCACGGACTTTACTATTTATAATTTTACTCAATTAATTCTTCATAAAAGTAGGCGTTCAATGACCAAAGTGTTTTCCACTTATTTTATTCAATAATAAAAGTAGGCACGGGTGGCCCTGCTGGTCCCATGTGGTGCATTATAAAAGATGATGTTGAATACTTATAGATGCTTATTAATTTCCACTTCTTATAGTATTGAATAATGGCACGCTTGAAAAGACAGCCGCTGGAACTAGCTCCACTAAAACCTGTTATCAAAACCCAAAAAAAAAAATAAGAAAATCAAACCGCCAAAGTGTTTTCAGGAGAAATTTTTATAATGGATCTTCTAGGTTCTAGCAATAATTAATTTAGAGTGAGGCTACTGTACTATGCATAGCACGGTTTGGTCCGTGCTACGACTCAATATTTGAGTTTTCAAAATTCTAACGGTCGATCCGAACCGTTCAACATGATTATAAAATGAATATGTACTTGCAAACCAAATTTTACATATTTTTGAATTTTTTTACTATTTTTTTAGATAGAAAATCACTTGATTTGAAAATTCTGGACCATAAAAAAACAGTGATTTTCTACCTATCTAAAAAATAGTAAAAAAATTTGAAAAAATGTAAAATTTGGTTTGCAAGTACATATTCATTTTATAATCATGTTGAATGGTTCGGATCGACCGTTAAGATTATGAAAACTCAAATATTGAGCCGTAGCACGGACCAATCCGTGCTATGCATAGTACCGTAGCCTCACTCATTAATTTATTAATCAGACTTGCTAAGACTGACTTTTGTCAAGATTTTTTAGTACTTTTGAAGACATGCATGTCCTCAAATAGAGTGAGTCTATGGTACTACGCATATTACGATTTGGTCCGTAATAGGGATCAATATTTTTGTTTTCGATATCCTAACGGTCAATCTGAACCGTTCAAAATGATTTTTGTATGAATATGTACTTGCAGACTGAATTTTATATTTTTTATAATTTTTTTACTATTTTCTAAAATAGATAGAAAATTACTGTTTTTGGATGATCTAGAATTTTCAGATTAAGTAATTTTCTACCTATCTTAAAAAATAGTAAAACAATTCTAAAAAATATAAAATTTGGTCTGCAAGTACATACTCATATGAGAATCATGTTGAATGGTTCAGATCGACCGTTAGTATTTTAAAAACAGAAATATTGATCTATATTACAGACCAACCCGTGATATGCATAGTACCATAGACTCACTCTTAAAAATATCCTATAGTTAGATATATATCATTCAACCTTTCATAAAACAAAATATATTAGTCAACCAAGCAAAGTTATGCGTACTATAATTTCTATGTACCATACAATCATCATGAAAGTACTGACAACAGCTTTTGCTTGTGTTAAATAGTTTGTATTTCTTAATTATGAAAGCAATTGTGCATACATTTAATATTTTAGAATTCCTATATCTAACTTTTACTTGCTATTTTCAGAAATCCCACATCTACAATAATTTTTTTAAATACAATTATGTATTTGCAAAATTATTGTAAAATGAATTATGCACATGATCTCAAAATTTAGTCAATGTTGGATTCATTCTGCTTGTATTTGTATAGATGAGATGAATATTTAGAAAATAATTTAAATCCATCTTGATATGTATAGTGAGATTTAAAGACACCTTAAATATTTCCTCTATCCTATACAAATGATTTACTGCAACCAATAAAAAAATGCGAGGTTATATACAAAATTTGATGATTGAATTTTTGCATTTCAAAACAAATTCATCACAAAAAGACATCAATAAAATACAGAAGTTCTAGTGACAAAGGCACGTGGTATCTATGTGGGAGGTCATGATTTTGAAAATCATAGAAAATTATTTTGTTGTAATAACAAAGGTATTAAATAGTTGAGTGGCTGACTTCTAACTTTACTCACAAAAAAAAAAAAAAACCTAAAAGTATATATAATATTAGACTTATTTTGCTCTCAAAATGAAATATATATACTACGAAATGTAGATAGTCGTAGAATGTGGTTCTGGAAATTAAGAGTGTTGTAGCAGCCTTTGGCATATGCATGCCATGTGAAGGCAATCAGGTTTCATTAATTGGTAGGAATTTAAAGTTGATTATGGGCGGGTGGCCCTGGTCCCATGTGGTGCATTATTTGGAGGTTTTGGGTAGAGTGGAAAAAATGGCGCGCCGGAGTCGGATCTGTCACGGAACGGCACGGTAATGATACGGAACGGCACGGCACGTGTGTCAGTCACGTGCCGTGACTCGCGTGTCCCGTGCTGTGACCATTCGCGTGCCGTGACCAATTGTTGGTAAAGAAGACACGGCACGGAAATTGTCTTGGTCACGGCACGGAAACACGGAACGGCACGGCACGGGACACGCGAGTCACGGAACGAAAGACACGCCAGTCACGGCAGTAGCGAGGTAATACACTAACATACCTTCCTATAAGGTATAATTTTATTTTAATTAAAATATTTACATTTAAATTTCAATTAAAACATTTGAATTTTAAAGAATCGTTTCATATTTTTTTTTAAAACGTTAAATGCGATCAAATTTGACTAACGCGCGTTTGGTCACGGCACGAATTAGTCACGGCACGACTTAGTCACGGCACGCGAGTCACGGCGTGACCACCCCTCGTAATTTTTGTCACGACACGGCACGTGAAAAATTTACTTGATCACGGCACGGCACGTGACCAAAGTCACGGCGTGTTAGTCACGGCACGGCACGTTTTTTCCTCTCTAGTTTTGGGCATGGAGTTTACTATTTATAATTTTACTCAATTATTTCTTCATAAAAGTAGGCATCCAATGACCAATGTTTTCAAAAGATGATGTTGAATACTTATAGATGCTTATTAATTTCCACTTCTTCTAGATTTTTTTTTTAATCATTTTTGAAAAAAAACGATAAATCATTTAATCAGTTTTACTTCACAACTCACCATAGTCAATCTCTATATATATATAGAGGAGGGTTCCAATGCACCCTCTTTTTTGTGCACCCAATGCACCCACATTATATATATATATATCTCCATTTTCAAAGTCCGAATAGTCGATCCGAACCGCTCAACATAATCTTCATAATAAAATATGCTTGGAGATCAAATTTTATATTTTTTTGAATTAATTTACTATTTTTTTGGATAGATACAAAATCACTGTTTTAAGGAGATTCTAGACCATCCAATAAAGTGATTTTGTATCTATCTAAAAAAATAGTAAATAAATTCTAAAAAATATAAAATTTGGTCTCCAAGCATACTTTATTATAAAGATTATGTTGAGCGGCTCGGATCGATTGTTCGGACTTTAAAAACGGAGATAAATGATGTGGGTGCATTGGAACCCTCCTCATATATATATATATATATATATATATATATATATATATATAATTTAACAACACTTATGAAATTATAACCAATATGAATTCAGTTATTTAGAAAAGACATAAGCTGGTACCGTCCATATATCTAGCTAGTGCTTCCACACTACCAAAGAGAAGCTCCGGGTGTTTCATCTTGGCCTCTGTACTCCATTGACAGGACTCATTAAGCTTGTTTTCTAGTTAAATTTTTTAATTAAAGATATTGCTATAATTAAGTAAATTAGTTATAGCAATCTAATTAAAATAGAAACTTTATAGGACCTTCAAATTAAAATAAAAACATATATAATAATTTTGTGAAAGGACATGAACTATATTCATTAGTTAGTTTGTCATAATCAATTTTTCTTGGCAGTTTTACTGTTCTTATATATATTAGTGCTAACTTTTATTGTTCATGTTGTTTGTGCTTTTTAAGTACGCTTTAAAATTACTGAAAATAAATTTCTTTTTAAATTAGAAAATGTTTCAAGTTCTTATCGACAATGTATATTACATGCTTATTGGAGTCAGGCTACTGTGAAATTGGTGGTATGTGTCACCAACTCCAAAATTTATCAGAAGGCTTCAGACGATGAATCCAAATTGTTTAATTAAACTAACCTAATTTATGAGTGATGCGTTTACATGCAAAATTATAATTTTTGTATTATTTTAACACCAGATCAAGTGGTCAAAAATGATGAAAAGTGAAAGCATTAAAATTAACTTAAAGAACTCCCACATTTGACCGCTTTATGACTTGATACTAGATAAATTCGAAAAATTGTAAATTTTGCCTGTAAATGCACTACTCATGAAGCTGAATTTTTTAATTACCATCTTAATATTTTCAAATTCTAACCTTACTTAGCACTTTTATCAAAATTTCAATCATACCATCCACGCAGATGAAATCTGCACAGAACCAAGGGGTTCCACGCAGCCTAGATCTATGTGGAACTTTTATATTTTTTAAAATGGGTTCCACGCAGACTAGATCTGTCTGGATGTGTTTTCCTTTTTTTTTTTTTAAATGGGTTCCACGTAGCCTGGATTTATGTGGATATTTTTTTTTCGGAAAATAGTTAATTCACAGGCCATGGTATAGAATGAAATAAATAAATAAATAGAAAAACCTCCAAATATTAGTACTGAATTTTAAGTTGTTGGTTATTGACAAATTAAATATCCTGATGAATAGTTAACGGGTTAATTATAGTAGAAATAAATAAAAAACATAATTGCTTAGAAACTTCAACATAAATTTTGAGGCCATAAATGAGGTTTTGTTTTTGTAATTCTAATTGTGTTGGCATCCTAGAGCAACAACCAAGGACACCACACCTTCTGTCTCTTCACGACCTTTTTGAATTGTGGTTAAACGCTCAAATCGAAGTATCATATCAAGGTTATGGCTATTTAAAGTTTCAAAACAATGCATAGGTATTTCATTGCAAAAACATCAATGACTGTTGTGTATTTTAGGTATAGGATATTTCGATGTTGCAACATGACTTAGTTTGAGCTCAACGACTCGACAGATAATTTATACATCTCGAAAGGGCCGGCTACACATTTCCTACCTTCCCCAACTCCCCGGTGAGTTTTTGCAAATGAACATATGACACACCTTCTCTCTGCACTGCCTTTCTACATGCCAATTTCATCTCCTCAACTCGGTCCCGGGCTCTCCTCCCTTCCTCAGAGCCCGCTTCCATCAACAGCTTGATTGCTTGTTCAAGCTTTGTTGCCGTCACGAATCCCTTGTTCTTTCTATCAAACTCTAGAGCAACCGCAACGTGCATCTCGTTGACCAATTGAAACGCATTCAGGTGTTGCTCTGCGTATATGGGCCACGGGATCATCGGCACGCCGAACCAGAGGCTCTCTAAGATGGAGTTCCAGCCACAGTGTGTCACGAATCCTCCAATTGCTCGGTGCGACAGGATGTCGATTTGCGGGGCCCAAGTGGGCCACACCATCCCCCTTTCCTTGGTTCTCTCTAAGAACCCTTCTGGCAGAAGCTCCTCCAAGTTTGCATCAGTTGGACCACTGTTACGAAAGAATAAATTAAACATTGTGAAAAATAATATTTTAAATTTAATGGAAGCTTCGTGGAACTGGGTACTGGGTACTTTGACAAATTATAAAATAATATATGTACATATCGGGAAGAAACAATTAAACTATCAAGGGGTATTCTCTCAAACAAAAAGGGAAAATGGATAATTAATATAAAGAAACATGCAATCTTTCATATTGGTCAAGTAATCTAACCAAAATTTTCCCATCAAAATACAAGTGAAAAATTAAAATTCACCCATATATGATACGTATATGTGGATTTTCAATTTTATTTTCTATTATAAGGTGAAAATCAGAAACTAATTATGATAATTACCTCAGGATTTCTTTGCGAGGCATGCGCAAAATCCACAAGAAGCGATGACCGCTTAGTTCAAGCCCGGTTGCGATCTGCCGGACCTGTGACGCCTCGAAAGCTCCCATGCTTCCAAAACACAAAAAGATGACCGATTTTGCCGGTTGCTTGCCGAGCCACGCCAAACACTTGTGCTCTTGCCTGTTGTTTTCTCCGAAGGAGATAACCGGTCCGATCGGGTATATTTGTGGAAACATCCTGTCCGGTGTAAGCTGAGTTACAATACCATGAGCCAAGGCCTCGACCGCTTTCGTCTCGATGTGAACGTTGGAATTGATTATTACGCCCTTGGCCTCTAGGTAGCGTCGCGTGTGGTAAATGAGGGCTTTATAAGATGCAGATTTCATGTCCATAAGAGGGTCCGGCATAGAGATTGTCGGTATGGGTGTGAGGCCGGGGACACATATCTCCTCATCCACCTCCGAAAAATCTACTTGATCATATTTGCTTTGTGGACTAGAGAGGTGAAGCATGAGAGACATGAAAGTTGCGGTTGAAGTAAAGTATATGTACGTTGGTATGTTAAGTTCCTTGGCAACATCTATAGCATCGGTAGCAAACATGTCAACAATAAGGCCCGAAATGGGCAAAGGGGAGGCCAACAAGGCGTCCTTGATATGCGGCAAGTACTTTCGCATGTATATAGTGATGAAATCCTCGACGCCATCAAATTGTTGCGGAGGTTCGACGAAAGGGAGTGGATGGAAGTGAATTTTAAGGTTTTGGGCTTGGATGGATTGAAGATAAGAATAGCAAACAGGAGAGGCAATTTCTGGGTTGTTTGGTTGTGTAAGAAGGAATTGAATGGAAAATGAGTTTCTGGAAGTTGAGTTACATTGCAAGAGGTTCTTGGCTACCTCTACCATGGAGATGAGGTGGCCTGGTGCATAGACAGGAAGGAAGTACACACAAGACTTGTTCATGTTAGCCATAACACAGCTTCTATTAATGGTGTTGTATTGTGTTGTGTTATGTGTGCTGTAATTCAATAAGCTGCCAAATTTATTGCATTTGAAGAAGGTAAACAAGTTTCTTATCTACCTAGTTCGGATCCTCTGCATTACTTCAATGTTTGTGTTTCAATTCCGACCGTTGGATCAAAATCTGGACTAATCCGGTCAAAAAAAAAAAATGTACGGAGTTCCTTTGAAATTTGTGCCAATGTATAACAGACGGATTAGATTCGAACTATTAAATAGTGAGATACCTTAGGTGATATGATTTCTCTATATTGTGGCTAGCTAGACGGACCGCGTTTAAAATTAACAAAGAAAAAGGTACCTTAATTATTAATTAGGTGATATGAATTGTCAATTTAGATTGTGGTTAGAGGTACGTGACAATTATTTAATTAAGCTGACATGTGGGGTCGCCGACTTATTTTCAATCGATATCGTTGAATGATAATTTGACAATTTAGATTTATTTTGACTTGTTCAAATGACATAGCAACAAGGAGAGCACTCATTTTTCATGAATTAATTGATCATATTTAGATATAAGTTTTGGTAATATATTATTATTATTATTAATATATATATATATAGAAGGATGTCTCATAGAGATTGCAATGCTGTTGTGGTAGAATAAGAAAATGGTTCACTTGTTTGAGGAGATGACATCCTTAAAAATGGAAGCCAACTATGATATCCATAAATGTCGAATAATTCAAAGTTTTTGTATGGAGAAAAATGATGAATTATTCCGCATTTTGCCTAGCATTACTAGAATTTACATTATTTTCACAGAGTAACGAAATACAATTCATGAGTTTACGTATTAGCCCATACAACTAATAATCTCATTCAATTTATAACTAATATACCCATACAAACAATACAAATAGGGACGGATACAGAATTTCTATTAGAGAAAATTATATTTTAATAGCTTATCGGGTTCAAACTCATTAGCTAATCGGATACTATATAAAAAACAATCGGTTGAAACCGTGAGATTCGACTTGGAGAAGATAAGAGAAGAGCGAGATTTGACTTGGAGTGAGAGAGAGAGTGTTTGCGCAGCGACTTCGAGAATTTTTTTTTTTTTATTATTTTCGAGAGCGACCACCTTTTTTTTTTTTTCTTTTGTTTGTTTCAGATAGAGCAACGATCGAGTCAGAGATGAATTCATCTCTTCAGTGCTAATTTGAGAGTGATGAGTTTTGGACTTGGCCCATTAATCTTTTTATTAAACAATGCTGAAGGCTGAAGCGACCAATTTCAATTGAGTTTGGGCTGTTATTTTTTTTTTTTTCAAAACTGCACTAAATTCAGGTTTGGACTTGCTAGATTCAGGTTTGGGCCTATTTTTTTCACTAAATTTCAAAATCCAAGGGGCAGTTGCCGTATTTGTCATTAAACTAGTTTCCAAAATACACTAATGACAACATTGCGACAAAAATATAACATCTACAATATTTAATTTGAATTAGTTAGAAACTAAAAAAATTGCTAATTGTTGTCAAATATGTCAGACAAAAGAAATTGGTCAAATAACAAGAAATTTTTGTTGCTCACAAAAATACAATGTATTAAATAAATTGTCACCTTGAATACAACAATATATCTTTTAAACAACCCACACATAAAAATACAATAATATACAATTCCACAATTATTTTTAACAATGACTTAAGTAATAAATTTTAAACAAACAATAATAGTTTAAACTATAATTAACTTTAAGACACAACCAAACAACAATAACTTAAAGCCATCTTTTTGAAGTAAGCAATTTAATTATTCGGCCTTAATTTTAACCCACCATGAAGCAAGGCCCATGAGAATTGAGAAATAAATTAATTCAAAATATTACCACCTTCTAAACAACATGCACATTTCATACCTTATCCAACTCTCCGACGAGTTTTTGCAAGTGAACATACGACACACCTTCTCTCTGCACTGCCTTTCTGCATGCCAATTTCATCTCCTCTGCTTGGTCCTGGGCTCTCCTTCCTTCCACGGAGCCCGCATCCATCAACCGCTTGATTGCTCGTTCAAGCTTTGTTGCCGTCACGAATCCCTTGTTCTTTCTATCAAACTCTAGAGCAACCGCAACGTGCATCTCGTTGACCAATTGAAACGCATTCAGGTGTTGCTCTGCATACATCGGCCACGGGATCATCGGCACGCCGAACCAGAGGCTCTCTAAGATGGAGTTCCAGCCACAGTGTGTCACGAATCCTCCAATTGCTCGGTGCGACAGGATGTCGATTTGCGGGGCCCAAGTGGGCCACACCATCCCCCTTTCCTTGGTTCTCTCTAAGAACCCTTCTGGCAGAAGCTCCTCCAAGTTTGCATCAGTTGGACCACTGTTATGGAAGAATAATTAAACATTGTGAAAAATAATATTTTAAATTTAATGGAAGTTTCGTGGAACTGGGTACTGGGTACTTTGACAAATTATAAAATAATATATGTACATATCGGGAAGAAACAATTAAACTATCAAGGGGTATTCTCTCAAACAAAAAGAAAAAATGGATAATATAAAGAAACATGCAATCTTTCATATTGGTCAAGTAATCTAACCAAAATTTGCCCATCAAAATTCAAGTGAAAAAATTAAAATTCACCCATATATGATACGTATATGTGGATTTTCAATTTTATTTTCTATTATAAGGTGAAAATCAGAAACTAATTATGATAATTACCTCAGGAACTCTTTGCGAGGCATGCGCAAAACCCACAAGAAGCGATGCCCACTTAGTTCAAGCCCGGTTGCGATCTGCCGGACCTGTGACGCCTCGAAAGCTCCCATGCTTCCAAAACACAAAAAGATGACCGATTTCACCGGTTGGTTGCCTAGCCACGCCAAACACTTGTGCTCTTGCCTGTTGTTTTCTCCGAAGGAGATAACCGGTCCGATCGGGTATATTTCTGGAAACATCCTGCCCGGTGTCAACTGAGTTACAATACCATGAGCCAAGGCCTCGACCGCTTTCGTCTCGATGTGAATGTTGGAATTGATTATTACGCCCTTGGCCTCCATGTAGCGGTGCGTGTGGTAAATGAGGGCTTTGTAAGATGCAGATTTCATGTCCATAAGAGGGCCCGGCATAGAGATTGTCGGTATGGGTGTGAGGCCGGGGACACATATCTCCTCCTCCACCTCCGAAAAATCTACTTGATCATATTTGCTTTGTGGACTAGAGAGGTGAAGCATGAGAGACATGAAAGTTGCGGTCGAAGTAAAGTATATGTAGGTTGGTATGTTAAGTTCCTTGGCAACATCTATAGCATCGGTAGCAAACATGTCGACAATAAGGCCCGAAATGGGCAAAGGGGAGGCCAACAAGGTGTCCTTGATATGCGGCAAGTACTTTCGCATGTATATAGTGATGTAATCCTCGACACCATCAAATTGTTGCGGAGGTTCGACGAAAGGGAGTGGATGGAAGTGAATTTTAAGGTTTTGGGCTTGGATGGATTGAAGGTAAGAATAGCAAACAGGAGAGGCAATTTCTGGGTTGTTTGGTTGTGTAAGAAGGAAGTGAATGGAAAATGAGTTGCAGGAAGTTGAGTTACATTGCAAGAGGTTCTTGGCTGCCTCTACCATGGAGATGAGATGGCCTTGTGCATAGACAGGAAGGAAGTACACACAAGACTTGTTCATGTCAGCCATAACAGCTTCTATTAATGGTGTTGTGTTGTGTTGTGTTATGTGTGCTGTAATTCAATAAGCTGCCAAATTTATTGCATTTGAAGAAGGTGCTGTAATCCAAAGTTGTGTTGTGTTGTGTTTTGTGTACCGTAGCCCATCTCTCTCTATAAATATATATATATATATATTGCATCCAAAGTAGGTGCATGCAACCAGTCAGCTTCAATAATTGTGGTCACCTACATTGGATGCAATAAATATATATATTGCATGCAGCTTATTAAATATTTGCACAGAACACAACACAACAATTTCTCTTTGTTCTTCCGGCTGTACTCCAAGTCGTCGTATTAATCCATCGATGTAATTGCTGTCACCTTTTATTGCTGCCTTGAAAAGATCAACTGGTATAACTGGGCGTAATTCGGGCACCATTTCACTTTCAGATCTCATCCATATTGCTCTTACTATATCACATAACTGGGCGTAATTCATTGTTTGCGAGGATGGCATGGCCATTACTAAAAGATTGTAACAGTAGAGATAGAAGAGATAAAAGAGATTATGAACTATGAATTTTATTCATTCCTAGCTTCTTGCTTTTCTTACAAGGTACAGATCATCCATGTATAGATAATAGCTCATCCTAACTATAGATGGTTTACTGTCTTAACCACAGTTCTAACCAACTAATTATTCCCTAACTAATTGCATAACAGTTCTAACTAACTTTGACTATGCAATGCTAACTGTCTTTGACTGGAGCTGTTGATCTCTTTGACTTTTATTGCTGTTGCTGATTCGGTACAGTGTGCTGCCAGTATAGGTTTATTAATTACTACCACGTTTTGCTTGAATATATTGCTATTACCATATCGCAAAGTAGGATATAGATAGTTTTTTTTTTAAATGTAAGTAGGATATAGATAGTTGGGGATGATTTTATAGTGGAGTCAGAATATCAATAACATGTTATATTTATTTAATTTAATTAACTTCCTACCGGTACCATGTTGGGTCATTATTGGGAAAGACCTTCACTGGTATTTCTTCCAGTCTTCCTAGTCTTTTCATATCCTTTCACATTTAGGATTTTTTAAATGATAATGATTTCACTTGCTATAAAAAAATCACTTAAATTATATGTAATACTAAGTTCATTAATTTTTTTTTTTCTCTCGGAAGAGTAATTCTTTACGAACTTTAAAGAGGAAGAAAAATTATGTACTGTATGAGAGAGCCAAATTTCGTTATAATTTTTCTAAGGTTTTTTAATTTTACCCAAATTAAGAAGTTCAGCTGTCTTTTAACAGTTTACTATTTGGCTTTGAAGGAAAATAGATGCGAACAAATTTAAAGAATATTTAATGGGAACCGGTAGGCGGTTAGATAGTACTACGGATTCAACAAATATTAGTTATAATTAGTTATATATTTAACAAAATTAGTTACTTATTAAATGGAGTAACATATGTACAATATATAGAAGCATAAAATGTCACTGGCTTCTACCTACAAAGAGCATATACACAGTACATGGGCGGGTTCCATCATAATGGAGACATTAAGAACGGAGGGCTGGACTTCAAAAAGCGGTTGGATTCAATTAGTCATTTTTCTTGGTGCAACTTTGCCAATGCGTGCTCCATGTTTCATAAAAGAGAGCATAGTAACAAGATTTGTGAATAATTCGGATTTGAGCGGTCACCGAATCAATCTGAATATTATTCGGTTTTCCGAACTTTTTTCAAATTAATTGCAAATAATTCGTGAATTTTACGAATTTTTTCCGAATTTATGTATTATTCACGAATTTTACAAATTATTCGCGAAATTTTTCCGAATATTTTTACTTTTTTTTTTGGACTAAGATCTCAAGTCCGGACTCAATGGATAATTCTGAATTATTTTCCAATTATACCTGAATTATTCTCGAATCACGAATTTTGACTCCACCGAACCGTTTCCGAATCATTAACTTGTTACTACGAAGGAGATGCAGGTTAGATTTTGTATTGCGGTACTTGTCAGAAGATACTACAGAAGAACAGTAGCTGCTGGCATCAGCAGGAAAACGTAAGCTGAGGCTTCTCTTTTTTATCTTTTGCTACTTGTGTGAATGCCCTCATGTTGCCATTTGATGAATGGGTAGAAATCATTTTTTTTAAAGGAATTCTAAGATAGAACTCTGAATATAGTTTTTTTTTAGTAAAGTTGGAGGTCAAGCAACCACTACTAGAATTTTCATTTTTAGCAAGGGTAGAAAACGCATTTCCAAGCATGTGAAGGGTCTATGGAAATAAAATGGGTTTTTCTGACACCGTTCTGACACCATAACTCATTTCCAAAAGTAGGCCCATGGAAAAGGTAGCGCATGGAAATATTTCCTGTGTGTCCATGGAAATGTATCATTTTCACCCTTGGAAAAAGTTGGGCATGACCCGCGACTTGCCAAACAGACCAAATATTATATTTTATTGAAGGTGCATGGAAATACTTAACCACTCACGCATGAAAATAAGTCTGAAGAAGTTGGACATACTATTTCCATGGGCTGGTCCTTGAAAATGTTTTGTTTATTATGTTTATATTATTTTATAGTGAATGTTCATGGAAATACTGGGACAAATGCGCATGAAAATGTTTTAATGATACAGTTTATATTATTTTATGATTGAACATATTATTTCCATGGGATGACCCTTGAAAATGTTTTGTTTATTCTGATTATATTATTTTATAGTGAAGGTTCATGAAAATACTGGGGCAAATGCGCATGGAAATGTTATATTGATTTAGTTTATATTATTTTGATTAATTATTTCCATGGGGCTACCGTTGAAAATGTTTTAATTCATGGAGACAATAACATTTTTGTATATTTGAGATCTCCCTTTGAATGGTGAACAAAACTAATTAAATCATAGCAGCAAGTAATATGTAATTGAGATAAAATGAAACATTTCAATGAAAAATTAAATTTTGGTCTTTGGAATAAGTCAATCTATTTAATTGAGATACAAAAGTAATTGTACATACATTGTGTAAAATAAAAGCAGTATATAAGATCTCCCTTTAAATGCCTCTTTTATCCTCCTGCAATATATGTTTTTAAACATACGAGTGTTACTAAATGAGAAAATTAAAATAGCATAAAATTAAAGTAAGATATAAAACTATACTTGAAGCAAATATAAACTGTGCTCAAAAGCACATTTGCAAATAAAATAGAGAGAAACATGAGTCTCCAAATGACATTAAATTTTAAGAAAATTAATAAAGCATAAACTTGAGAAAAAAAACAGCAGAAACAAAAATTAAGAGCGACAGTCAACCTAGTTGTATATCAGTTTGATGGTGGCTTGTAGCAACTTTGTACATTGAGTGTTGTAGACAGAATATTTTTGTGCAAGGAGTCGTTGTCACTCATAACCTAAATCAGTGTGATGTATTCTTACCTAGAACTTGACAAAATATTACCATATTACCCCCAAAATACTTAACACCAAGCATAATCAATTTTGTAAAGATAACCCAAAAATTTGATCTACATAACATTTAAAATTGATGTTCTAATTTGTGTTATGATGTTCTAATTTGTGTCAGTGCATTTATTATGTATTTTAAGACACATTTGAGTGCTCACATATGTATGTATTTATATGATCGTACGCATGTGACAACTTTACCCTCTTCCAATTATGCATGCAGTTGGTTCAGTATAAGCGGTTTTAAAATTTATAAACCGAACCAATCCATTTAACCGGAAACACCAAATCGTTTAAACCGAACTCTCTCGATTCAATTTAAAACCGATTAAACCGGACCCAATGAACACCCCTAGTGGTCCCTAGGATCCATCTCTTTATCTGGAACTCGTCCATAATGCACTTCGTTTGGCTAATGTCTTGCACTTTGGTATATTCAAAGAGTAGGGTTTCAATACCTCATGTTTTTCATATCTCATCATGCCTCATATTTAATATCTTCGTTTTAAAAGTCTAAATTATCGATCCGAACTGCTCAACATGATATCCATATTAAAATATGCTTGGAGACCAAATTTTATAATTTTTGAAATTTTTTTACTATTTGTTTAGATAGGTACTAAAAACACTGTTTTTTCGGAAAGCTTGCGAAAATACACATGCGTCAGTGCCTTCTTTGTTGGATTTCAAAATTCAGAATTGTCAAAAAACAAAGGGAAAAACCTCAAAAACTTAGTTGAAGTTTCCGATTAAGATTTTTATTTCTATTATTCAATCTAAGTAGCTCAGTAAATTAGTTATATAATGAACTTGTAGAATACCAATTTTTATTATTTTTGGATTTTTTTTTACTATTTTTTATGATTTATGAAAAATGTTACAAAATCGGCCTAATTTAGCGTAATTTACCGTATTTTTAGCATAATTTAACATAATTATTATAATTTAGCGTAATTTAACATATTTCAAGTAATTTAGCGTATTTTAGTATAAATATGCTAATTATATATTTTAAAAAAGTAATCTAACAAATATTTAAAAAAAATTCGAAATTTTAGTGTTAGATTTCGGCATTTTGCTATTGATAGTGTCTCTAAAAAAAAGAAAATTAGTGCCGGCCATTTCTGGCCTGTACCGAAAAAAAATAAAACCAGCCATTTTCTGGCCTGTATGGATATTTTTATAAATTTCCAACATTAGTGAGTGTATTTATTAATTTGTAATTAACTTTGGATATTAATAAAAATGTCGGGCCAAAAGGCCGAGAAATGTACAAGTTTTAACGGTGGCCTTCTCTTTAACAACTCCCAAAGTTCCAGCCGAGGTGTGAATAACTTGTCGTACTAAGCATTCCGATCTTTTGCTTCTAAACAAACCGGTCGCTTCTCTCTGTAAATTAAATGGGCCTTTGAGCTAATAAATCCACATATATAATTACTGGTTTTTTTTGTTTCTTCCTTTATTAAGGCCCAATTATTACACATGCTTAGTCCCATAGAAGGCCCATTTTAACTTATTTCACCATGTCGTCAAATTTTGTCCATTTTAACCTCTAGATGGCTCGTTCAGACAACAGTTCACAGGCATCGACCCCATATAAGTATTGAATTAATAAATATAATTAAAAAAATAAAAAATAATATATATAATTGCCATATTGTATCATAAATTTTTGAAAATTATTGTATCACCATATCCGTATCGTATCCGATACAATACCCGTACCCGTATCCATGCAACATAGCAATTCATACATATTAAGTAAAGTGGAGACCGACACAGCATCAAGTGATAGATAGATAGAAAATCATTTTTTTATAATTTTCTTACTATTTTATTAGATAGATAGAAAATCACTTGATCTGAATGGTACAAAATTTTCAGATCAAGTGATTTTCTACCTATCTAAAAAAAAATATTATAAAAAATGTAAAATTTGGTTTGCAAGTACAAATTCATATGGAGATCATGTTGAACGGTTCGGATCGACCGTTAGGATTTGAAAACTCAAATATTGAGCCGTTGCACGGAGGCCCTCTATGCTACATATAGCACCGTAGCCAACTCCTACATATATATATACAGAGAGAGAGAGAGTCTATCATGCTTTGGAAAGTAAAGAGAGTGTTTTACTTCCCGTTCATATCTCCATTTTCAAAGTTCAAATCGTCAATCCGAACATCTCAACATGATCTTCATATTAATATATGCTTGGAGACCGAATTTTATATTTTTTGGAAATTTTTTACTATCTTTTTTAGAATTTTTGAAAATCATAACTTTTCATTAAATAAAATAATAATAAAAAATTCAGAAAAACAATAATTTTCAAAAAAATTAAAAAATAGTAGAAAATTTCCAAAAAATGTAAAATTTGGTCTCCAATCTCATTTCAATATGAAGATTGTGTTGAGAAGAAGTTCGGATCGACTATTTGAACTTTGAAAAATGGAGATATGAGCGGGAAGTAAAGCACCCTCTTTACTTCTCAAAGTATCGTAGCATCACTCTCTCTCTCTCTATATATATATATATATGAGGAGAGATCCGATTACAACACTTTTAAGTTACCACAAAGTTACCACAACTATTTTTTACATTTTCAAAATCCAAATCGTCAATCCAAACTGTTCAACATGATCTCCACAATAAAATGTGTTTGTAGATCAAATTTTACATTTTTTTGAATTTTTTTACTATTTATTAAATATTTTATAAAAACTAGTCAAATTCAAACCATTGAATTTTGTACCTATCTTAATAAATAGTAAAAAAATTCAAAAAAATATAAAATTTGATCTGCAAACACATTTTATTGTGGAGATCATGTTGGATGGTTTGGATTGATGATTTGGACTTTGAAAATTAAAAAATAGTTGTGGTAACTTTGTAGTAACTCAAAAGTGTTGTAATCGGATCCCTCCTCTATATATATATATATAGGGAAATACTAAAATAAGCCGTGGAGTAAACAAGTTTTTACTCCAAGCCTCATTATTTCCATTTTGAAAATTCAAACAACTGATCTGAACCGTTCAACATGATCTCTATATTGAAATGTGCTTGGAGACCAAATTTTACATTTTTTGGAACTTTTTTACTATTTATTAAGCCACTTTGAAAATCGCTGATCCACTGGTTCAGAATTTTTTACTGTTTTTTACTCTCTAACCCTAGCTACAGGCATTCAGTGGGTAACAATTTCCTTGAAAAAAAAAAAAAACAAGTTAGCCACTTAAAAATTACTGCTGTGACAGTATAAGAAAATGATTTACTTGTTTAAGGGTTGATATCATTACAAAAGGAAGCCAATTATGAGACATCTTTCTATATAATAAAATAGTACCAAACCGAGGTCTGTCGTTGTCGGTTATCATTTGGACAAGCCAAAATAAATCTAAATTGTTAAGATAAAATTATGACCTCTAACCACAACGTGAGTAGGTAGATAAGATAACTCATATCACCTAATTCTTCAAATGCAATGAACTTGGCAGCTTATTAAATTACAGCACACACAACCCAACACAACCCAACACAGAACAATTAATCGAAGCTCTTATGGCTGAAATGAACAAATCTTGTGTATACTTCCTTCCTGTCTATGCACAAGGCCATCTCATCTCCATGGTAGAGGCAGCCAAGACCCTCTTGGAATGTAACTCCACTTCCAGCAACTCATTTTCCATTCACTTCCTTCTTACACAACCAAAAAACCCAGAAATTGCCTCTCCTGTTTGCTATTCTTACCTTGAATCCATCCAAGCCCAACACCTTAAAATTCACTTCCATCCACTCCCTTTCGTCGAACCTCCGCAACAATTTGATGGCATCGAGGATTTCATCACTATATACATGCGAAAGTACTTGCCGCATATCAAGGACGCCTTGTTGGCCTCCCCTTTGCCCATTTCGGGCCTTATTGTCGACATGTTTGCTACCGATGCTATAGATGTTGCCAAGGAACTTAACATACCAACCTACATATACTTTACTTCGACCGCAACTTTCATGTCTCTCATGCTTCACCTCTCTAGTCCACAAAGCAAATATGATCAAGTAGATTTTTCGGAGGTGGATGAGGAGATATGTGTCCCCGGCCTCACATCCATACCGACAATCTCTATGCCGGACCCTCTAATGGACATGAAATCTGCATCTTATAAAGCCCTCATTTACCATACGCGACGCCACATAGAGGCCAAGGGCGTAATAATCAATTCCAACGTTCACATCGAGACAAAAGCGGTCGAGGCCTTGGCTCATGGTATTGTAACTCAGCTTACACCGGGCAGGATGTTTCCACAAATATACCCGATAGGACAGGTTATCTCATTCGGAGAAAACAACGGGAAAGAGCATGAGTGTTTGGCATGGCTCGACAAGCAACCGGTGAAATCTGTCATCTTTTTGTGTTTTGGAAGCATGGGAGCTTTCGAGGCATCACAGGTCCGGCAGATCGCAACCGGGCTTGAACTAAGCGGGCATCGCTTCTTGTGGGTTTTGCGCATGCCTCGCAAGGAGTTCCTGAGGTAATTATCATAATTGGTTTCTCATTTTCATCTTATAATAGAAAATAAAATTGAAAATCCACATAGAAGTATCATAAGGGTGAATTTTAATTTTTCACTTGTTCATTTTGTATTAGCAAATTTTGGAAGATTGCATGTTTATATTTTTTTTTTCTTTTTGTTTGAGAGAATACCCCTTGATAGTTTAATTGTTTCTTCCCGATATGTACATATATTATTTTATAATTTGTCAAAGTACCCAGTACCCAGTTCCACGAAGCTTCCATTAAATTTAAAATATTATTTTTCACAATGTTTAATTTATTCTTCCATAACAGTGGTCCAACTGATGCAAACTTGGAGGAGCTTCTGCCAGAAGGGTTCTTAGAGAGAACCAAGGAAAGGGGGATGGTGTGGCCCACTTGGGCCCCGCAAATCGACATCCTGTCGCACCGAGCAATTGGAGGATTCGTGACACACTGTGGCTGGAACTCCATCTTAGAGAGCCTCTGGTTTGGCGTGCCGATGATCCCGTGGCCGATGTACGCAGAGCAACACCTGAATGCGTTTCAATTGGTCAACGAGATGCACGTTGCGGTTGCTCTAGAGTTTGATAGAAAGAACAAGGGATTCGTGACGGCAACAAAGCTTGAACGAGCAATCAAGCAGTTGATGGAAGCGGGCTCTGAGGAAGGGAGGAGAGCCCAGGACCGAGTTGAGGAGATGAAATTGGCATGTAGAAAGGCGGTGCAGAGAGAAGGTGTGTCGTATGTTCACTTGCAAAAACTCACCGGGGAGTTGGGGAAGGTAGGAAATGTGTAGCCGGCCCTTTCGAGATGTATAAGTTATCTGTCAAGTCGATCAGTGGAGTCTTTGAGCTCAAACTAAGTCATGTTGCATGCCGTGTTGTGTCATGTCATGTTGTAAAACATGTCTTCGTACTTTTGTGTATTTTGCGTGTCAGAAGGTGGTTGACCAACCCAGGTCATTGTATGTCGGTTTGCACTGAGAGCTTCTGTGTCAGTCTCCTCTTTACTAATATGTATGAATTGCTATGTTGCATGGATACGGATATGGGTATCGTATCGGATACGATACGGATACAGTGATACAATAATTTTCAAAATTTTATGGCAATTATATATATTATTTTTTATTTTTTTAATTATATTTATTAATTCAATACTTAGATGGGGTCGATGCCTGTTAACTGTTGTCTGAACGAGCCATCTAGAGCTTAAAATGGACAAAATTTGACGACATGGTGAAATAAGTTAAAATGGGCCTTCAATGGGACTAAGCATGTGTAATAATTGGGCCTTAATAAAGGAAGAAACAAAAAAAAACCAGTAATTATATTAGCTCAAAGGCCCATTTAATTTACAGAGAGAAGCGACCGGTTTGTTTAGAAGCAAAAGATCGGAATGCTTAGTCCCACAAGTTATTCATACCTCAGCTGGAGCTTTGGGAGTTGTCAGAGAGAAGGCCACCGTTAAAACTTGTACATTTTTCGACCTTAATATATTGAGCTGATTCAGAACAAGCAGCTCTGTTCCATATGTGTCTTCCCAGAAGCCCATTATGTGTCTGTTACTCTCTACGATTCACAGAGGAATTTTGTCTCGGCTCTATATATTAAGGTCCATAATCCTTAATTTCCAACAAATTGTGATAATTTTATTGACGGTACATGTTATCGTAGACACATTAAACCAGGCATTGCGTCCCCTACAAGTATCTTAATTTAGATCTAAACTATGATATATTATATAACCAAATTAGCCATACGTTGTGTCAGTTTCAAATTTTTTAAATCGGAGCAATGGTCTAGGAGTGTTCAAATTCTAAAAGTAAGATACTACGTACACCCATAATATTAGATGGGCTGAATTCGTTGGGTATTAGATGGGCTTAATTCGTTGGGCTTGTAGACTACTGGACCTAAATCCTAAGATGAATTTTGCTCTAGCAAGTCACACCTGCCTTCAGCCCTTTAACACCCCAAATATGTTCGATGAAATGCACCACTACCTTCTTCATCCAGATAACGTTCCAAGTGCCGACTCTTTTTTTTTTTTTTTTTTTTGACGATGTTCTAAAAAAAGAAACCAATTAACCAGTTTTTTTTTTCAAATTTATCAGGTTCGCACATTAAACATTCTAAACTAACAGGTTGGATTCGCAGGTTTTAGTCTGCGGAACAACTCTCTGTTATTCCTGCATGCATTATTATATGTCATAATAGTCCTGCTGACTAAACCTGCGGAACCAATCTACTGGTTTCACAGGTTTAATCTGCGAATTTGGTAAATTTGAAAATAAAAAAAATAAAAAAACTAGTTAAATGGATTATTCTTTTTTCAAAGATGGTAAATATAAAAATTTCGGGTTATAATTAAGTGTTGACCTTAATGGTCATATTAAACCTCAAGTAGTGGAGTAGGACTAGGATGTTCAAAAGCTCATCAAGCTATTTAGTAAGCTTAACTTTAAATGACGGATTCAAAACCGTTGAAACTGATTTATTTCAAAAATAGATAAGGAACATTTTAAAAATTAACTTATAATTTTTCTTGTTACCACTTGATTATACTAAATTAATTCGATAATTAATAAATTTGATATATAAATGCATTACTCGTCAAGTATATTGGTTTCAAAGAGTTTGAATTCTCCATTACAAGTTATTCCATATAATTTGAATTCTCTCCTCTGTTTTAACTCTCTTTCAATCATAGTGACAACTTAATTGTTCGGGAAAGGTTCGGCGAGGTCAAAAATTCGTGATTCGGGAATAATTCGGGTATAATTCAGGAATGATTTGGAATAATCCGGATCAGAGATCTCAGTCCTACAAGGAAGCAAAAAAAAAAAACCAAAAAAAAAAAATTTCTGGGAAAAATTCGAAAAAAATTCGCGAATAATTCGTAAAATTCGGAAAAAGTTCGTAAAATTCGCGAATTATTCGGGTATAATTTGGTCAAAGTTCGGTCAACCGAATAATTCGGCGTTCGGTTCGGCATCACCAAAAACACAAATTATTCGGATATAATTCGGATATTATACGCGAACCTTGTCACTATGCTTTCTATCGCTCATTTGGAATGGTGCCACATTTATTTGTAATTACGAGAAAAGCATCGGATCCGGTTCCCAAGTTGTACCCATAAACCTATCAGGAGAGCATGCCGACACCAATAATTGTAGTGTTCACACTCAAGATACAAAGTCTGATACAGACATGTCCTATCAACAAGGACAAATGTTACATATAGGCCCATCCATTATTTATTGATTGCAATAACATATTAGTAGAACATAGATCATATATGTTAAGTTAACTATATCTACATTTCGTAGTATATATATATATATATTTCATTTTGAGGGCAAAATAAGTCTAATATTAGATATACTTCTGGGTTTTAATGATATCTTTTTGTGATGAATTAGTTTTGAAAAGCAAAAATACAACTATCAAATTTTGCATATATATATATATAAGCTCCCATTTTTTTATTGGTTGCAGTAAATCATTTTTATAGGATAGTGGAAATATTTAAGGTGTCTTTAAACGTCACTATACATTAATTTAGATTAGATCAAAATATTTTCTTAGATTTAATTAAGGTGCCTTTTTGCTGGTCCTTTATATAAACTTTGTAAACATTATTAAATTAGATCAAAATATTTTCTAAGATTTGTGTATTCTGAAATTTCAACATATTATGAAATTTACTTGACTTAATTAAAATTGTATATAGAAATTATTATTATACAACTTAATTTATACTGTATTAGCTAAAAAATTTGTGAAGCAAATCCCATGAACAGATTCTAGTTTTATATAGTTTAATTTAAACAAAATACTAAATTTTGGATTATATATATGTGAGGTTTGATTAAATTATTATATAAGATAATGAGTGAGGCTATGGTGCTATGCATAGCACGGATGGCTAGTGTACTACGGCTCAATATGGTACTTTTTAAAATCCTAACGGTCGATCCGACCGTTCAATGTGATAACCATATGAATATGTACTTGCAAACTAAATTTTATATTTTTTCGAATTTTTTTACTATTTTTTCGGATAGGTAGAATTTTGATGGTCCAGAATTTTCAAAAAACACTGATTTTTCTACCTATCTGAAAAAATAGTAAAAAAATTCGAAAAAATATAAAATTTAGTTTGCAAGTACATATTCATATGGATATCACATTGAACGGTCGGATCGACCGTTAGGATTTTAAAAAGTATCATATGGAGCCGTAGTACACTAGCCATTGGTGCTATGCATAGCACCATAGCCTCACTCTAAGATAATTTATGTTTGAGTGAGGCTATGGTGCTATGCATAGCACCAATGGCTAGTGTACTACGGCTCAATATGGTACTTTTTAAAATCCTAACGGTCGATCCGACCGTTCAATGTGATATCCATATGAATATGTACTTGCAAACTAAATTTTATATTTTTTCAAATTTTTTTACTATTTTTTCAGATAGGTAGAAAAATCAGTGTTATTTGACAATTCTGGACCATCAAAATTCTACCTATCTAAAAAAATAGTAAAAAAATTCGAAAAAATATAAAATTTAGTTTGCAAGTACATATTCATATGGTTATCACATTGAACGGTCGGATCGACCGTTAGGATTTTAAAAAGTACCATATTGAGCCGTAGTACACTAGCCATCCGTGCTATGCATAGCACCATAGCCTCACTCTTTATGTTTTGCTAACTAAAATGCGCTTTAAGCACAATTTCCCACATTTCTTTTTCATTTTTCTTGTTGGATGCGCTCAATTAAAGTACTAAAAAAAATCTTGATAAAATCTCACTTTTCAAAAATTAATTATTGAGATAACAGGTTATAAATTTTCTGGCTTGTAATAAATTATTCCTACAAGCTCCTTTGTAAACGTCTCACTCATGAAAACAGCTCGAAGGTTTGATTTTTCTTTTTTTATTTATTTATTGAGAAAGTAGCTTCTTAGATACCTTATGCGTGAATGTTATTAGCATCAATAATTCGTTGAGAGCTGGTTAAGATCCTGTCAATTACATCCACTTTGATCTTAGCCAACCTCTATGTGTGTGTGTGTGTATATATGGCATGCAGTTTATTGAATATTAACGCACACACCACAACACAAACACAACATTATTAATAGAAGCTCTAATGGCTGACATTAACAAATCTCGTGTATACTTCCTTCCCCTCTATGCAACAGGCCACCTCATCTCCATGGTAGAGTTAGCCAAGAACCTTTTGCAATGTAACTCAACTTCCAGCAACTCATTTTCCATTCACTTTCTTCTGATGCAGCCAAACAGCCCAGATAAGGCCTTTCCTATTTCCCATTCTTACCTTCAATCCCTACAAGCTCAGAACCTTCAAATTCACTTACATCAACTCCCTTTCGTCGAACCACCAAACCAGTTTGACGGTTTTGAGGATTTCATCACTATTTACGTGCGATTGTATTTGCCGCACATCAAGGCTGCCCTGTTGGCCTCCCCTTCACCTATTTCAGGCCTTATTGTTGATATGTTTGCTACTGATGCTATAGATGTTGCAAAGGAACTTAACATACCATCCTACATATACTTTACTTCCACAGCAACTTTTCTTTCTCTCTTGTTGCACCTCTCTAGTCCACAAGTAAAAAATGATCAAGTAGATTTTTTGGAGATGGAGGAGATATGTGTTCCCGGCCTCTCACCCATACCGTCAATCTCTATGCCGGCCGCTCTTCTGCACAGGAACTCTGGATCTTATAAAACCCTTCTTTACCACACACACCGCTGCATGGAGGCCAAGGGCATAATCATCAATTCCAATGTTCACGTCGAGACAAAAGCGGTCGAGGCCTTAGCTCATGGTGTTGTAACTCAGCTTACACCAGGCAATATATTTCCAGAAATGTACCCGATTGGACCAGTAATCTCCTTCAGTGAAAACAATGGGGAAGAGCATGAATGCTTGAAGTGGCTCGATAAGCAACCCGCGAAATCAGTTGTTTTTTTGTGTTTTGGAAGCTATGTAGCTTTTGAGGTGTCACAGGTCCGGCAGATTGCAACAGGGCTTGAACAAAGTGGGCATCGGTTCTTGTGGGTTTTGCGTGAACTTGGCAAAGGGTTTCTGAGGTTATTATTATAATTGGTTTCTGATTTTGCTTTGATATTACATACACATTATTGTTTTCTGATCTTGCATTAATTTATTCTTTCATAACAGTGGCCCAACTGATGCAAACTTGGGAGAGCTTCTTGCAGAAGGGTTCTTAGAGAGAACCAAGGAAATGGGAATGGTGTGGCCCAGCTGGGCCCCGCAAAACAGGATCCTGTCGCATCGAGCAATTGGAGGGTTTGTGACACATTGCGGCTGGAACTCGATCTTAGAAAGCCTCTGGTTCGGCGTGCCGATGATCCCATTTCCAATTTATGCGGAGCAGCACCTGAATGCGTTCCAATTGGTGAACGAGATGCACGTTGCGGTTGCACTAGAGTTTGATAAAGAGAACAAGGCATTTGTGACTGCAACGGAGCTCGAACGAGCGATCAAGCGGTTGATGGATGCGGGCTCCGTGGAAGGAAGGAGAGCCCGGGACCAAGCAGAGGAGATGAAATTGACATGCAGAAAGGCAGTGCAGAGAGAAGGTGTGTCGTATGTTCACTTGCAAAAACTCGTCGGAGAGTTGGATAAGGTATGAAATGTGCATGTTGTTTAGAAGGTGGTAATATTTTGAATTAATTTATTTCTCAATTCTCATGGGCCTTGCTTGATGGTGGGTTAAAATTAAGGCCGAATAAATTGCTTTGCTTAAGTTATTGTTGTTTGGTTGTGGCTTAAAGTTAATTATGGTTTAAATTATTATTGTTTGTTTAGAATTGATTACTTTAAGTCATTGTTAAAAAGAATTGTGGAATTGTATATTGTTGTATTTTTATGTGTGGGTTGTTTAAAAGATATATTGTTTATTCAAGGTGACAATTTGATTAATACGGTGTATTTTTGTGAGCAACAAAAATTTATTGTTATTTGACCAATTTCTTTTGTCTTACATATTTGACAACAATTAGCAATTTTTTTAGTTTCTAACTAATTAAAAATTAAATATTGTAGATGTTATAATTTTGTCGCAATGTTGTCATTAGTGTATTTTTGAAACTAGTTGAATGACAAATACGGATTCAGCAACTGCCTCTTTGGATTTTGAAATTTAGTGAAAAAATAGGCCCAATTCTTTTTAATTTCTTCTCTCTCAAAATTAATTTGTCCATCCCTGAACCTAGTAAGTCTAAACCTGAATTCAGTGCAGTTTTGAAAAAAAAAAAATAACGAACCAAACTCAATTGAAATTGGTCGATTGCTTCAGCCTTCAGCATTGTTTAATAAAAAGAATAATGGTCCAAGTCCAAAACTCGTCGCTCTCAAATTAGTGCTGAAGAGATGAATTCGTCTCTGACTCAATCGTCGCTCTCTCTGAAACAAAAAAAAAAAAGGTGGTCGCTCTCGAAAATAATAATACAAAAAAATTCTCGAAAACACTCTCTGACTCGAAGTCACAAATTGTGCAACCACCCTACCTCTCTGACTCCAAGTCAAATCTCGCTCTTCTCTTATCTTCTTCAAGTCGAATCTCACGGTTTCAACCGATTGTTTTTTATACAGTACCCGATTAGCTAATGAGTTTGAACCCAATAAGTTATTAGAATATGATTTTCTCTGACATAAATTCTGTATCTGCCCCTGTTTGTATTGTTTGTATGGGTATATTAGTTATAAATTGCATGAGATTATTAATTGTATGAACTGATACGTAAACTCATGAGAACTCATGAGATTGACTTAAGGATACAATTGTATTTCGTTACACTGTGCAAATAATGTAAATTCTAGTAATGCAAGGCAAAATGCGGAATAATTCATCATTTTTCTATCAAGCGCCGAAGCCGAATATCGTGCCATGACATCAATCACAAGTGAACTAACTTGGATCAAGCAACTCCTATTAGACATGAGATTTAAAACTCAAGAATCGATAAAAATGTATTGTGACAACAATTCGGCACGACATATAGTTTCAAATCCCGTATTTCATGAGCGAACAAAACATATAGAAGTGGATTGCCACTTTATTAGAGAAAATGTTCAAGCAAAAAAAATTGAAACACCATACGTAAAAAGCAAAAATCAACTCACGGATATCTTCACCAAAGGCTTGGATCCGGGTCCATTTGAGAAAATTACAAGCAAGCTAGGATTGTACGATATATACATTCCTAGCTTGAGAGGGAGTGTTAAAATAAACGGCTAGTTTTCAAATTTTATTTGTAATGATTAGTTGTAGAGAATAGTGTCATGTAATTAATAAACTAGGAGATAGTGGTTGTAATTAAATAGAATAGGTTCATAGTGTAACGGCTAGTTTTTTATTCCTTCTATAAATAAGGATACATATAAAAACTGAAATTAGATTACAATAATAAATTATATTCTTACATATTTTTCTTTCTTACAAAAATTAACATCTCCTCTCTAGCCCACAAATCAAATATGATCAAAAAATTAACATCTCCTCTCTAGCCCACAAATCAAATATGATCAAAAATTAACATCTCCTCTCTAGCCCACAAATCAAATATGATCAAGTAGATTTTTCGGAGGTGGAGAAGGAGATATGTGTCCCTGGCCTCGCACCCATACCGACAATCTGCATCTTACAATACCCTCATTTACCACACGCACTGCCACATGGAGGCCAAGGGCGTAATAATCAATTCCAACATTCACATCGAGACAAAAGTGGTCGAGGCCTTGGCTCATGGTATTGTAACTCAGCTTACACCCGGCAGGATGTTTCCAGAAATATACCCAATCGGACCGGTTATCTCCTTCGGAGAAAACAACAGGCAAGAGCACAATTGTTTGGCATGGCTCGGCAAGCAACCGGTGAAATCGGTCATCTTTTTGTGTTTTGGAAGCATGGGAGCTTTCGAGGCGTCACATGCAGGTCCGGCAGATCGCAACCGGGCTTGAACTAAGCGGGCATCGCTTCTTGTGGATTTTGCGCATGCTTCGCAAAGATTTCCTGAGGTAATTATCATAATTAGTTTCTGATTTTCATCTTATAATAGAAAATAAAATTGAAAATCCACATATACGTATCATATATGGGTGAATTTTAATTTTTCACTTGTATTTTGATGGGCAAATTTTGGTTGGATTACTTGACCAATATGAAAGATTGCATGTTTCTTTATATTATCCATTTTTTCTTTTTGTTTGAGAGAACACCATAGTTTAATTGTTTCTTCCCGATATGTACATATATTATTTTATAATTTGTCAAAGTACCCACTACCCAGGGTACTACCCAGTTCCACGAAGCAGTGGTCCAACTGATGCAAACAGCGGTCCAACTGATGCAAGCAGTGGTTCATTAAATTTAAAAACAGTGGTCCAACTGATGCAAACTTGGAGGAGCTTCTGCCAGAAGGGTTCTTAGAGAGAACCAAGGAAAGGGGGATGGTGTGGCCCACTTGGGCCCCGCAAATCGACATCCTGTCGCACTGAGCAATTGGAGGATTCGTGACACTGTGGCTGGAACTCCATCTTAGAGAGCCTCTGGTTCGGCGTGCCAATGATCCCGTGGCCAATGTACACAAAGCAACACCTGAATGCGTTTCAATTGGTCAACGAGATGCACGTTGCGGTTGCTCTAGAGTTTGATAGAAAGAACAAGGGATTCGTGACGGCAACAAAGCTTGAACGAGCAATCAAGCGGTTGATGGAAGCGGGCTCTGAGGAAGGGAGGAGAGCCCGGGACCGAGTTGAGGAGATGAAATTGGCATGTAGAAAGGCGGTGCAGAGAGAAGGTGTGTCGTATGTTCACTTGCAAAAACTCACCGGGGAGTTGGGGAAGGTAGGAAATGTGTAGCCGGCCCTTTCAAGATGTATAAGTTATCCATTGAGTCGATCAGTCGAGTCGTTGAGCTCAAATTAAGTCATGTTGCATGCCGTGTTGTGTCATGTCATGTTGTAAAACATGTCTTCGTTCTTTTGTGTATTTTGCGTGTCAGAAGGCGGTTGACCAAGCCGGGTCATTGTATGTCAGTTTGCACTCAGAGCTTCTGTGTCAGTCTCGTCTTTACTAATATGTATAAATTTTTATTTTGCATGGATACGGGTACGGAGATCGTATCAGATACAATACGGATACCGTGATACAATAATTTTCAAAAAAAATTGGCAATTATATATATTATTTTTATTTTTTAATTATATTTATTAATTCAATACTTATATGGGGTCGATGCCTGTTAACTGTTGTCTGAACGAGCCATCTAGAGGTTAAAATGGACAAAATTTGACGACATGGTGAAATAAGTTAAAATGGGCCTTCAATGGGACTAAACATGTGTAATAATTGGGCCTTAATAAAGGAAGAAACAAAAATAACCAGTAATTATATATGTGGATTTATTAGCTCAAAGGCCCATTTAATTTACAGAGAGAAGCGACCGGTTTGTTTAGAAGCAAAAGATCGGAATGCTTAGTCCCACAAGTTATTCACAGCTCAGCTGGAACTTTAGGAGTTGTTAAAGAGAAGGCCACCGTTAAAACTTGTACATTTCTCGGCCTTTTGGCTAAGATAAAGTACTACTACTACTTCCATGTCTCTTATTAGTATAAATCTGTCAACATGGATAGCTAGTGAATCACACCATACATAGCACAACCAGGCCACCTCTTTTCCACGGTAGAGGTGGCCAAGAGTCTCTTTCATAGATTTTACCAATTAACTTAACATATATACTTTCCTTCAACCGCAACTTTCTCTCATGTTTTCGGAGGTGGAGGTGGAGGAGGAGATATGTGTCCCCGGCCTTGCACCCATGCCGGCCCTTCTTCTGCACATGAAATTGATAATCCTGAGGTAATTTTCATAATTGGTTTCTGATTTTCATCTCAGAAAAGAGAATAAAATTTAAAATCCGTAAGGGTGAATTTTAATTTTTTTTCACCTGTTTATATTGTTGTCCCAATTTCGTTATATCACTTGACATAGCATATTTGTTCATAATATATATCCATTTTAGAATTTCATATAACTTGATAGTTTAATTGTTTCTTCCCGATATGTATATCATATATTAGTTTATAAATTATAATTTGTCAAAGACCCAGTACCCTGTTCCAACTGATGCAAACTATGAGGAGCTTCTGGCAGAAGGGTTCTTAGAGAGAACAAAGGAAAGGGGGATGGTGTGGCCCAGCTAGGCCCCGCAAATCGGAGGGTTCCTGACGCATTGCCGATGATCCCATGGCCGATCTATGCAAAGCAGCGCGCACCTGAATGTGTTCCAATTGGTTAACGTTGCAGTTGCATTAGAGTTTGATAGAAAGAACAAGGGATTCGTGACTGCAATGGAGCTCGAACGAGCGATCAAGCGGTTAATGGAAGCGAGCCCAGAGGAAGGGAGGAGAGCCCGGGACCGAGCGGAGGAGATGAAATTGGCATGCAAAAAGGCGGTGCAGAGAGGTGTGTCGTATGTTCACTTTTAAAATCTCGCCGGGGAGTTGGGGAAGATAAGAAATGCGCAACTGGCCATGTCAGACTCAAACTAAGTCGTGTCGTGCCGTGTCATGTCAGGTCAGTTAGGCAAAAAAAAAAGGATTTTGATAGGTTTGGATAGTTTGTGTGCTCTTTCTAACGTGGTATTATTTTGAATTAATTTCTTTCTCAATTTTCATGGGGTATTTGTAATTTACGAAATTGTACTGATTCATTAATTATACTTACATGCGGGGTATTAACTATTAATAAATGCTGTTTTGGTAACTTGGCTTCACTATGAAAATAAATAAATATGATTGATAGCATAATTGGCATTATATTTTTTTTCAGATTCAAGTATGTAACAATCAAAATTCATCTTCTTTTGAAACAGCAAAATCTTTGTCATGGTTATTTCTTTCTATTTATAAATGAAAATTAATTACAATGTCAGGACAAAGAGGAATTGAAGGGAGCTGGGAAAGGCAAAGGAAATTTCAAGATTGTATTTTTCTTAGGTTTCGCCGTAGTAAATTTTATATATTTTTTATTCAAATATATAACCTTTAAAAGTACATGATATATATATATATATATATAGAGAGAGAGAGATAGAGAGAGAGAGAATGGCTAATGTACAAACGTTTGTTTCTCGACTCAGGAACAAACGATTCGGTTCTCCGATTTTCAAAGTTCAAACATGATATACGTGGACGATAATCGCCTCCGTAATCCCCGTGCTCCGCATATGCTCCAGTATAACCGTCAACAGGGTCAATCCACGGATCGGAATCGGAATAGGTCTGATGACCTGAAATTCGTAATGTGATTAAATTAAAAATCCACACTAAATTAAAAATCCACACTAAATTCCCTTATTTATAGTTTGATTAGCAACTTAATTATTTTAATCAAGAGATTATGTTTGAAATTATAATTTCTAGCACAAGAGTGCATGCGCAGCTCATGCCAAACCGAGATTTTTATTTTTACCCCAAAAAAAATAAAAATTAATATATTTAACCAAGTTTTTGAAAAAAATAAATTTTTACCCAAACCGTAAATAATATTTACGGTTTGAATTCGGAATTCAAACCGTAAATATTATTTACATTTTGAATTCTAATTCAAACCGTAAATATTATTTACGGTTTGAAACTTTTTTTTTTTTTTTTAGAGAAAAATAGCTAAAATGCTGAAATGAAATATAACACAAAAAAATCGAATTGTTTTTTAAAATATTTGTTAGAAAATACGCTACGAATAGGGCCGATTTTGTGCTAAAATACGGTAAATTACAATAATTATGCCAAAAGACATGACGTCTGTTTAAATACAAACCCTAAAACAGAAAATATATATAAATGAAACATCAAAGACCCTAAAAACTCTAAAATTATGAAGAAAGGTTCAAAAGTCCATGAAAGAAGACTCAGATCGCGAATCTGAGCCCGCAAAATGGGCGAAACGGATCATAGATGGATTTCGAATCTGATTTTGGGCTGTGGAGTTTCTGTCAAAATTTCAACCCGATCCGACGGACGGATCAAAAGTTACGCTCATTTTCGTGCAGCATGCGCAGGACCATATTGCATCATTTCCGATTAAGATTTTCAATTCTATTCTTCAATCTACGTAGCTCAGTAAATTAGTTATCTAATGAACTTGTAGAATACCAATTTTTATTATTTTTTGGAATTTTTTTACTATTTTTTATGATTTATGAAAGATGCCACAAAATCGGCCCAATTCATACGTAATTTAGCGTAATTTACCGTATTTTAGCATAATTCTACATAATTATTGTAATTTCAGCATTTTAGTAAATTTACCGTATTTTAGCATAATTATTGTAATTTACCGTATTTTAGTACAAAATTGGCCCTATTCGTAGCGTATTTTCGAACAAATATTTTAAAAAACAATTCGATTTTTTTGTGTTATATTTCATTTCAACATTTTAGCTATTTTTCTCTAAAAAAAAAAAAAAAAAAAAGTTTCAAACCGTAAATATTATTTACGGTTTGGGTAAAAATTTAATTTTTTCAAAAACTTGGTTAATTATATTAAAATATTTTTTTTTTTGGGTAAAAATAAAAATCTCGGCATGCCAAATGTTATCGAAGAAAAGCACAATTCAATTTATTATTCTGTTTCGGCCCAGTGCAAAGGAAAATTTCTATTTATTTTATTTTCGGTCTAGATCAAGCCCATCCCAGTTTTAATTTAATTCCAGCCGAGCCCATATAGAAATAAGGCCCAATTCCAAAAAGATTTATATAAAATTACCTTGGCCCGAATAAAATAAAACCCATTCGGATACCCGTTAATTTTTGCCGAAAACCAACAATTTCAAAAGTCCTTACATGTGCATTTAAGTCCCTCTAGTAAGGGAAAATTACAAAGACCTAAATTTTAGTTGGTAATCCCTCAAGTTATAATATTTACACTTTGGTCCTTATTGTCAGAAAAATAAAAGAACCCAGTAATGGTACACTTCTCGAGCTGGTACGGTCATCACTTTGCCTTTTCGGTGTCAAATAGAACACTGGTACAATGTATTTGGAGTTGGCACAAATTAACTTTCAATCACAACAAGGTAAGTTAAAAGGAAAAATCAATAGTCATTCTCCAAAATTCTGGAACCCAGCAAAGCAATAACAGGTTCAAGATTTTCAAATGATTCCAAGCACTAAACCTTGATTGGTTCACAACAATAATCGGATACGAGTTCGAGCAAGTTTAAAAAAAAAAAAAAAACAACAAGCAACACGAGAAAATTCGTAGGGCAAACAACACAGTTACGAGAAATTTACAAATCAACAAAGAGGGCTCATAGCCAAACAAGGAAAATGACATATTTAGAAAAGAGTCGCAATATGAATTACCAAAGAGAGCTTTAATTTCTTGGATCGGTACGGCTTCACGGTACCAATAGTCAAAATTGCATTTATCCACTGGTATCAATGCCAGTATCAACTGAGGCAGCGCGAATGGGCATTTTAGACAAGAGTAATGAAACAACCAAATGATGAAATACCAAGAAAATACATTACAAGGGCTCATCAAGCTTTATATACAATACACACAAATAGGAGAAAACAATTAAATCAAAGCTCTAGGTTAACAGAATTGCAAATCAAGGGTGGCCAAGTGTTTAATTTCTTATTCGGACATATATCAAGAATTTAGAGCCAGGCTCAATTCAAAAGGTAGAAACATCAAAATTACTAAACCAAATTCGGATATTGTTACCAACGGGGCACTAGTAGAAAGTGATCTAAGTGGTTTCACAATTTAACCATCCCTGACCCAATTTAACAATTCATACGACATGAAGGCAAAGAGAGACCTCAAGACAAAACAATTAGATATGCAAAACTAATGAAATCAAAGTCATGGTACACAAGACAAGTAAATGCACAGAGGGTTCAACCCTCCACTAAACAACAAGGACAACAACACCGAGAAGAAGAACTTGACCCTCAAACAACCAACAACAGAGAAGAAGCAGAAAAAGGCCAGTACCAGTAGGCGGAACCAAGACGGGTCAGACTGGTACTAGGTACCAGAAAATCAGCACCCAAAATGCCCAAAATTTCACAAGTAAACAGGTCAACCAAGCACGGGGAAATCAACAACCCGCGCTGGCTCAGATCAATCTCACCAAGACTTTCAATAAGGCACAAATCAGAGAGAGGGCTCAGCCCTGGTTCTAAACAAGGTTCACAGATTTTCCGCAACTACAGAAAAATCAGATTGAAGCAACATATTCGATCACTACTCAATTCATAAAAACTACAATTTCAAGAGTCACGAAGGGCTTTAGACCACATACACGAAATGCGCACATGAGCGTGATCGAAATAAGCATCACAGATCAAGGCTCAGCCCGTATTCACACATCAAGCAAAATCACAGAAATAGGTCAGAGAGGTGGCTCGGCCACATGTCACAAAGATCACCCGGGTTATGGCGCTCGTCGGTACCAAGGTAGCCTTCTTGCACCTCGCCTCGCGACAGCTTTGCGGCACACGAGCACAGGCCGGCCACAATAACAGCGACCGAAAAAGCTCCCAGCTTGCACAAGATCGCAAACATAAGAAAGGCAACAGAGAGGAGATCGCTACCCCAGCAAAATCAAGGCCTTAGGGCTTTGGTGGTTAACAATCACAATGGACATCGGAAAAGAGGGAAAGAGGGGCAACCAGCTCTCAACACATGAGAAACCCCAAATCCAAAAATCAAAAACGAGAAGGAGAGAGAACCATATTTGTAACCGATAGCGGAGTAAATCAAGGGGCGTACGGCCAAGCTCTAGCTCAGGAGATAGAGTAGGTCCGATGCCCATCGGACCTACAGTTAGGTTCAATTAGCTCTATCACCGTACGATTAGCATCAAGATCTATGTACACGAAAATTGATACACACTTGCACAAATTTTGATGCAGGATACACGAATCTTGATGCAGATCGGATGGTCATCACACCCATCGAACCAAGGTAGGTCCGATGGGCATCGGACCTACTCTCATTCCCTGGCTCAGAGAGTAGGCACGCGCGTAAGGCAAAATAGTCGCCTCTGGCAGGTGAGTTAGTAATGGTGATACGACAGGGCCAGAGAAGCGTACGGAGCAAAGAACAAAGAACCGCGGAAACATTAATCGTCGCCCCCCTTCTCTTCTCCTGGAAGCAAAGAGAAGAGAGAGCGCGGAGGTGGGGTTCAGAATTCAGCGACAGAGGGATTTGAGTGGGGGCGATGTAGCCAGAGAGAGATAGAGGTGCGGACCTGAACCCTTTTTCCAATTTGGCTAATATAGTCTTCAAATTTTCAACAGGAAGTGTTTTAGAGACCTTGAGATTCGTGTAGATGTAATTGAACGGTTGAGAAATTTCCAAAAATCCAAAGAGTCTAAATTGGTAATATCTAGTGAAACAAAACACATTTAATCGAATAAAACCAACCGGATTTACGTCTAAAATTTGTACGAATTTTTTTTGTTGTTGTTGTTGTTATTTTAAATTTTTATTAAATTCTTATTTGATATATTATTTCCATACGTGTCACAAAAATTGTATTTCAAATCCGTAAGACTTTTAGAATCACGACATTCATTATCTTTAAATTGAACGTCTCAATTTAAGTTCCTAATTGACATTTTTAACTTCATCATAAAATTATTTATGTTGATGTAATAATATCTTTGTATAATCTTAATCGCCGATTAATCATCTGAAAATTTTAATTAGACGAAATTTATAAATTATTAGCTAATTCGATCAGCGATTTTCAAAGTGGCTTAATAAATAGTAAAAAAATTCCAAAAAATATAAAATTTGGTCTATAAGCACATTTCAATATGGAGAACCTGTTGAGCGGTTCGGATCGGTTGTTTAGATTTTCAAAATAAAAATATGAGCGTGAAGTAAAAATGACATCTTACTTCGCAACTCACCATAGCCCAGCTCTCTATATATATTATTGAAATAAATTTAATTAGTTATAAGAAAGGATAAAATTCTAACAAAATTTGACAAAATAGTTTGGTAAAGATATAACAAAATTTAATTAATTAATTCCAAAATTTAAAATTTTCTCATGGAGACGCATCACTCGTAAGATAGAAGAGTTTCAATGGTTCAAATTCATCGTTTGAAGCCAATCCGATAGGTTTTGAAGTTGAGTTCACAAAAAGACTTAGTGAACATAAGAACACCCTAATTGTACTCTTAACTATTTATTAAGATGGTTTGAAAATCGCTGTTTTTATTAAAATTCTGCACCATTGGAAAACAGCGATTTTCAAACCATCTTAATAAATAGCAAAAAAATTCCAAAAAATGTAAAATTTGGTCTCCAAGCACATTTTAATATAGATTGAACATCTAACGGTTTGAAAATGTCGTTTGAAGTCAATTCGATAGGTTTTAGAGTCGCGCTCACGGAAGAGCTTGGTGAGCTTAGGAGCACCCTAGTTCTACTCTACTAATTATATCGAATAATAGTAATTATATGTTTAACATTACATTTGTTATTAACGTCTTATTTTATTTATAGCATTCTTAACTAACGGTATCATTTTATCAATTATTTCATCATCTTCTTGATCTCTAAATCAGTTGACTAAACCCCTTTAATTTTATTTCAACGTCGTTAAGATTGTTTATATTTGAATGCACGGGGCCCAATTATGTTTATATTTGAATCCAGTGAAGGCCTCGGCCTAAGGCCTTAAGGCCCGTAATATATCTTTAACTAAAATCTGTTAAGTCCGGAACTCCGAATTTATTTAGAATTTTACATATAGACCCTACTGACAAGAGATAATTACCAAGGCTGCAGCACTCAACCCATTTAACCCCAGATTTAGCAAATATTTTAGATCAGTCCCTGATCCGTACCAGAAACGTACCAGCAACAATTTACCGACTAGTATAGGTGTTATTGGGTTCGGGTATGAATATGCAATCTAGAACATCGCATTTTAACTAGGTCCCATAGTTCTGATTAAACAAAAAGTTATAGAAATGATCAAAAGAATAAATGCCCAAGCCTCACAACATCCAATCAGATCAGAAATTGAATAATTTTTGCAATGGCTGAAAGGAGGAAATATTGGATCAATAGGTGTAAATAAAATCAATTAGCTAACAGTCACGACTAGGAAACTAAGTATCTCAAGCAAAATCACAGAAATAGGTCAAAGAGGTGGGGGGGCTCGGCCCATGTCCCGTAAACAAAATCACAAGCAATTCACATGAAACGTCAATTCAACTGACAAGGTACAAAGGAAGAAATAGAAAGAGGTCGTTACCGGGAAATCGACCGCTCCTTCTTAAACGGCCGGTATCAAGGCGCCTTAAGTCGCCTCGCTTCACGGTTGTCCCGAATTCAACAAGCCCACATAAATGAGGCGTCACAAGACACCGCACCAGCACCAACCCAGCACCGCACCAGTAAAGACACCACCAAAAGGAGGCCACAATAGCACAAAGGTCCAGCCGGGTTTGAAAAAAAAATCAAAACCCAAAATCTCCAAATCACAAGAGGATGACAGAGAGATAGAGGGTTTTGGATCGGGACCGTCCGAAACGAATCCATCGCTCGAGATCGCCTCGGAATTCGAACCTGTTTCTCGGAATGCGTGCGCTCCACTTTAGTTGAAAGGTCACGGATTCGTATCGGACGGTCCCGATCCAAAATCCAATTTTTGGGTTACTTCACTGGATCTGAGTTCGGAATAGACTATAGAGAGAGGGAGCCAAATTTCTCAGAACATGAGAGCAATCAGCCAACAAAATCCCAAAGACAACGAAATAGCGAGTGAGCTGCTAATTATAACCGAGAGGGGAGTAATAGCGGGGTGTACGGCCAAGCTCTAGCTCAGAGATAGGCACGCGCGTAAGGCAAAATAGTCGCCTCTGAGAGGTGAGATAGTAATGGTGATACGACAAGGCCAGAGAAGCGTACGGAGCAAAGACGAAAGAACCGCAGAAACATTAATCGTCGCCCACCTTTTCTTCTCCTGGAAGAAGCAAAGAGAAGAGAGAGCGCGGAGGTGGGGTTCAGAATTCAGCGACAGAGGGATTTGAGTGGGGGCGATGTAGCCAGAGAGAGATAGAGGTGCGGACCTGAACCCTTTTTCCAATTTGGCTAATATAGTCTTCAAATTTTCAACAGGAAGTGTTTTAGAGACCTTGAGATTCGTGTAGATGTAATTGAACGGTTGAGAAATTTCCAAAAATCCAAAGAGTCTAAATTGGTAATATCTAGTGAAACAGAACACATTTAATCAAATAAAACCAACCGGATTTACGTCTAAAATTTGTACGAATTTTTTTTGTTGTTGTTATTTTAAATTTTCATTAAATTCTTATTTGATATATTATTTCCATGTGTGTCACAAAAATTGTATTTCAAATCCGTAAGACTTTTAGAATCACGACATTCATTAACTTTAAATCGAACGTCTCAATTTAAGTTCCTAGTTGACATTTTTAACTTAATCATAAAATTATTTATGTTGATGTAATAATATCTTTGTTTCTCAATTATATTCTCTATGTTTATAACCATATTTCTGTACATGAGGTACTTAACTCACAAGGTGAGGTGATCTACTTTAGAAGACAATTATCAGGGGTGCTTGCTGCTGAATGGTCTAAAATCTTACACCTCATTAGTGTCACTGCCTTTACTCATGCTAGGGATAAGACTTCTTGGAAATGAGACTCTTCTTCCAAATTTTCTGTTCACTCTTTATATGAATTCTTAGTTTTTAGGGGGGTTTCTAATGTTAAGTATGCAATATGGTGGAAGTTACCTATCTCTCCTAAGATAAGAGTCTTATTGTCTAATAAAAAAATTCTGACTAAACAACGCTTAGTTAAAAGGGGATGGCTTGGTTCTAATCAGTGCCACTTTTGTGGAGGAGTGGAAACTGTGCGACATTTGTTTGTCCAATGTCCTTTTGTTCGAACTATTTGGTTCTGGATGGGGAATTTCCAGGGGGTATACATGTCTTGGTCACACTTCGATGATGTCTTAACCTTTGTGCATACTTTAAATTCTAAACAAAAAATTGCTACTCTTGTAGTGATTAGTGCTATTTGTTGGTCTGTATGGAAACATCGAAACGATATTTGCTTTACGGGAATTGCCCCCAAATCTAATAGAACACTCATCTTTCTTATACTTTCTTTAATTCAATATTGGTCAGGTAATATAAAGGAAGCTGTGGTGACGGAGCTGCGGTCTTGGACCCATGTTGAGGTTGAGGACATTCCGCTACGCGAGTGGGCTGCCGCTTCCGAGAGCATGATGCTTGAGGAGGACCTTACCACTGATGAGACTGTCTAGTCGATCTCATACTCAGTTTTGCTGTTTTCTTTGACAAGTTGTGTTTTGTAATAATTTCATCGTAGCAACTTGTTAAACTGTTCTTATGCCTTTACTAAATGTTCGTTTAGGGGTCATTAGGGTCTAATATACTGAGGTTGCCAGGTTTTTGGGGCTGCTTTTTACTTCTGTTAGTTGTGTAATTAAGAACCTTTTGCTAATGCAAATAGGCAATTTTTCCTTTTAAAAAAAATATGTAATAATATCTTTGTATAATCTTAATCGCCGATTAATCATCTGAAAATTTTAATTAGACGAAATTTATAAATTATTAGCTAATTAATCAATTAAAATTTTCAGACTATAACTATATATATATATATATATGGGAGCGGCTAAGTTGCTGCCGGCAGCATTTCGACAAGGTGCTTACGGGGGCATATCTTGCAATTTGATGTTCAAACAACAAATTCAAACCATTAGATGTTCAATCTATATTAAAATCTACTTGGAGACCAAATTTTATATTTTTTGGAATTTTTTTACTATTTTTTAAGCTGGATTGAAAACCGCTGTTTTTATTAAATTTCTGAAGCATTGAAAACAGCAGTTTTCAAACCAGCTAAAAAAATAGTAAAAAATTCCAAAAAATGTAAAATTTGGTCTCCAAGTAGATTTTAATATAGATTGAACATCTAACAGTTTGAATTTGTTGTTTGAACATCAAATTGCAAGATATGCCTCCGTAAGCACCTCGGCCGAAATGCTTCCGGAAGCAAATTAGCCATACTCTGTATATATATATATATATATATATATATATATATATATAGAGTACGGCTAACGCGCTTCCTCTAGCATTTCGGCCGAGGTGCTTCCGGGGGCATATCTTGCAATTTGATGTTCAAATAACAAATTCAAACCGTTAGATGTTCAATCTATATTAAAATCTACTTGGAGACCAAATTTTACATTTTTTGGAATTTTTTTACTATTTATTAAGATGGTTTGAAAATCGCTGTTTTCCAATGGTGCAGAAATTTAATAAAAACAGCGATTTTCAAACCATCTTAATAAATAGTAAAAAAATTGCAAAAAATGTAAAATTTGGTCTCCAAGCACATTTTAATATAGATTGAACATCTAACGGTTTGAATTTGTTGTTTGAATATCAAATTGCAAGATATGCCCCCGGAAGCACCTCGGCCGAAATGCTAGAGGAAGCGCGTTAGCCGTACTCTATATATATATATATTATTGAAATAAATTTAATTAGTTAGAAGAAAGGATAAAATTCTAACAAAATTTGACAAAATAGTTTGGTAAAGATATAACAAAATTTAATTAATTAATTCCAAAATTTAAAATTTTCGCATGGAGACGCATCACTCATAAGATAGAAGAGTTTCAATGGTTCAAATTTATTGTTTGAAGCCAATCCGATAAGTTTTGGAGTTGAGTTCACAAAGAGGCTCAGTGAACATAAGAACACCCTAATTCTACTCTACTATTAATTATAAATGTATATGATATTAGTGAAATAAATTTAATTAGTGATAATAAAGGATAAATTTCTAACAAAAACTTGACAAAATAGTTTTCAGTTTTACTTTTATATAATATAAACTTGTGTATATTTTGAAGGGAATTCTCTATGTCTAGAGATATATATGTAACTCGAGAAATGTAATTATAGTAGGGAAATAAATTCTTTCCGAAGTCCGATCAAGTCATTTGGTTTGCGTCAACATTCGTAATTAATGCAATCAAGTGTGCACGAATCTTAATGCGAAACAAATAGTTTGGACAGGACATTGGACTGAATTTGATTTGATGTCCATTAGAACGCTCTTGACTCCCCAAGAGAAAGGAAAAAAAGAGGAAAAAAGGGGAGGAAAGAAATGGAGGTTCAACAAGAGCGGAAGAGTTATATCGAACCAACCAATTCGGTTTGATGCCCAGCTGATATCGTTCAATTTGTGTCAAAATTCATGCTAACAATTTCAAAATCGAGAACTAGCATTTGGTTTAGTGACAAAAGCACATGGCTCTCATGTGGAAGATCATGGGTTCGAAATCCACAAAGTGGGAAAATCCTTTGTAATATAAACAAGGGTTTGAAGAAAGCTGGTATGCTAGACCTCCATCTTTCATTTCAAAAAAACTTCAAAATCCATGTTGATCAAGTGTGCACGAATCTTGATGTAAATTAAACGGCTAATTGGACCAGACATCGGACCATTGAAACGCCATCTGACTTCCCATCAAAAGAAAGAAACTTATGAATAAAAAAAAAAAGAAAAAAGGGAAAGAAATACAGATTCAGTCTGATGCTCAATCGAAGCCGTTTAATTTTGTGTGAACAACTTTAAATTCTTTGTTGATTAAGTGTGCACGAATGTTGTTTCAACTTAAATCACTCCAATTAGACATCAGACCCAAAAAAAAAAAAAAAAATTAAAAAAAAAAAAAAAAAAAAAGGAAAGAAATGGAAGGTTTGCTAAAGAGCGGAATAGAATAGTTGCATGGTTTTGTTATTCTCTCCTTATTCCAAAGAAAAAAAAAACAGGTGGCACGGTGCCACATCACGGCTATTATAAGGAGAGAAAGAGAAAGAGAACCCAGAGAAAGAAGAGAAAGAGCACTCGACCAATAACCCATCCCATCCCTTCCCTTTCCTTCCCTTCCCTTTCTCTCCTTCTCTCTCTCTCTCTCCCTTGCATGCTCTGCACAAACCTCTCTACCAAATCATAATCAAGAAAGGCGCAAGAGAGACGGCTAAGAGAAATGCGATCGCACGACACCATGGGTGGCGCTGGCGAGAGGGAAGAAGAAGAAGAAGAAGAAGCGGAGGAGGAACCCATAGAGAGAGGTTCCATGGGGGAAGGAGAAGGAGGAGATAGCGACACCGACAGAGACACCTCTGACAGCTTCGATCAGACCGACCAGTAATAAAGCTCCCACCTTTCTCGTTTTTTTTTGTTTCGATTTTAGCGCCGATTTTTCCTTTTGCATGCGCCAACCTTGATTCTCTCTACAGTCTACAATGAGACCTCAAGAAACTACTGTTCAACTCATAATCTCACTTACGGTTCTCTACTCAATTTCTACAAGTGGTTATGCTTTGTTTGTCAGACAGTGGCTTCTGAGTTCTGATTTTTTAAAAAGAACCATTTTTTTCTTTCTAACATGTGCAGAATGAGGTGGTATATTGGTATTTTATAGGATTACTGCTATACTATACCGGGTCTTATGTACCAGTTGCCAGGTCGACCGGTACAGTACTCTGTACCAAAAACGGTACTCAATGTGCCAACCAACCAATGTTGTCTGACCCAAAACGGTACAGTACCTCTCTGCTGGTTTTTTTTTTTTTTTGTTCTCTAAATAGTTTTTGTTTTCTTTTTTGTTTCAGGTTTGTGTGTGTTAAACTAGAAGAAATTCGAAAGGAAGTGCAATGTCCCATATGTTTAGGTACAACATTATAAATCTCTGTTAATTTATATCCAAGATTATAATTATTATTCCAATTTGCAAAAGCAATAATTATTATTCTGTAGTTTCTTTGGTGTAATTAATCCGATGCGTTTAGGGTACTAGTACAGACAGATAGAGTTTAAATTAATTTTACATTTAGTTTGGAATTAGTTAGTACTGATTTTACTATCAATGAATGTTAATATGATTGCACCTTTGCCAAAATTTTAATTTTTGTTTTGAAACTTTTTTCAGGAATAATCCGGAAAACCCGAACTGTTATGGAATGTCTGCACCGGTTTTGTCGTGACTGTATTGACAAATCCATGCGTTTAGGGTATGTAATATTATTTAGTAAAGTGTATGTGCTATAAGGGCATAATGGTCAATATGAAGACATACAAGTTTACTCTGGTACAAATGCAAGCTGGTATATACACAAATAGAAACAAAATATGAAAATAATAAATCAGGCATGTGGTACCTTAATTATTTTTCTTGGTATTTATAGGGTAAATATCTAGTTATATAACTATTAATTTACAATTATTTTTTTTACTTAGCAATAATGAGTGCCCAGCTTGTCGTACCCATTGTGCAAGCCGTCGTTCTCTAAGAGACGATCCCAACTTTGATGCATTGATATCCGCGTTGTATCCTGATATTGACAGATTTGAGAAAGAGGTACTGCATCTTTTAATGCATATCCTTTTTTGTTGGAATTTTAGCATGTTTTTATTTATTCTTTTTTTTTTTGCTGGTATATGTTGAATTAAAACTGGTTTTTATTATTGCAGGAGCTATCTTTTAATGAAGAGGAAAAACAAAGGAATAAGATGGTACTTTTTAGCTCTTTATAATATTATGTCATATCATTATATGAGTCGGTATCCTCTTGAGATATCTAAGATTTTCAGTTTATCTAAAGCAGGACCAAATATATTTTTTGGGTGCCTATTCGAAATGCAAGGGGTCAGTATTATTGTGCTTTGAGATTCGTGCATAAAGGATTTGAACGGTCCAGATTTTCCACAGATCTACTCAAAAGTTTGAGATATCTCAGAGGATGCAAATTCATCATTATATACCCTTACTCTTGAACTTATTTATTTATTGATTTTCGACCAATCGGCTTATTGCCATTGCTTATAGTTTTATGTATAATTACTCTTAGTTTATGTACCGAATTCTGGTTTTAATGGTAGATCCAAGATTCGATTGCGGAGACATTTCGCCGGCAATCAGAAGTGGCCGGAAAGAAAAGTGCCGCAAAATCACCTGTATCAGCTAATGCCCGGAGATCGAGAAAGAGAGGCACGGGATCTGCCCGGGATGCGGGCCCTTCTGGTAATATATCTATTACTTTATTATTTATCTTGCACCATATCAGGTTTATGGTGTATATTAGTTGATTTGGTCGAATTTATAAAAATCTGGATAAATTTATCAGATTATGATATTATTAGTCGATTTGGTCGAATATATAAAAATCTTTTTCATTTTTCATTTGTATTCCAAAAATACAATTCATTTTTCTTTATATAGATCGAATAAAGAGCATATTTGGTATTTGTATATTACCCATGGTGTACCATATCAGAGTACTGGTAATGTATGAATTTCAATCTTTGATGAATATGAATCTGGACCGTCGGATCAGAATTTGCACGAATAATAAAAGGGCTTCGTGAATTTTTTGCACAGTACTTGTAGGAATCGCCTACCTTTTGATAATTTGCAACTAAAACTCAGATTTTTTTTATTTACAAAGAACACCCAGATGATAAAGCAGGGTCAATTAAAAGAAAAAATGACTAAATTGCCCCTGATAAAACTTCTTGTTGTGAAGTCAAATAAATCAGTTGAATGAAACATTTGAAATAAATGAAATACAACACATCAGAGATACAATGCATAGTAGAAACTGCTGTTGGTGTAAATTAAATTATTGATAGGCCATACCTTGTCTTATTTAATTACTGGAAAACTATTTGCAACTAAAACCCAGAATTTTTTATGAGTAAATTACTCAAATGATCCTTACAGTATCGTCTCTCTTCCCTTTTGGTCCTTGTAGGTACAATATTTTTATTATTCTTTTAAAAGTTTCTCACTTGTACCAATTTGGTCTTGCCATTAATAACTGTTGAAAGTAATATTTCGATCCATTTCAGCATCGCAGCATTTCAAATAACATGCATGTAGTCATACGAGCAGTTCAGGTGGCATAAATACTTATATCACATATCATATATCAATGAAATTGATACCGCTGTTATTATAAATCAACTAGAAGTTATATTTTCAAGATAATGGTAGGACTAATCTGGTACAAACAGGAAATTTCTTAGGACCAAAATGGGAACACTGAAATACTGAGATCAAAATAGGGTTTGAGTGATACTTTCAGGACCATTTCTGTAATTACTCCTTTTTTCTTTTGGATATTTTTGCAAATAACATCCTGTGTAAAAAATGATTTAATCAAGCAGAAATGACCAATTTGCCCCCTTGTCTTTTCCTTATAATGCAAATAAATTTCTTCATAACTGCATGTACAGGTTCTGACAACGATGAGGGACAAGAACAGCAAGACAACATTGAGGAGGTTAATGTGGGGAGAAATGGGACCCACTCGCCAGAGGAACAATCACCGCCTCCTCCCGAGGAAAGACCAAAGAGGCGTAGAAAATCTAGACATAGCACAAATGAGGAGAGAGAAATAGGCGAAATCGAAAATTTACAGGACAGTTTAAACTCATCACTTCTGATAGCATGGGGCCGTAATGGGACCCGGTCCCGCTATGCTAGGGTCCCGCGCTTGACCAGGTTGATGCAGCACCTGAGAATTTCTGAAGAAGAAAATAACGAGGTATGTATGTGTATCAGTATGATTAATTTTTTAACAGTATGTGCCAAAGTGTCTTTGGAAAGGTTAAATTTGAAGGTTATGAGGTGCATTTTGTAATTTTAACACCAGATGTAAAAGCAGGGTCATATCAAAGAAAAATGATTAAATTGCCCCTGATAAAACTTCTTGTGAAATAAAATTAATCAGTTTAATGAAACATCTGAACTAAATGAAATAATGAGGTATATATGTGTATGATTAATTTTTATGGGGTGCATTTTGTAATTTTGCAGTTGAATCTGAATGTAAATTTGGTTCCGCTCAACGGATCAAATTCACCTGAAATGGAGAAGCCTTATATTCGTTGCCGGCCTTCGGCTTCTGTCAGTCACCTCTGCCATGTCAGCATCTCTCTCTCTTTGTTAAACAAAGTGATTGTACAAAAGTAGAAAAAATAAAGAGTGAGGCTATGGTACTATGCATAGCACATATTGGTCCGTACTATGGATCAATATTTTCGTTTTTGAAAGTCCAAACAGTCAAATCTGAACCGTTCAACATAATCTTCATATGAAAATGTACTTGTAAATGAAATTTACATTTTTTAGAATTTTTTTATTATTTTTTTAGATAGGTAGAAAATCACTTGATCTAAAAATTCTAGACCATTCAAAAGTAGTGATTTTCTACCTATATAAAAAAATTCTTAAAAATGTAAAATTTAGTCTTCAAGTACATTTTCATATGGAAATCTTGTTTGATCGGTTCAAATTTAGTCCTAAAGTACCATAGCCTCACTCAAAAATAAATGTATTTGACAATATATTAAGGCGACTATTTTATAATGTTTTTTTCATGCAGCTGGTGTCGATACAAACCTCTTGCCTAGCCGAAAATGTGGAGATATACATGAAGAAACAAAGTGTTAGAAATTCAAGTGGCGTGTTTATATTATCTGGAGAGAAATCTTTGACCGAGATATTACCCTTTGCATCTCTCGAGAAAGGCGAACTGGTTAGACTAATTAGATCAACTTCTTTTCTGTAACATAGTTTGTCTTGTCCTATATTTTGTTTCATTATCAATTTTCTTTAGTTGGCAAGTACTGGTGTAATCAAATTCAGAAGAATTTTAACTGTAGTTGGTACGTACTGGTACACTTTCAGTACCTTATCAGGTTCAGTATATTAGCTGTAGTTGTTACATATATATCAACTGTAGTTGGTATGTACTGGTACAGAAAAATTAACTGTAGTTGGTACATACTGGTACGTATATTTCAGTACATACCAACATCAAAAATAGGCTGATCATTTGTTGGTGCACTATAAAAAAGCAGCTCAAAATGCAAAACTAGAACATACAGGTACACTTTCAGTACCTTATGTTATTTGATATATAGCTGATGTATATTTACCATTTGATGAAATATCAAGTTACTAATATAATTTTGCTTCTTTGCTTATAGGTGTTGCTTTATGCTGTGAAAAATACAAGGTAGGAACAACTGGCATGGGCTAATTCTCTCCTCTAGTAGAAATGAAAACTAACAGCATGTGAATATTCATAGCAGTAATTCATTTCTTTAGAGGGTGTAATTGCTTATAAATTTATGTTGTCAATATACTCTTGCCTGATCTGAGAAGTTTTTGTAAAAAATACTGAATTCTTGCATCTAAAGTTTTAAGCATATAATTTTTTTGGCTGACTACTATGTTTTGTTCTATTATTTTTATTTTTTTCTGGTAAAATTGAGAACACATGTCAACACCTCAGAGGCTGCTTTTAATTAATTTGAAGGCTCAATCTTTTGATTTTTTTTTTTTATTAATTTAGGCTAATTCTAAAAATTTCAAAACATATAAGAACTAATTTATGTCTTTTTGCATGTGTATAAAATTATATATGCTCTTGATGTTTTTCATTAAATTAAGCTATGTTTATGATTGAAAAGTCTTTAAAACTAACAAATAATTTCTAATTTATGCCCTTAATGTGTGTATTATTAATTTCACTTATGATCCAAAAATTTGGGCTACATTAATGATCCAAAAATTATCATAATTGACAAATAATTTTGGAATTATGTTTTTAATACTTGCATGACATTTTTTAGCAAATAAAATAATAAATAAAATATTATGCATAAATTTGTTTATAATGTAACTACAGTGCAAGTTTTGGGTCAATTTAAACCACAGTTATACATATAATGTTTTACTTGTGCATAATTCTATTCAAGGTAAATCCAACATATAAATCAGATATTAACCCTAAAATTCTATTAGAATATATTTATATTGTAAGTCTATATTGATATATTTAATCAAGTTAGACCACTTTTATGATTTTAGAATGATAAAATCAGACATTAAAATCCCAGAAATGCCACAGATTAATGTGCCACAGAGAATCCTAAAAGTGACCGAACGTAAACCATACTGCGTCAGAAGTGGGACCCACTATGACGGCAGAACAAGAGGCAGGCAGGCTTCATGAATTGACGCCTAATATTAAATTAAACCCAGCTTTTACCTTTTATACATAGGCCCTCCTTTTATTTTATTTTTTATAATTGTCTTCTTTTGTGAAATGAATTAGGAGTGTTCATCGGTGCGGTTTAATCGGTTTTAAACCGAACTGAAAGAGTTCGGATTAAACGGAATGTTTTTTTTTCAGTTGAACTAATCGGTTCGGTTCATTTTAAAATGTTCAGTTCGGTTCGTCTTAAATTTTTTAAAACTGATTAGACCGAACTGATCAAAAATTTTAAACCCGTCCCTAATCCAAAACAAACATTTGAAAAAATTCACAAAATACTACATAATAGATAATGCTTGGTTCAGTTTAAAACATGTTAGACTGGACAAAAATTTTAAATCCATCTTAAAAAATTCAAAAAATTAACAAAAAATTATTTATTTCTATGATTAAACATCTTATTTTGGTCAACCGGACAAACCGAAATTTAGTTAAGTTTGGTTCGGTTGATAAGTTTATTTTGATCGGTTCGGTTGTAATTTTGAAAACCGAATAAAATTTTAATTTGCCTATTTTATTTTGATTTTAACCAAACTGTACCGATTAACACCACTAAATCGGATCATCATGACTTTGAAGTTAATGAGAACAAGAGATAACTAATTTCTAGCTTGTATATTATGACTGAGAGAAAATTTGAGAGTGATTTCTTTTAATTAAAAATCAACATAGATTTATTGAATATGGATACAATATCAATAAATATAATCTTCCAACGAATATAAATATGGTTTATACTTTTTGAAAGAGATAGATAAATTAAAATGATACATAAGAGTAAAGCTAAGGTGCTCTTAAGTGTACCGTACTCCTAAATGTAGGCCGTTGGATTTCTTTAAAAGTCGTGCTACCACGCCTTTTAAAGAATCTACACGACTTTTAAAGAAATCCAACGGCCTACATTTAGGAGTACGGTACACTTAAGAGCACCTTAGCTTTACTCGATACATAAAATAACCATGCAAATAATATTGTTTAAAAAAAATGAAATAATTAAAAGCTGCTGGCCACTAAAAGAAAGTGTGATGTGGAGTTTAAAAGGAAGATTTTTGTATGAAAATGAAACTTGTATAATTGTATGTAATATTTTATGGTTAACATAATTATTGGTATGCACTATAAAGTCAACAAGCACTAATTGGAGAAATTTCATGTATATCCTTAAAAAAAATTGAAAGTATGAATTTCTCCTTTTAAAATTCATAACATCATATTTACTCTTTTAAATTTTAAAAAACTCACATATTTATTTATAGAGTTGCCATTTTAACATTATTAAAAAATTAAAAAAATACATAATTTTGAGGATTTAAAGGGTATACATGGAATTTTCCCATACAAATTGATGAACCTTCCCCATAATAAAAGATAAAAACTTTTACAGGACAGCTAATCATAAATTAAAAAATATCACGCATTTAATTAAAACAAGGAGGTGGATATGGTGACATGCACGCAATTAAATTAATGTGTGAGAAAAAACATTTAAAATATTACGAGGTGCTAATAATAAAAATGAAAGAAAGATTTACCATGAGCTGAAGATTATGCAAAAGAAAATTTGGGTAAGATTTTAACAGAGTAGTTTTCACTTCATGCAGTGAACAAGCTCATATGCAGCATTAGTTTAATTCTATAGTCCGTGCGCTACATGAAGCCAAAACTAGTCTGTTAAAAAAAAAAAGAAAAAAAAGAGAGGCGAAATCTCCTCCGCAGATTCCGACGACCAAAGTGTCAAAGACCAAGTGGGCCCCACTCAAAAGCGGCCGCCGCTCGACCCACTGTCTCGTGCCACCTTGGTCCCCTATTTTTCTTTTAGTGATCCCCACATTTGTCGGCATAATCACAACCGTCAACGTCGCACGCAACACCAATCACAACCGTGCAATGAGAATAATTCTACAATATTACTATAGAGTAATTGCAGAGAATGGCATCAGGTTAAGTAAGTTCCCTAGTCCCTACATACTTGCACGTTATGGACCGTAGCCGGTCAGGTCGCGATCGAATGTGGACCCCAGTAAAGCAAGCAACATACACGTGTCAGTATCTGGATGAGAAAGCCAGTAGGATAATGGTGTCTGTCTTCGGACAAGGACCTACACCAACCGGTCACTGCGACGGTAAAGCCGGCTTTAATGCTCTACTTTTACAGAGTCATTTTTTCAACCCTGTTAAACGAAACGCACACGTGGCCGTCATGGGTTTCGGATCTCGAGACAGGCGTCCACACCACGCTTGCATAATATTATTCTTTTCTTTTTCGCGGCGTAATGAGTGTCTCAGTGGACCCCACCTAACAAACAGTATTGCCTCGTGATTCGTTCGTACGATAGTCCCTCAGTAACCCAAATTTTGCTTTTGGATCTAGTCCGTCCGATCCGATCTAACACGAATGTTAAGGAGTCTCCGACAGTTTAGATATGAGCTCATAATTTGAGATACTTTAGGGGATCAGGACCCTTGATAATCTCTCACCGCCATCTCTAGATCTATTTATCCGGTGCACGCGGAGTTGGACTACTGAACAGTAAGATCGATATAAAAAGTGTGCGGGATCCACGTGCGGTGTGTGAGCCAAATGTATCTTAAAGTAGTTCGGTAGCGGATCTACTATTTAATGAGTCAATCTTAACCGGGAAAATAAAAGAGAGAGAGGTGGAGAAAACGACAAAAGAGTGCCGGCTGTTGCTGGTCACCCCACGCTTCCTCTGCAGCGGCCGGCTCTCTTTATCCACTACCGTAATTTAATGCTGTACCTCAATTCTTATCATTTAAACCCAGTGCACCATACATATTAGTCGTGTGTACTGACGAAAGGGTCCCACTCAAATAGCTCCCCATATTCCTCGTGCATGCTACATACGAGTGCTCAGTACGAGCGGATCTCGCGGTCAGTACCAAATTATTCTTTTATTAATAAAATAATTTAAATCACAAGCGGCCATTTGACGGTGACGTGGCATCTCTTCTCTGGAAAAACTAGGATTAAAGGGTAATGATTTTAAAAGATTAGTTTTAGTTTCATGCAGCGCACGGACTATAGATTTAAAACATCTTTGCATTTGGTTAGTCCGCTGCATAAAGCCAAAACTACTGTGTTACAATCTTCACCCGATTAAATTAGAGGGAGCGCCTTCCACGCAAAAGAAAGCGGCAGTTGGTTTTGCTGAAGTGTCGTTCTGTGATTGGATAGTTTCGGATTATTATATTTAAAATAATTTTATCAAGAGAAATAAAAAGCCTTTCTTGCTAGTTGCTACTACATCTCACTGGTAACAAAATAGAAGTAGATTTAATCTAAGAAAAATAAAGAAACAAATAAAAGGATGCCAAGATATATACAAAAAACTGTTTTATTAGGTCTGATAATGAGATCTAAAAATTATCAAGCGAGTCAGCCGGTGGAGCGAGGTTGAGATCAAGATCCAACGGCTTCCTTTTAGCCACCAAAGGTGAAGAGGATTCTTCTGATTCCCTCTTCACCGGTGGTGACCTGACCTCTTGAATTAACGGTGGTCCCACCAAACCCATAGTCGACTGATCAATTAAATAAAACCTCTGACCACCGGGCCCCACGACGCAGTGGAACAGATCCAGACTAACCGGTGGTGGTGCAGTCACCGCAGGTATGGTTACCGGTTGTTGTACCGGATCTTCTACAGTGCTACTGTTGCTGCTGTTTGTACCACCGTTGATAGAAGGAAGAGAGAAGTTTGTTTTTGCTTTGGGTCCCCGGAATTGACGCGCGGCCGTGTCATACGCATGAGCTGCCTCCTCAGGCGTGTCGTAGGTACCAAGCCAGACACGGGATTTCTTCCCGGGGTCACGTATCTCGGCCGCGTAACGACCCCATGGTCTCTTACGGACTCCACGGTAGTGGATCTTCTCTGTTGCCTTATCGGATCTGCTATCCTTTAGATTCATGGGATTATTGAGTACTGAGCTTTGAATTTGTTTCTCTCTTTGAGGCGCCATTTGTTGTGTTGGATAAGGAGAGGAGAGAAGAGAAGAGGCGTCGGTGGGTATTTATAAGGGATGCGGTTCAGTAATCTACGAGATTTTTATGAAAGCAACCTCTAAAACATTGTTTATTATTTTATTAAGCATTTTTGCCATATGTCCATACAATCTTTTGGCTTTTGACAATATGCTTGTAATTAACTTAATGAGTGTGTCTTATGTGGACATAAGGACCTATTTGTAAAATGAATATATTTTCATTTTCAAAGTTCAAACAGTCGATCCGACCGTTCAACATTATCTCCATATTAAAATGTACTTGGATGTCAAATTTTACATTTTTTTGAATTTTTTTACTATTTATTAAGTATTTTACAAAACTAGTCAAATTCAGACCATTGAATTTTGTAAACTACTTAATAAATAGTAAAAACATTAAAAAAAAATGTAAAATTTGACCTCCAAATACATTTTAATATGGAGATAATGTTGAACGGTCGGATCGACTGTTTGAACTTTGAAAATGAAAATATGTTCATTTTACAAATAGGTCCTTATGTCCATTGAAGAATTTGCCTTATTATTTTATTAAGCATTTTTCCCATATGTCCATACAATCTTTTGGCGTTTGACAATATGCTTGTAATTATTTTAAAGCTGATAATTTTTATTGTATATTAGTAATGATACAATTATGTTTTGGTAGAAGTTTGATTTATAAGGTTTGCTTTATTTATTATACGTTACAAATATTAATAATTATGACTTTTATAGAGAATGTACGAAAATAATTTAGATCAGTGTATTTAAATGAATCATAATATAATGATTACGTTGCGATTATCATGTATACTAAAGGAAGTTTATTGTTTCAATTTTTTTATTTTAGTTTATAATTAAAATTAAGTTTAATCGACCATTTAGATTTTTAAAACTTAATTATTGATAAAATAATATCATAAAATTCTCAATGACAATCCAAGAAAATCCTCTTTAATATTTTTTGTTGGTCAGTAGGGATCTTATATGAAGATGAAGAAGTCAAAGTTTTATGAACTACTTAATTCTGAAGCTCTCTAATAAATTTTACATGCTACTATATGACATAAAGTTTTATACGCACGTGCTTATTATGACATAATTAGATATTGATTATCACTTTGCATATTAGGTAGTACATTGATATGGATTATACTGATAAGCTAGTTTTATTATACACAAATGGTGCGTGTTCCACTTGTCAGAATCATTGTATGTAATCTCTGTCTCACTAATGTATTGATAATGTATCGACGATGATTACTTTAGTACTTGATTCGGAAAATAATTCTTCAAAAATTGATCGCGGAGATGAAAGTTGGTCAATTTAAGTAAAATTGTTTTTTAATAGTTATATTGTATCATTTTTTTTAATATAAGTAACAAACATTTAAAGCTAATGCAATATAAATATGATGTGAAAAATATTCATGTTTATTTGTTTTTTATATATTGAGACATGTTATAATTGTACATATTGTTGTAATTTTGTTATTACCTCTTCAAAGAAGCATAGTTTGTTATTATAATTGATAATACGAATAATTTAACGTTATTTGAATGAGAGATGCTTCGGTGGACATAAGGACCTATTTGTAAAATGAACATATTTTCATTTTCAAAGTTCAAACAGTCGATCCGACCGTTCAACATTATCTCCATATTAAAATGTATTTGGAGGTCAAATTTTACATTTTTTTTGAATTTTTTTACAATTTATTAAGTATTTTACAAATTCAATGGTCTGAATTTGACTAGTTTTTGTAAAATACTTTATTTAGTAAAAAAATTCAAAAAAAATGTAAAATTTGACCTCCAAATACATTTTAATATGGAGATAATGTTGAACGGTCGGATCGACTGTTTGAACTTTGAAAATGAAAATATGTTCATTTTACAAATAGGTTCTTATGTCCACCGAAGCAAATGCCTATTTGAATACTTCATAGTACAACTAACGGGTAAAATATATTGAGAATATGTGAAAATACATGAGTTTTCTAGGGACATACATGTAAAATGTAAATTGTTAAATTTTTAGCGTACCGCGTACACAAAAGAGGCAGAGAAGGAGGCGAGCGGCGGGATAAGAAATAATTAAAAATAAATAAAAAATAAAAAAACATTAGCGTTTGAGACGGGCCCAGTCAACTTAGCGGTTTGACCCGACCCGGCCCCGCCGCCCATTTGATGTGCGCGTGTCTGCGTGGCACCTTTTCAGTTTTCACTACTAGTAAGTATTTATATAAGAGTGAGGCTATGGTGCTATGCATAGCACACATGACTAGTGTACTACGGCTCAATATGGTACTTTTTAAAATCCTAACGGTCGATCCGACCGTTCAATGTGATAATCATATGAATATGTACTTGCAAACTAAATTTTATATTTTTTCAAATTTTTTTACTATTTTTTTAGATAGGTAGAAAAATCAGTGTTTTTTTAAAATTCTGGACCATCAAAATTCTACCTATCTAAAAAAATAGTAAAAAAATTCGAAAAAATGTAAAATTTAGTTTGCAAGTACATATTCATATAATTATCACATTGAACGGTCGGATCGACCGTTAGGATTTTAAAAAGTACCATATTGAGCCGTAGTACACTAGCCATCCGTGCTATGCATAGCACCATAGCCTCACTCTTTATATAATCCAAACCCATTAATCATTATCTTAATCAAACCCGCAATCCTTAATTCCTTGATTGATTATTAATCATTATTTCCAGCCGCCGCTCGTACGAGCAAGTGTCTGGTAAATATATTGGCAGTGGATATTTTACTTAATACAGCTCACAGACAATATAACTAATACATCACTTCATATGACTTGTGCACTGTTTAAAGAAAAATCTGCTCTGTTGTAAGTGTCCGTATAGAATTATACTGATTGGTGTCTCCAACTGTTCCCTAGATGCAGCTCCCAGGTCCATGGTATCCTGCCCCATATAGTTGGGTCCCATATGTCAGTTGAACATTGGGAATAATCTGTAACATTTTTTAAGGGGATGGTTATGCGCGGTGTTTGACACGGGGTTATGGGTTTCGGCAGTAGAAGGGCCCACTAAAAACCAGGCAATTACGAGCAAGTGTCGGGTAAAGATATTGACAGAATATATTTTACTTAATTCAGCGCACGGATAATACAACTAATACAGCACTTTATATGATTTGTGCGCTGTTTATCGTAAAAACTGCTCTGTCAGTATTTTACCTGCAAGTGTCCGTAGAGAATTGTACTGATTGATGTCTCCAACTGCTCCATAGATGTAGCTCCAAGGTCCATGACATGCTGCCCCACATAGCTGGGTCCTAACTGTCAGTGAATATTTTACAAGGGATGGTTATGCGCGGTGTTTGACACGGGGTTATGGGTTTCGGCAGTGCGGGGCCCACAAAAAAACAGGCAATTATGGTTCAGGCGTCGCCTTCTTGGGCTGGGTCCACCACTATTTCGTAGAAAACGAAAATGTCGACACATCGCGGTGCAGGATTTCATTTCCTCATCTCCAGTATCTGTAAACTGGAGAGAATACAGAATCAGCTGTCATTCTGCAATTTTGGTAGGCGTTCAACAATTTTGATTGTATTTTTTAAATTAAATCAACGAATGAGAAAAAATTAAAGGAACTTTCGGCTGTATAATTTAATTGCGTATCAAATTTTGATTGTTTTACGTGCCATATTAAAAAATACAACTCGAGAGATTCTAAGTCACATCAATGAGACGAAGAACCTAGCTATTTTAGTGAAGATAGATTTCTCAAAGGCTTTTGACTCAGTTAATTGGAAATTTATTTTAGATGTCATGACTCAAAGAGGGTTTCCAAACCGTTGGGTCAGATGGGTCCAAGACCTATTGAGTTCGGCCACATCAAGAGTGGTTATCAATGGAGAACCATTAGAATTTTTTGCACATAAACAAGGTTTCCGTCAAGGTGATCCTTTATCACCTATGCTCTTTCTTATTGCCGCTGATGTTTTCCAACAAATGTTACATGTGGCAAATACAATTTTAACCAAATCGATTTCTTCAAAGATTCTTGAATCTATCATTGCGCTTCAAAATATCTCACTTCTCTTAAGATGGTGGTGGCGATTAATTGTACCAGCAGAGTGAGTCATCAGGGGAGTACAGTTCAAAATCATTGTATAGTGTTCTCATGTCAGTTGGAAAGGTTGCGTGGAGGTTTAACAAATTGTGGTCTGCTAAGTGCCCTCGTTCAGCTAAGATTTTCATGTTCTCAGTCTTGAATGCAAGAATACTCACGCAAGACATGTTGCCAAATGGAGAATGCTTTCTGCAAAGCTGGGAATAAATCTAATCAAACATGGCGCCACCATTCAAGAGATATGGATCTTATGAACTGAAGCGCTCAGAGATAGAATTTACAACCGTGGTTGTTTTTTTAAAGGAGAAATTGATAATGATAACATATATTGAACAAAGACAAGTTGATAATTAAGATTCCGCTTTGGATAAAAAATAATATTGAATTCCAATTTGCTCTAATTCTTTAGAAAATTTCCTCTGGGGTAACATAATATTTGAGTCTAAATCATAACTGCCAGATCTGAATTCGGTCAATCCCAGAGCTGATCGGACGGTCCAGATCTAAACTAAATATTTCTGTTACCTCAGATGATTGATTCCGTCTTCCTAAACTAAATCGGAGAAAGAGAGAACAAAATTTGAAAAGTGAGAGACAAGCAAATGGAGGAAGCATCTGAGACGAAGAAGAAGGCGAAGTGGGTTTACAGAATCAGTGCTCAAGCGGAGTGGGAAGAGCTTCAACACAAGGGATTCACTCATGGCGGAGATCTCGATCGCACCACCGGTTGTATTCACCTCAGTGACCTCGATCAGGTCTCTCTCTCTCTCTCTCTCTTCACCTCATCAGATTCATTTCTATATCTGTAGACATGTGAATGATGTTTAGATATATTGATTCAGGTGAAGATGACACTGGTAAATTTCTTTGCTGGAAGAGAGGATCTTTATTTGGTCCAAATCGATGCTGCTAAGGTATTATTATATCCAATTTCAGGGTAAAGATTTTAACAGAGGAATTTTGTCTTCATGCAGCGCACAAATCATATGCAGTGCTGTTTTGATTTTATAGTCCGTGCGCTGCATGAAGCCAAAACTGCTCTCTTAAAATATTTACCCCAATTTCAATTTCATCATGAGTTTGGGAGTAAAGATATTGACAGAGGAGTTTTTACTTCATGCAGAGCACAAGTCATATTTATCTATTTATCACTACTTTTGACTCTACTATCCAACCGCTGCATGAAGCAAAAACTACTCTGTCAATATCTTTCCCCTAATTTTAGTTGCAAATTCTCGAGGCCGTATATAGTAACATATGCAGTACCAAATACGAATTAATTCAAATTGGTTTCAAATTGGACAGTTTAAATTGCGTGCTGTAAAGTCTCTGTTATCACAACTATGGCATAAAGCACAAAGCACATTAAAAAATGGTGTTGCTTGGTAACCTAATTGAACTTATGGAATGATATCATCTGTAGTGGTACTGGTACCAAAACAACTGAAATTATTTACTGGAACCACACACCAGTAACTAAACTATAAGGTATCAGATCACCGGTCCAACCTTCTTGCATAAAAATCATGACTGGTACATGCAAGGTAAGGGTTACTATATATATATATATACCATCCCTTGTACCAGAACCATACATGCACTGTTTGTTGCGATTATTGAGTGTTTATGTATAATTATTTCTACAGCTAGGAGAAGGGTTAGTGTATGAATCGGCGGATGGTACAAACTACTTCCCGCATTTTTACGGTCCTGAGAAAAGCTTCGTGCCTTTACAGTTAGATACTGTTGTAAAAGCTGAAAAGGTGGATTTGGTTGATGGTAATTTTAATTTGCCCACACACACTCCGGAGGCTACTACTACTACTACTACCAATGATAATCCTCAACGATGATATTCCCTGGGACTACGCCAATGATGATATCGACTATGATCGTTTTTTCGGCAACGACAATGACAACGACTTTACCAATAATGATATGGAAAATTTCGGGTTCGAAGATTGTTACTCACCTTAGGGATGCAATGATTATGCTAATACTATTATAATGGTCACTATGGTTTTTAACAAGTTTGATGCATTTGAATTATCATCTGTAAGATGGTATTATGTTTACCTACAATTAATATATATGTTGTTCTCTGTGTTTTTCTCCAAGTTCAGTCAATTCTCTGCTATTCTATGTTGTCCAATTCATTTAGGGCCGGTTCAAATTAATTTTGTTGGTGTAACTTAATTTAAAACATATTTATATATTTCTTTTTCAACCTTCATGTTCAAATTAGGATTTTAAAATATTATCATTTATTGACTTCAAAAGAGAAGGTTGAAAAGCACAGGTCTTCCAAAATTTGTCATCCATCAACATAATTTTTTTTATCTTATCTTATCTGAAGTAATAACTAATTACAACACAATTTATTTTATTGAGGGTATTTAGGACAATATGCCTACTTCACTATATAATTTTAAATTTTACATGGCTGAAATTCAACATAATATATTATGTAATATTTTGACCTTATTAAGTGTAAACATTGTATAAATATTATTATTTAATTATTAATACTTGTTGTAATCAGTCTCAAATAAGTGTCAATTCATATATATTTCCTGCTTGTCAGAACACATATGCAAAATATAGATTGTTTATGGTGAAAACTTTACAGACTAAATTTCAACATTATTGTCATTTTTTTTAAATTTTATCCGAGTACCATATTTTTTTTTGTAGTAACTAGTAAGTGTTTACCCTTTGCACAAAAAAAAAATATTTAAACAGTTTCATTTTTGTTTTTCAACCTTTCTTATTTCGTTTTATTACATGAAAATATTGAGGAAAGAGATAAATACAGATGCGAAAAATAAAACATAAGAAAGGATAAATTTGTAAGAATTCAGATCAAGTTAGGTACCTGGTCTGGTAGATGAGATTCAGACAGTTCATTTTATTTTTTTTATAAATTCCAGTTAAGTTTAGGTTAAATTAACACTTTACTCTCAAAATAGATATTTCAGTAAATAATCAGGTGTGAAATATTTCTTGAGCTCAAACTTGATTCTTTTAAAAGGTAATTAAATGCATTTTAAAGTTCCTAAAATAATCCATTTTATTTTTTTATTCTAGAAAAAGGGATGATCTCGTGAGTTTTGATCATGACCTTTAAGTTGAGATAATGCAATTTTTATGTTAAAGCATTGTAAAAGCATTTTGGAGTCATCGAAATTTCATGTTTATACATATTTAAATGAAAAATATATATATATATATAGAGAGAGAGAGAGAATGACTTGTTGGATTTAGAGACGTCTAATTACAATAATAAAGTTGGACATGCGTGCATTATGATTATGATATCAAATACTGTCGCAAGATTACATTTATGTAATGATTAAAATATGCCAAATAATGTGATTAATTAAGCCATGGCATTATACGTATTTATATATATATAAGGTTTTGGATACGAATACATATAGAACAATGTTAATCAATATAATTGTTAATGGACCGATTATAGTTGATTAAAATAATAGCAGTAATAAATATAGGCTAAATAAGGAAATCAGAATTTATTCTGATTTAATTCGGTTTTTCTGGAGGTTCCTGATTTTCCAGATCCTTGAAATCCGAAATCAAGATTCTTGGCAAACTTGTTTTCCAAGTATTAGCCAATTTTTGACTGCCCTAGGATTAGGATTTTGCACTGCTATAAAAGGGCTGAGTCTCCAAGGCTTGCAATCAATTCATGACAATTGTCTGCTCCATTGAAGACAAGGTACTCTGTCATAATATTTAGGATAGCCAGAGAAAAGGATTGCAAGTTCTTGAAAGGACTCGAGAGCCAACAACTCAAGTCAAGACCAGGAGCGTATCAACCCAGAGCCTTGAAAGCTGTCTGATTGATAGCATACGGAGGCCTTTGAAGATGGAAAGTAAGTTCCGCTGTGCATTAAGTTTAATTTCTTACAAAGGAGTAGATCTTGGTTAGGGTTTAAAGTAATTAGGAAAACCCACAAAGTAAACCCAACATGACTAATATCAAAACGTTTGTTCCTGGGTCATGGAGCAATCAAGTTTTAAACCGTCCGATCTGAATTTCGATTCGTGCATATTTGGTACGATCAGAACTCAAAATTGTCGCTGAATTGCTATGGATGACTTCTCCAGTACTGGAGGCGTCCAGTTTAGTAAAACCCCAACCCACAGAGTTCTCTCTCTCACGCGAACCTCTCTCTCAGCCCCAGCCCTAAATCGCACCCAAAGCCTCCTTTCGCTCCTCTCCTCTCTCGGCGTCGAGACCATCAGGCCCTCTCCTCTCGCGATTTGTCTCTCTTCCCGGTCTCTCCTTCAAATCCTCTATCAGATTCGCCAGTCTCTCTATCGAATCCACGTCACCACCGCTAGGTTTCTCCAAATTGCAGGGCTTCAGCCGTTTTCGCCTGCTTCCACGCATCCTCGCCTCTCAGTTCCTTCCACCGTCTCTTGGCCCCATTGATTAGGTTTAAACTTTATTCACATTTTGAATACCTTTTCCTTTTGTGATTATCTAATCTAGCACCAATTTCACTGGAAGAATGCCATTACATTGTAAATAGTTCTATCTTAAGATTCTCTTTTTGGCATTATGCTAGAATGCAAGAGGGAAAGGCTGCATTCTTTAATTGTCCATTGCTAATTGAATATAGTTTACTTAATTTTGTCAATATAGTTTACTTAATTTTGTATATTAGTTTTAGTTTTCGTATTATATTGTTCTAGGTTTGTTTATCAGAGAAGTTGTTACATATGCTACCACATAGATATATTTCCTCCTGCTTAGAGCCCTTAAAGCATCTTCATCCCAACAATTAAAATTAATTTCTAAACAACTGTCAAGCACTAAACAGAACACATCTCGTTAATAGAATTTGCCTAGCTCTAGTACCAGATTAACTGTCACAGTTTTGTACATGGTATGTTGTTTTTGTTTTTTATCTTATATGATTTTTCATTTACTTTGTTTTTTGTCTGTATTGGATAAATGTACATGATACCAGGATGAACTTTATATTTCTAGTCTGGTTCAATGATGAGAAGGAATGACTTTTTAGCACAAAATCCAACTGTAACCCTAACCTTCACCATAATCCTACTATGCCTGAATCTAGGTTGTCTGACGGGCCAGGTCAGGTGTGAGACAGGGCAGTGTTGCTCGACTCAACCAATGCATTTGCCTTGCCTTGTGTGGTTCCTTTTTGATTGGACCATGCATGGTACCATGGCAAGCAAGGGATACATGCACCATGTGAAATTAGAGAGCTAGAATGGTTTATTTGTTAGAGGATTGTTTTGTTTAGTTGCTGAGTCACCGTTGCATGAACTTTTGTGCTACTGCTTAATGGGGGAGTAGATGAAGAATCTGTGTTGTTTGTACTGTAAAAATTGTGGCTTATTCAGAAGGGTATCTTATATGGGTAATGTGGATTAGGGAGGTGCAGGAGTGTTAGGTAATAGATATAGCTGCTTTGCCACGACAATTTTGATGCTACATTTATGTAATTTTTTTCCACATCTGTTGTTCTAGTATTGAATTGAGAATTTTGTGAATTAAGGAGTTGTGTAATTTATGTAATTCAATTAATGTTGTTATAGAATTGTAGTTTTGAATTGTTAAATTAATGTTGTTACAGAATTGCACTTTTAAATTGTAATAGTCTAAGGTTAAAAAAATCAGGTTTTACTCATCCAGCATGCTTAATGTAATTGTTATTACTTGTTTATCTATCAATCCAACATGTTTATTACAAGCATACATCATAAGCATAATAACAAGTTTGTGCATAAAGTGATAACTAATTATAAGCATACACAAGATAATATGCCAGCAAACAAAATATTAAAAAAATTGAGTTGTTAAGCAAGTTTCACATCCCAAAAAAGTGAGGAGATATGTGATAGTGCAACATTTTACGGTATTTAAGCAAATGGGATCCATGAATTTTAGCATTATAGCTTTATAAACACATAAAACAGGAAAAATTGAATGAAATAACAACTCAATCTATGTAACAGAAAAACTAAAACTATACACGGTACAAAATTATTCTTTTTATTGGTACCAGGTTAATTTGCCAAAAGGAAAAAAGATTACATATGTGCAACCTATTTTTACAAATAATTCAATAACTAACTAATGTCAACGATTAGTACAAATATTTAGTTCCTAGTTCATCAGGTATTGGGAGCTTGGTGGCATTAGCAGAAGACACTTCCTCGGCCTAGAGAAGACTATCTTTCTATGGCCACGGTGTACTCCGCAAGCAAATTCCTTTCTATACTGGTATACACAATTGAACACCAAGAAAGCCAATAAAAAATTAAGAAAAATGAAATATAAGTATCACAAATCATAATTAAGCTTAATCTGGTTGGTGCAAAAGTCAATTCCTTTTCTACATTTCTTTTCTACACTTAAGAATACCAATTATTTTTCTTCAAATACAGCTTGAAGCTGGTATTTAGCAAGCTTTGCAATCCTTAAACACAATTAGGACCTGGGTCTCAAAATGAACCTAGAAAATGAAGGCTAATTTAGTTAGTGACTAATTGTAATTGAGGTCAAATGTAGTCTAATAAGCTTTTCTACACAGCTAGCATTTTCCTTTTTGGGATTTAGTTGGTGACTAATTGTAATTGAGGTTAAAATGTAGGCTAGCTTCTGTCAAACTATTTTATCTTTCTGTCTCTTGCTTACTCTCCCTCTCTGACTCAATTGCCTTGAATTTGTGATACGTTGAAATTTGGTCTTATAATGTGAAGGTGGAGATTGACAAATTATACTAAGGGCTAGAGAGGAAATATTAAGGTATCACATTTTGTACCTTCAAGCATGGTGTGTAGTCTTCTTCTCTCTTACTCCTCCAGTCTTCGCAACAGCTCGGCAGCACACTCCAACTAAGTAAATTATTGGAAATTGTTTAGTGGAATATCTACACTGGAAATTGTTGAAAATTATTTAGAATTAAGTTATGAACAGAAACATGCCTCTACACTGAGCAATTACATCCATGATGGTTAGAGACTGTACATTCTACTATTGCAGGGTGAATATGAACAGTTCATAGAGTTGAAATTTATTCTATGAATGAATTCAAATTGGAACAAATCTGAATTAGAAATAAAAATAAGAAATCATACCTTAGCAATATCGGTTGGAGCAAATAAAGGTCTTTTCTTCCAGCAAAGAAATTTTCCAACCGAAAGTGCGATTGAGATTGAGATCTCCGACGACAGAGAGATAGGCGAGGTGCAGAGACGAGAGAAAAGTAAGCGGCAATTTAGGACATCGGGGCGAAGTCTGGTACGAGAGAGAGCGGCTCAGGAGAGGGGAAGGGTCGGTACCAGGGGAACGAGTGCGAGAGAATGGAGAGTGGCTTGGGGTGCGGCGCCGAAAGAGGAGAGCGGGAGAGGCGATTTTGCGATTTAGGGCTGGGGCTGAGAGAGAGAGAGCTCTGTGGGTTGGGGTTTTACTAAACTGGAAACCTCCAGTACTAAAATTGCTAATCACATGTTCCAGAATTTGGTTGCACTGTTTTTACTGTTCATCCGGATCAGCAATTTTCAAAGTGGCTTAATAAACAGTAAAAAAATTCCAAAAAATGTAAAATTTGGTCTCCAAGCAGATTTCAATATGTATATCAACTTGAACGGTTCGGATCGACCGTTTGGACTTTGAAAATCTGATTTTGAGTTGGAAGCATATCGGCCCATATGCTACTAAAAGCATATTAGCCTATCTCTCTCTCTCTCTCTATATATATATATATATAGGAATTGGCTACGGTGCTACGCGTAGCATAGAGGGCCTCCGTGCTACGGCTCAATATTTGAGTTTTCAAAATCCTAACGGTCGATCTGAACCGTTCAACATAATCTCCATATGAATATGTACTTGCAAACCAAATTTTACATTTTTTAGAATTTTTTTTACTATTTTTTTAGATAGGTAGAAAACCACTTAATTTGAATGGTACAGAATTTTCAGATCAAGTGATTTTCTACCTATCTAAAAAAATAGTAATTTTTTTCTAAAAAACGTAAAATTTGGTTTGCAAGTACATATTCGTATGGAGATCATGTTGAATGGTTCTGATTGACCGTTAGGATTTTAAAAACTCAAATATTGAGCCGTAGCATGGAGACTCTCTATGCTACGCGTAGCACCGTAGCCATTTCCTATATATATATATCATAATGATTGAATGAATATGTTGTGCTAGCTTATTGATGTGAATCTTCCAAACCCAATAGTCCTTGCATAAATATGAACTATATTGTTTTACAAATAAACTCTTATATATATATATTTTAATGTTAATTTTTTTTTTTAAAAGTTATACAGTTTTAGATATAAAATATATGAAATTCAAAAATTGTTTCCTGACTTTTAAGATATCAGAGACAATCAATTTATGAAAACGATAATTGATTGTTAACTATAAAAACCAATCACAATACCTACAATGCCAACTAAGCCCACATTATCCGCAATCTCAACGTCCCAACTGTACCATACATACCGTTCTCATCAAACTAATTTTTCGACCCCAATCCGGATACGCAAGCTTATGGAGAATCACAATGTTTCATTTAATTTTTTATTTATGTTGAAATTAAATTTACTATTACCAAAAGTAAATCAATCTAATAAGTTTCATAGAAAATTGTTGAAATAAATAAAAAAAATTGAAAAAAATTAATATTGTATAATGTGGAAAAACATTATATACTATATAATGTGTGATGCTTAGTTTTTTTATTTTCATTCACGTAAAAATATGTTTATCTATTTAACTATGAAATATATATTTAAATTTTCTTTTATCTTAATTACTTCATGACACTTTGTAAAATAGAGAAATAATGTTTAGTCCTTTGGAAAATAATATTTTGGGCTGACTTATTTACTAGACCAACCTTTTGACTTGCAACAATATTTCTGTTGGAAAACAAATCCAATTTATGGTTTTGAAAAAAAAATGTTATCCGAGGAGGGTTCTAATATCTCATGTTTTTCATATCTCATATTTAATATCTTCGTTTTCAAAGTTTAAATTGTTGATCCGAACCGCTCAACATGATATCCATATTAAAATATGCTTGGAGACCAAATTTTATAATTTTTGGAGTTTTTTTTACTATTTTTTTAGATAAGTACAAAATCACTTTTTTTGAACGGTCCAAAAACAGTGATTTTGTACATATCTTAAAAAATAGTAAAAAAATTCCAAATATTATAAAATTTGATCTCCAAACATATTTTAGTATGAATATCGTACTGAACAGTTTGGATCGATATTTTAGACTTTGAAAACGAAAATATTAAATATGAGATATGATGAGGTATGAAAGACATGAGGTATTAGAACCTCCTCTTTTTCCATAGTTAACCATTATTTCATTTGATTGGTTGAAAGGTACCTAGTGTAACAACCAACGTTACATGGCCCATCTTTTGCGAACAGCCCATCTTATAAAAAAGCCCATATCTCGGACCATATTTTGCGAACAGCCCAGTTACATGGCCCAACCCCTTCTCTGGCTAATCTTTCCTCTGCCTTTAGCCATTTAGATATAGTCTTCAATGAAGCGGGTCTGAACTGTTGGTGCGTTATTATTTGGGGCAACCCGCTCCACCGACACATCTCCTGCTCCTCCTCTGATTCTCCCTTCTCGCAGCCTGCTCTGCGCATGGACCCGGTCTTTTGTCTGCCTCCTTTCTCTGTAGCTGGGTCCACCAAACTTTACATCCTGACACCGTGCCTCTGCCAAGATTTTCAAAATAAATTAATAAATATTCCTCCCAAGTGTTCAAGTGTCCAAGTGTCCGCTCTCCGTCTCCGCTTCTCACTTTGCAACCAGTTGGCAGTGTGCAGGGACTACAGTCTTCCTACTGGCAAGTGTCCAAGTGTCCAGGTGTCGGGTTCGCACTTTGCAGCAAGTGTGCAGCGACTGCTGTCTCCAAGTGGCAAGTGTTCTCTGGATATTCCACGTCAAGTGGTCAACTGGATTCAGGGGAAAAGACAAGCAGCATCAGCTATGCTATCCATCCCCCACAATGCTACCACTCTCTCTATTAATTGATTCATGACTCCTCTTGTTACACTCTTATTCTTACTAGTGAAAAATGTTATTACACTACAAACTTAAATTACTTGTCATACAAATAAAATATTTTTTCGGATGCTGGAATCGGATGTTTGGATTTTTTTTAAATTATAGATATGTAATACCTGGGATGATATTAAAGAAAATTTTAAATTAAACATGCAGCAAAATATTAAAGAAAATCCTAAATTTAGTAGGGTATGAATTTTTAAATTTGGTCTATACATATTTTCATTTAGAAAAAAAATTAAAAATATCAAAGACCTCTCTATTCAAATTTTGGCCTTCAAGGACCACTATTTTAAATTTTGACACTTTTTTTTTTTTTACATTAGAATCAGAATTTCAAATTCCGACCTTTCATTGTTACTAGAGCCAAATAAAAGTCTAAAAATGCTGCAAAAAATAAATAATAAAAGTCTACAAATGCTCTAAATTCCACAATTCCAACATATTTAACATGAATTTATAGTTTCTGTATTTTGTGGACCCCACATGACAATTCCCCCAAAAGCCCTCGCCTTCTCTCAATCCTAATCGCCTTCTCTCTCTCAATCTACCAACCAATTATCACCCAATTCCTAGTTTTAACAGAGTAGTTTTCACTTCATACAGCGCACAGACTATAGAATGAAAGCAGCCCTGCTAATGATTTGTGCGCTGCATGAAGCAGAAAATGATCTGTAAATATCTTTAAGAAAATGAGAGGATACAGTGATTCGCTGCATTATCCCCAAAAAAATTAACTAGAATAAGACACTCCACACTTGTCTCCTTATTCTCTTTTTTTAATCACTTCTCTATTCTCTATTCTCCATCTCCTCCTATTCCTGCTTCTATATACCACCCACCTCTTTCTTCTCCATTTCTTCTGGTTCCTCTTCTCATCTCGCTCATCACGAGACTGAGGTAATCATCAAATTATGCTTAGTTATTCTCCTTGTTTGTGATCAGTAGTAGATTACTTATTCTGATTTTAACATAGAGATTTGTAGTAGATTGATTAGAGAAGGTGATTATGGGTAAGCCGCTGGATTATGAGTTGATTAATGAAAATGTGAAAAAGACTGCATATGCTGTCAGAGGAGAACTCTACTTGAGAGCTTCTGAGCTTCAAAAAGAGGGCAAAAAGGTTTAATCTTTTCATTGTTTTATTCATTTTGTTTTCTATGTATATACTTGATTCACTGAAAAATACCATCTCCTGTGTTTTTTTTTTCCTGATTAAAAAATATTTTCTCTTTTTTAAGCAATTGGAGAGGAATTTGAGTCAATTTTCTTATAATAATAATCAGTTTAATTTCTAATAATAGTCAATTTGAGTCAATTCACTGAAAAATACCATCTCCTTTGTGTTTTTTTTTTTTTTTTTCTGATTTAAAACTGGAATTCGAGTTCCTTTTACTAATAATACCCAAAATTTCATTACATGGGGTCTCTCTCTCACTAGAAAAATAAATAAATTGAAGTACAACATGGAATTTGTGAAACCAAAATTGATACCCACCATATTAAAAATTAGAAATTTATTTATGTTTTTCTTTTTTGATTGTTGCAGATTATTTTTACAAATGTGGGCAACCCACATGCTTTGGGACAAAAGCCGCTTACATTTCCTCGTCAGGTTTGTATACTCACATCTCTTACAATACCGCATTTTTATTTGCATAAATGACCTTGCAAAAAATGAATTGCATGTTTTCATGAAAATTTCAATATTTACCTTTTCTATTGTACATAAATTTTTGTTTCTGATCTTACAAAAATAATTACAAATTAATGCACAAAAATTCTTTGGTCAAACCTTCCAAATTTATTTAGAATTATGGCGTAATTTATGTATAACATGATATCAAGATAGAGAAAGTCTGAAAAAAATGAATCTCTTACGAGTGGGGTCCTGTATGGCTGCTGTTGTACCAGTACCACATAAATAAAAGTTACTATTACGGCATTAGCAAAGTAGAATTTTTCTGTAGAAACTTCAACAAAAATGAATCTCTTGTCGAGAATATATATATTTTTTTTCAATAACAAGCAAGCTCTTAGGGGTATAATTGTAAAGTTGGTTGGTTAATTAATTTTTACCATGTCTCCTTCTATAGGTGGTGGCACTGTGCCAAGCGCCATTTTTACTTGATGATCCAAATGTGGGGCTTCTTTTCCCAGCCGATGCCATTGCTCGTGCCAAACATTATCTTGCACTTACTTCCGGTGGCTTAGGTCATAATCTATAGTCTTTCTTTTTTATTATTTTTTTTTTCTGATAATAATCATTTACAAGTACAAATGAAAATTTCTTGTGCATGTTTAGAGAAATTTTTCATTCTCTGTTTTATTTATTAGGTGCTTATAGTGACTCGAGAGGTATCCCCGGAGTAAGAAAGGAAGTTGCTGAATTTATTGAAAGGCGTGATGGTTATCCAACGTGAGAAAGAAAAAAATATAATACTATAAATTGGGGTTTCTATTAGTGTTTAATTCCATATAAATATAATATTAGCCCTTTCGTTTGGCATTGGCAGGGACCCGGAACTTATCTTTCTGACAGATGGGGCCAGTAAAGGTGTCATGCAAATGCTCAATGCTATTATCAGAAATGAGAATGATGGGGTAAGTAACACTTAATATTTATACGAGACTAATATCCAAAATCATATGCACTTGGAAATGAGTAATCTCATGCATAGCTTACGATTATTGGAAATATCAAGTATAAATGATGAATAAAAGAAAGGAATTTTGTGCACTTTTTAAAATCAATGAGATATTTTAGATCGTTCTCTTCTTGTCTTGAGGTAAAATGTGATATTTCTCTAAATATTTGCAAGGATATTCATATGATAATATAAAACCAGTGCTGCAGTGCCCTCTCTAAATATTTGGTTAATTTTTCAGATATTGGTACCAGTACCGCAGTACCCTCTCTACTCAGCTGCCATAACCTTATATGGTGGGTCCCTTGTACCATACTATTTAGAAGAAGAGGCGAATTGGGGTCTAGATTTTAATACTATTCGTCAGTCTATTGCCTCTGCTCGGTCAAAAGGAATTACTGTAATCATCTCTCCCCTTTCTCTGTGTGTGTGGTTATTAAAAAATGAGTGAGGCTAAGGTACTATGCATAGTGATTTTTATTAAAAAAAAAAGTCACTACTTTTGAATGGTCTAGAATTTTTAGATCAAGTTATTTTCTAAAAAATATAAAATTTTGTTCATGTTGAACGGTTCAGATAGACTGATTGGATTTTGGAAACAGAGATATTGATCCATAGTACGGACCAATCCGCACTATGCATGGTACTAAAGCCTCACTCTTAAAAAATTATCAAATTTCTTGTCTGTGGTATTGATTTATATGGTATAATAGGTTCGTGCCATGGTGATAATAAATCCTGGTAACCCAACGGGTCAATGCCTGAGTGAACCGACTATAAGGGAGTTGTTGCAGTTTTGTTTCATGGAGAATTTGGCGCTGCTTGCTGATGAAGTGTATCAGCAAAACATTTACCAGGATGAGAGACCTTTTGTTAGCGCTAGAAAGGTAATTAAAAATGTAAGAAATACATCAAAATAAGGGGAAATTTCATGTATGCCCCTCAAAAACCATTGTTTTCTATACTTATAAAAACTCAACCTATTGGTTCATTTATGATAGGTATTATTTGACATGGGCCCACCATTGAGCAAAGAGGTACAGCTAATTTCCTTCCATACCGTGTCAAAGGGGTATTGGGGCGAGTGTGGACAGCGTGGCGGTTATTTGGAAATGACCAACCTCCCTCCTAAGGTAACTCTAGATTTTATATAATATAAATTTTTGTCATAGTTTGGATTCGTATTAATGTGCTTTAATGATATTAATATTTCATTAATGTAAATTGTTTTCAGACTGTGGATGAGATATATAAGGTTGCATCGATAGCTCTCAGCCCAAATGTACCTGGCCAAATCTTTGTAAGTTAACTAATTGCAGTTAATCTATTTTTTTTAATTAATTATCTCTTTTGCTACTAAAATTATAAATTTGTATCAACAGATGGGGCTTATGGTTAATCCTCTGAAACCAGGGGATATATCTTACTTGAAGTTTGAGCAAGAAAGGCATGATTCTATATATATATTTTGATTTTTTGAAATCAATTTATACAGTATTCCAGCACTGTTAACTGGTTTTTTCACTTCTTATTATACAGTAAAACAATCCTGGAATCTTTAAGGAAGCGGGCCCACATTATGACAGATGGTTTTAACAGCTGCAGAAATGTAGTTTGCAACTTTACAGAGGGTATGTATGCTATTATGTATCCTTTTTACCTTTAAATTAGGGCCAATTTCATGTATACCCCTCTAAAATTCATAATATCATATTTACCTTTCTAAATTTATGCAGGTGCCATGTACTCTTTCCCGCAAATACGTTTACCCGCAAGAGCAATTGAAGCTGCAAAGAATGCAGGAAAAGCACCTGATGTTTTCTATTGCCTCAAGCTTCTAGAAGAAACCGGCATCTCTACTGTACCTGGTTCCGGCTTCGGTCAGAAAGATGGGTAAATTTACTATTATACCCTTTTATCTCATTTTTCTCAAGTTGCACATATGTACCACATTTTATCTGCTGTGATTACCTACTAATGCATTCCGTTTAATATTTTACAATTAATAAAAATGTAGATTATACGGATTGCATTTCTAAGAATGTAAAATTTCGATACAAATGTATGATAAATTATCGATAAATGTATTAAATAGTGATACATTTGTGCAGGGTTTTCCATTTGAGAACGACTATTTTACCAGCCGAAGAGGATATGCCGGCAATTATGGAAAGCTTCAAGAAATTCAACGATTCATTCATGGAGCAATATGAAGATTACAGAGGCTATTCAAGGATGTGAGGCAAAATATACTATTTGCGAAACACCCCTTATCGTAATTATTTAGTCTCAACTGTTGAAATAAGTGAATTTGTATTGATTACTTGTACAAGGTGAATTGTGAAAGCAAGGATGGATATACTGACATACAATCCATATAGCAGAGATTGCCCAATATAGCAGTTTAATTTTATATCCAAATTATGGTAATTTAGTTCTTGGTTCGGTTTTAGCTTACAAATTGAATAAATTGAATAATTGTTAGTAAATAAATAATACTTTATTATTGCAATATCTCACAAATTCAGTTTATCTGATATGGAAAAACATTAATTAGAATTTGAGTGATATTTAATCTTATCTGCATCAATTAGCAAACAAATTTTATGCGTATAGTTAACATATTTCAGACACTTGAGTGAATCTTTTAAATTGACATCCATTGGGCTATAAATTGGTAAAGATTTATAAACCCAAAATATAGTTCAGCAGTCAATTTGCAATATATAGTTAATATTAAATTGTTAGACATGTAGTAATGAGCACTAAATTAGCATATATATTTGACTATTAGTTCATCAGCTTTATTTGAGTGAAAATTCTGTTAATATGTTTGAATTAGCATGAATCAGATTTTCAAAAATATAGTTGATGGTGCTTGTGTTTTTTTTTTATATAATTTTTTTTTATTAATTTTCTGTAAAAGATGCTACCTATTAATTAGTTAAGAGTTCTACCAGTTCTCTTAGCAGAATGACATTCTGGCACCCAATGAAGGTGAATCAGCTTGAGAATAACAATATATAGCAGCTTAACATAACAAAAACTAAACATTCAATAAATACTGAAAATTGGCAAAATCCTAAATGCAACAGTTGGTTTAGAAATCAGATAAATTAAGAGGTCACATGCATATGAAGTTATCTAACTTAAAACATGACCCAACTGATACCCAGCACAAGCTCAAACATATTTTCATAGCAGTAAGAACATGCTCTCTGAAATCCAATGCAATTCAAATTTATGCCTGACCCAACATAACCATTCCAAGAACTCCCAACTAATACAAAATCACACATATGAACAAATTAGTTGAGACAACAAAACATGTACGCTATTCAAATCAAACATAAACAATATCTATTACATCACAATACAAAGGCCGACTTACAAAGCCATGGTTCTACTAATATAAGTTGGGTTTCTTTAAGAACTCAATTATTCTTTCTTTTTGAAAGTTCAACTCTAATATTGGCTACTGCTTTTGTACTTGGACCAATAAATTTTCAGATTTTTCCAATTCCTTCAAAGTGTCTATCAATTGTCGTACCATCTGATTATAGTTCCAGTACTTGACCTCAACCTCAACTATCTTAAGCTTTTTGTGTGGAGATATTACAATTGTATATGAGACGCTAGTTGACTCGTAGAGACTAGCTCCCTCTACACCATGAGACAACTGCAATCAATAAGAAATGAGATCTTTAATAAACTATGCAAAGTGAAAAGACTAAGATTAAAAATTTAGTACTAATGGGAAAAATTATTACACATTCTTTTTGAAGTATTGTAAGCTTCTTCAACTTTGGTGAACTCTTCAAGATCCAAGTTACCATTTGGAAACAAGAAAACATACAAAAGGCAACAGTCACATTCTTGAGATTCGGAAATATTGGCAATTCGAGCGACAAAACAGACGCCAACAATTCCTAAATTTAGAAAAATATAAACACAAGGTTAGAAGTCAAAATCAAGTCAAGCATTTAATTTGACATCTTTCAGTCAAGAAAGTTCATAAATACAGTTAAATTTATTTTTATTTAATTATGCATTATTTTACAAATTTGCTATTTTGCATATTATACGAATTCAGGACCCGTTGAAGGCATACAATATATATTAACATAACTCCTAAATTGTCTCTGTCATGCTATAATTTCAAGAAATTAAAATTAACATTATCTGTAAAATGAGAATATGAGGTGCATACCTCGTATTGACGACACTCGAAATGTAACTCCAGAAGTTCAACGTTTGTAAGGAAACGAAGGCAAGTAGCCATCCCCTCCAAACATTTGACCATTGAAGGATCACAACTAGTTAAACATGATTTTGCTAGAGATGGCATGTTTAGAGTTGTTTTACATGGTAATGATAGTGCACCCTCATAGGAAAATGAAAGGAGACTAGGAGCACTAACAAACAGTTCTTTTCCTATTTGACACGTTACAAGAACTAGATACTTAAGATATTCATGAGCAATTATGCAATCAGGGAAGAAAGTGCAAGTATCTAGCTCAAGAAATTCAAGTATTGGGCATCCAGAAAGAAAGCTTTTCACATAACTAGAGTCAAGATCCGCATAACTAATGCTTAGTATTTTTAGATTAGGAAGATTTACTATTTGGAGAGATGAATCTGGATTATAATATGAATGAGGGCTATAGAGGTACAGTTTCTCTAATGATGTGCAGGTATAGGTGGACCATGGAATAAAATCAGAGGTAGAAAGATGGAGAACTCGAGTGTTATGATTCATGGCATAACGGATCCAATCCGTTTGTGCAGAGTCTTCCTCAAGTTCATAAGAGTCTTCCTCAAGTTCATAACAGTACAAGTGAAACACATCCAAATCCAAGGGCTTGCGTCTCAACAGCACCGCATTCACAAAGTTTACAAACCGAGTCGAATAATCCGAAAGCGATTCCTCACCATCGTCAGAATCATCATCGGAATCTTCGAAGAATTCGGGAAAATTGAAGTTCAACGAGGGTAAAAAGGTCCAGAGGTGCTCCCACCTCTTTGACAGTACACATGTCTGGACTGCTTCCTTAGTCATCAAAAACCCCAAAATATGGTGAAGTAACGGGTCGGGTAAATTGCTTATGAAGTCATAGTTTTCACTCTCCATTGTGTTATTTAATTAGTAGTTCCAAAAGGCATTCACTCGAATACCTATCACTTGCTACAAAAAAAACAAAGGCACAATAAGTGAGCTTCTTTTAACCTAAGCCAAGATTCTGCAAAAAATTACTTACTGGTAAAATGGAAATGCACAAGTAGTACAGCTATTCTACAAAAAATTACTGACTGGTAAAAAATTACTTACTGGTAAAATGGAAATGCACAAATGGTATAGCTATTCTACAAAAAATCACTTACTGGTAAAATGGAAATGCACAAATGGTATAGCTATTCTACAAAAAATTACTTACTGGTAAAAAATTTAATTACTGGTAAAATGGCAATATCAGAAACCAAAATAACTAAAATCAAAAGATTACTCAAAATCGTAAACCCTAGGAATTGATTAATAGCTGGAAGAGAACAAAACAACAACAAATTAAATAAAACTGACCTGTAGGAAACACACTATTTCGATTAGATTTTGGTCGGAGATTTGAATATCAAAGCGGTGAAGTGCGAATTGCGATTCTCTTTGGGGTTTAAAAACAAGAAGGAGATGAATATTTCTTTTTTTGTTTAGTTCATCGGTTGGGTTTTAAACTTAGACAAATGATTTATGGTTCACCGAGTTCATTACATGGGCTTTGTTCCTGGCCCAATAAAGGCCCAAGAAAGTATACTACATTTAGGTCATGTTTGGTTGTGGAGTAAGAGGTGGAGTAAACCCCTTACTCCACACTTAGGTAGCCAAACGAGAAGTAAAAGAAGAGGAGTAAGGTGGAGTAAGCGGTGAGTTAATCCGGAGTAAGTTACTCCACCACTTCAGGTGGATTAACTTACTCCATACTTTTTCCACCTGTAGGGCCCACTATCATAGGAAGAGGCTCAGTTTCCAACACTTTACTCCTCTAGGCGGATTAATTTAAGCTATGAGTTATACTACCAAACAAGATGTAAAATATGTGGAGTAAGATGGAGTAAGTCATTTAATCCTCATTAACTTTACTCCACAACCAAACATGACCTAAGATATTACTATAATTAAATAGGTAATTATATGTTACCCCTTGATTCATTCTCTCATTTTTCCCCCAACTAACTAACTTCCTTTTCTAACTATAATAATCAATTTTAACTAACTAGTGGTCCCTACAAATTAATTAGTAGATTTTCTCCTTCTATTTCTTTCCTCTCTCCCTCCCTCTCCCTCTTCTACCTCCGCCTCCCTCTTCCACCTCTGCCTCCGCCCGCCTCTCCCACCTTCGCCTCTCCCTCTCCGCCTCCGCCTCTCCTTCTCCGCCTCTGCCTCCGCCTCCGCCTCACACAACTAGGATGAATACTTGTTCAATGATAGATGAATACTTGCATGACGAGGGTGAATACTTGTGCAACGAATAACTCGAAAGTATGTCATCATGGATCTCATTTTAAAGAGAAAATTATGTAGAAGACGTTCGTGGTTTTAGATTTGCAAAATTCCTCATAGATCGTTAGAAATATTAGTTAGATTGAACGGAGAAAAAAAAAACCATATCTAAAAACGTGTAAAAGATGGGTGTGATATGTCCAGTTTTTTTTAAAAATACTTGATATATCAGGGTGAATACTTGATGTATTACATGTGAATACTTGTTCACTGATAGATAAATACTTGCATGACGAGGGTGAATACTTGTGCAACGAATAACTCGAAAGTATGTCATCATGGATCTTATTTTAAAGAGAAAATTATGTAGAAGACGTTCGTGGTTTTAGATTTGCAAAATTCCTCACAGGTCGTTAGAAATATTAGTTAGATTGAACGGAGAAAAAAAAAACCACCTCTAAAAATGTGTAAAAGATGGGTATGATATGTCCAGTTTTTTTAAAAAATACTTGATATATCAAGGTGAATACTTGATGTATTACATGTGAATACTTGTTCAATGATAGATGAATACTTGCATGACGAGGGTGAATACTTGTGCAACGAATAACTCGAAAGTATGTCATCATGGATCTCATTTTAAAGAGAAAATTATGTAGAAGATGTTCGTGGTTTTAGATTTGCAACATTTCTCACAGATCGTTAAAAATATTAGTTAGATTGAACGGAGAAAAAAAAACCACCTCTAAAAACGTGTAAAATATGGGTGTGATATGTCCAGTTTTTTTTAAAAATACTTGATATATCAGGGTGAATACTTGATGTATTACATGTGAATACTTCATGTATTACATGTGAATACTTCATGTATTATAGATGAATACTTGATGTTGTTTCCACTTGCGGTGACGGTTATGCGGTCCCCACGGTAGTTAGTGATGGCGGTTGTGCGGTCCCCCCACTTAATTACGCGTTTTCTTTTGTTTTTAGCGGACGGCAGTTGTGGTACCCTACTATCTCCGCGTAATTAATGTTCTTAATGTCGTAATATTTCCATATATAATTCTTTCTCAAAGATGAGTACTTTTATTTATATGGATGAATACAACTCGTGTTAAGTGTCAATACTTTTTCGCAAATCGTCCCCTACTAATTCCACCACTTATCTCCGCATATTACTGTGGTCCCCTACTTATCTGAAGTCGCGGTTGTGCGGTCCCACCATACCTTCATGTACTCTTTACACTTACACGACGAGAATGAATACTTGTTCAATGAGAGATGAATACTTGTGTGCGAAGTGTGAATACTTGCGTAACGGACAACTCGAAAGTATGTCATCATGGATCTTATTTGAAAGAGAAAATTGTGTAGAAGACTTTCGTGGTTTTAGATTTGAAAAATTCCTCACAAATCGTCGGAAAAATTAGTTAGAGTGAACGTACAAAAAAAAAAACCACCTCTAAAAACGTGTCAAAGATGGGTGGTAATGTTTCCTTATATAGTTATTTCTCAAAGATGAGTATTTTTCTTTACATGGATGAATACTTGAGTTTACAAGGGTGAATACTTCTGCGCCTGTAATGCTGTGGAGGCATTTTTGGTCCCCTTCTATTTCCCAATAATTAACGGTTTACTGTGGTCCCCTACTTATTTCAATGGTTATTAACAGTTTACTGTGGTCCCCTACTTATTTCAGTTGGGGGAAAAATGGGGGATGGATGGCGGGGGAAGGTTAGGCCCTCCCTTTTTTTTTACTTTCGTAAAACTTGTTCTCTTATTTTATTTATTAATTAGGTGCTTACAGTGATTGGAGAGGCTTAATATCCAAATCCAATATATGGATCTGAGGCTTCATATTACAATATCTACAATGCAAGTCATCAAATTGACTTAAATTTTCTGGACAATTAATTTGGTCCGTTACCTTTTTAGTATATCAAAATCATATGCACTTGGAAATGAGTAATCTCATGCATAGCCTGTTATGATTATTATTGTTTTTTAAATTATAGGTTGGAGGTTAAGTCATCTAACACACTTTCAAACATCTGTTTATTATAGAGAATTTCTCTACTTTTTTGGTTTTGAACTCATAAGCTCTCACATGGAAATTATGTGCATTTGTCACTAGATCAAATGCAAGTTCTTAACCTGCTACGATTATTAATAATATCAAGTATAAACGATGAATAAAAGAAAGGAATTTTTTCTCTCTAAATATAAATACTAGAGGTATGTATTGCTTTGTTTTGAAATTAGCAGTTGAGGTATATGTTACATGAATTGTTTGCGATTTAACGTGTCGTGAGCAGTGTTGTAAATAACGGTATGTGCGCATTTGAAAAATTCATAACGGTTTGATCACCACCAACGACTAATTAGCCGATTAATCGGCCTAAACCGACATTTTTTACAACACTTGTTGTGAGTGGTACAGAGGCAGAAAAAAAATGTAATTAAAGTTGAACAAAAATTGTATAAAGCTGGAAGTATTCATTTATATAGCCAAAACAATACATATTAAGGCCTAAATCAAGAGCAAAGCCAGGGTGTGATGTGCTCATTAAGAGAATTTGGTGAGCACAACTTCAAAAATTTATCGGATTGACTTCCAACAACGAATCCAAACCGTTGAAATCCATCTACTTCATGAGTGATGCATATAGATGTAAAAAATTTAATGTTTCAAATTCATTTTGTACAAGGTCAAGCGGTTAAAAAGATGATGAAAAATGAATACATAAAACAAATTATAAAATAACTTATAAAATATTTATTTTTTTGACCGCTTGATCTTGTACTATATGAATTCGAAAATGTAAAAAATTTCATGTACATCACTCATGAAGTAGATGAATTTCAACGGTTTGAATTCATCGTTTGATGCCGATCAAATAGACTTTTGGAGTTGTACTCATCAAACCCTTTTGATACCACATCACACCCTAGATTTCCTCCTAAATCAATACCCGAACAAAGACGAATTTGCATTATCTGAGATATCTCAAACTTTGAGTGTTTTTTTGAAAAATCTCAACTGTTCAAATACTTTCTGCATGAATCTCAAAGCACAAATAATATTGGCCCCTGTACTAAAATTTAAAATAGTGGCCCTTGAAGGCCTAATGTGTGGAACTTGTGGAATTTAGAGGGTTTTTTTAGTTTTAGTTTTTAGGTAGTAGGTTTTTTTGGAGTGTTTTTAGACTTTTATTTGGCTCTAATAATAGTGAAAGGTTGGAATTTGAAATTTCGGCTCTAATTATTAATTTTTTAGAAATATGAGAAAGAAAAATTAAACATTTACTGAGATTATCGTTTGATTGTCTGGTCCTAAAATTAACAATATTTTTAAATCTCGGTCTAATATCGATTTTTTTATTTTTTAATATAAAAGAAGGACCAAAATTTAAAATAGTGGTCCTTAAAGGACCGAAATATTTTAGTAGCGGCCCTTGTTTTTTTTTTCTTACTTTCTTCCTTTTTCTAACTAAAAATATGTACGAGTCAGAACTAAAAAATTCGGACAAATTTTCTTTAATAATTTCATACAATTTTAATTTAAAAATTTGTATATCTTAAATAAAACAATCGGTACAACATGTGTTTACTAAAAAAAAAAGGAAAAAAATGACATGTCATCTTTTTTGATTCGAATCACACTGATACAATTAATACAGAGAGCGGTGACAATATGGGGATTGCATAACGGGCGCTGCTTATCTTTGCTATGAATCCAGAGAACACTTGCCACTTGGAGACTGCAGTCGCTGCACACTTGCTGCAAAGTGCAAACCCGACACTTCGACACTTGGACACTTTCCACTTGGAAGACTGCAGTCGCTGCACACTTGCTGCAAAGTGCAAACCGGAGACGGAGAGCGGACACTTTGACACTTGGGAGGAATGTTTATTATTTATTTTCAATATCTTGACTGAGGTCATCTTTATTCCAACAGCTCAAATGAATTTTTAAATAACTGTTAACCACTTTTTAGAAACTTAACCTCTAATGTTTCTAACATTTCATATTTTTGAAATTAATTTTAGAGTTTCTATTAAGTCACGTCAATAATAAATTTTAAAAAAAAAATTTAAGCTAATTATTTGATTAGCGTGAAGTTTATAAACAGTTTTTTTAATAAGAAATTTTCCTGCATAGTTTGTAAATAAAAAACTCTCACATTCTTGAAATCGAAATAGAAACTGTCACCTTATATTAGAAAATCTAATAATATCATAGATGGAGATGCTTTGAGGCTGCCAAAGATCAGGAAGGAATATATGGAGTTGATTAGATAGGCACGGTGTTAGGATGTAAAGTTCTGTGTTGTGAGTAGGGCTGCACAAAAAATTTGTAGTTCGTAATTCGATTTGAGCTTGATTCGAAAAAGTTCGTAAAAATTTCAATTCGAAATTGAGTTCGTTCAAAATTAATTCAAACCAAGCTTAGTTTGAAATTAATTCAAACCAAACTCAAACTGGACCTAGTTCGTCCGAAATAGATTCGCAAACCAAAGTTAGTTCGAAATTAACTCAAACGTGAACTGTTGATTACTGCTGATAACTTATGTTCGTTGATGAAAATATAAGGCCGCCCAGTCTATAATTATTCTCAGTTCTAACTTAAATTGTACTTTGAATATTTGAAAACTTTGGTAATGTTGCTCCTGTTGGTTATTTGGAAAACTTTGGATACTGTGATTTTACTGAACTTTGATTGATTGTACTAAACTTTGGTGTTTGATATAAATTTTGGTATTTGTAATAAACTTTGATATAAACTTTGGTGTACTGTGTAATTAGAATTCAGAATGCCTGAGTTTTTATTGAAGTGCTGTAATTTCGAACTATAGCCCAGCCATAAGTCATAACTCGTAAGTCGTAACAAAGTTCGTAAAAGTTCAAAATTGAGTTCGTAAAAAAATCAATTCGAAATTGAGTTCATTCGAAATTAATTCAAACCAAACTCAAACTGAAGGTAAGTTCGATTCGATTCGTTTGCGGCCCTAGTTGTGGGAACCAGCTACAGAAAATAGAGGCTGACAAAAGACCGGGTCCATGCATGGAGCAGACCGCGGGAAGGAGGAACAGGAGATGTATCGGTGAAGGGGGTTATCCAAAATAATTACAATCTTCAATGAAGCGGGTTTTAATTGTTTGTGCGTAATTTTTTTGAGGAAAATTAGGGCATAACCCTTATTTTCCTAAAAAAAAAAATTACGCACAAACACTTAAGGCCCGCTTCATTGAAGATGGTAATTTCACTTGTAGCCTACTCGGTTAGGTTCCTTCAATTGCTTATATATTTTGTTGTAAATTGTAATTGCTCCTTGTAATACTAATATGTTCTCAAAATATAATAAAATCAACATAATTAATACATGACCAATTAAATTCAAAGAGAACTTTGTGCTCATATTGTAAAAAATACAACATTACTACATGAGGTTATCATCAGAAATAAAAAAATGGTTAAATTGTACCAGTTTAATCAAAGGATATATCAAAAAAGGTGATCCAACGGCTATTATCGCAACGCGGTTGAATGAAATTTCACCACTACAAATTATTTCAACTAATACAGAAAGAAAAAAAAAATCCATACAAATGGCTCAACTCTATCTGATAAATTGTTGCAATAAATATAGATTCATACACACTTATTGCTCATTGTGGGAACAATCTTAGAAAATAAATTAATTATGATGCAATTTACAATATAAATTGCACAAGTACAAAATCAGAAGGTGAAAGTAACCGGTGTATATAAAGGTAGGTTGTATGAACATTTTTGTTAATATTTTGGCTTAGTATATATAAACACAACTAAGTTAAAATGCAAAAAAAAATAAGAAAAAAAAAAAATAGTGAAAGCACATTTGATATGAACATAACCAAACAAATGAGAACCTCTACTTATAGATTGTATATTTACTTGGCTAATTCTTACTGGAAAAAAATGAACTCCAGAATTGGCTAAACAAAAACATTAATTAGAATTTGAGTGATATTAAATTAATCTTTTCCGCATCAATTAGCGAACAAATATTATGCATAGACTTAAATTGGTTAAGGTTTTAGATCCAAAATATAGTTAATAAGATTACAACTATATCTGTGAATCTTTAAATTGTTAGCCATGTAATGAGCACCAAATTAGTATTTATTTTGGCTACAAGTTCATCAGCTTATTTGTGTGAAAAAATATAGTTAATATGTTTAAATTAACTTGAATCAGATTTTCAAAAATATAGTTGACAACCACAAGTTCAAACTAATTGAGGTTTAGTAGGAATCTCTAGTTCATTCATAGAACAAAAAGAAAAAAAAAATTAACACTTCATAGCAGTAAGTGCATTCTCTCAACTGCTCTACTGAAATCCAACACAAAACAAATTGATGCTTGACCCAACATAACCATTCCAATAAATACCAACTAATATAAAATCACACATATAAACAAATTAGTCGAGACAACAAAATAAAGGCTGACTTACAAAGCCATGGTACTACTAATATAATAGTTAGGTTTACTAGCAAAACACATAGGAACTCCAAATTAAGAACTCAATTTTTCTTTCTTTTTGAAAGTTCAATTCAAATATTGCCCACTGTTTTTGTACTTGGACCAATAAAACTTCAGATTTTCAAATTCTTTTGTACCATCCATCAAAGTGTCTGCCAATTGTCGTACCATATGATTATATCTCCAGTACTTGACCTCAACTATCTTAAGCTTTTTGTGTGGAGATATTGCAATTGTTGATGAGATGTTAGTTGACTCATTTGTACAATCTCCCTCTTCACCATGAGACACCTGCAATGAATAACAAATGAGATCTTAACTAAACTATGCAAGTGAAAAGAAAAGGTTAAGAACTTGGTATTAATGAAAAAAAAAAAACATTACACATCCGTTTTGTAGTATTGTAAGTTTCTTCAACTCAGGCGAACTCTTCATAATCCAAGTAACCATTTGGAAACAAGAAAACATGCAAAGGGCAACAGTCACATTCTTGACATATGGAAATATTGGCAAATCAAGCAACATAACAGATGCTGACAATTCCTAAATTTAGAAAAATATACACACAAGGTTATTTCAGTCAAGAAAATTCATAAATACACTTAACTTTATTTTTATTTAATTATGCATTCTTTTAGAAATTTGCTATTTTGCATATTACACTAATTCATGACTCGTTGAAGACATACAATATATAATAACAGAACTCCAACATTCTCTTTGTCATGCTAAGATTTCAATAAATTAAAATTAGCATTAATTGCAAAATAAGAATACGAGGTGCATACCTTGTATTGACGACACTCGAAATATAACTGTAAAAGTTCAACATTTGTAAGGAAATGAAGGCTAGTAGCCATCCCCTCGAAGCATTTGATCATTGAAGGATCACAACTAGTTTTTTCTTTTAGCCAGCAAAATGGAGGATCAGAACTAGTTAAACGAGATTCTGCTAAAGATGGCATGTGTAGAGTTGTTTTACATGGTAATGATAGTTCACCCTCGTAGTAAAATGAAAGGAGATTAGGAGCACTAACAAACAATTCATCTTTTATTAGACACTTTACAAGAAATAGATACTCTAGATATTCATGAGTAATTATGCAATCAGTGAAATTGCAAGTATCTATCCGAAGAGATTCCAATTTTGGGCATCCAGAAAGAAAGTTCTTCACATAATTAGGGTTAAGATCCGCATAACAAATGGTTAGTTTTTTAAGATTAGGAAGATTTACTCTTTGGATGGATGAATCTATATTTTTTAAATCATTAGGACAATAGAGGTGCAGTTTTTGTAATGATGCGCAAGTGTAGGTAGACCATGGAATAAAATCACTGAGGGAAAGATGGAGAACTCGAACGTTATGATTCATGGCATAACGGACCCAATGCATTTGTGCAATGTTTGGCGCATAATAACAGCACAATTGAAACTCATCCAAATTCATGGGTTTGCGCCTCAGCAGCACTGCATTCACAAAATTTGCAAATCTCTCTAACTTATCCGGCATCTGCTCGCCAAAATCATCCAAATCAGGATCATCATCGGAATCGTCAAAATTATGATCAAAATTGAAGTTTAGCGAGGGTAAAGAGGTCCAGAGGTGCTCCCACCTCTTTGACAGCACACATGTCTGGATTGCCTCTTCAATCCTCAATAATCCCAAGATGCGATGAAGTATCAGGTCGGGCAATCTACTTATAAAGTCACAGTTTTCTCCGCTTGAAATTTTGGTCTTTTTCATTGTGTTATTTAATTAGTATCTCTCAGAGACATTCACTCGAACACCTCTCACTTGCTACAAAAAAAAACAAAGGCACAATAAGAGATACTATCTACTGGTAAAAAGGAAATGCACAAATACTATACCATCAGACACAGAAAACAACTAAAATCTAGAGAAACAAGTGAGATTTAATAGTCACGGTACTTCAATTTTTGTGATTAGAAACTAAAGTATACATAATCAGTGCCAAGACGAAAAAAATTATTTCTCATAATCGTAAACCCTAGGAATTGAATAGCTGGAAGGGGAGAAAACAACAGCAAATTAAAAAACTGACCTATTTCGATTAAAATTTGGTCGTGGATTTGAACATTCTCGCTTGAGAATCAAGTGGCGAAGTGCGATTCTCTAGGGTTTAGATTTTTAGAAGAGACGAATCTTCGTTTTTCAGTTCATTGGTTGGGTTTTGAACTTAGACAAATGAGGTATGGTTCACCGAGTTCAGTACATGGGCTTTGTTACTGGCCCAATAAAGGCCCAAAAAAGAAAGAAAAATGCGCTGCTAGTATCCAGTCAATTATGTCAGTGTAAAAAAAGTATTACTACAATTAATATATGATAACATGGAGAAAAGAATAAATGGGCTGAGTTCTCAGGCCCAGATTCAACTTGGAGCCCAAGAAACCTCCGAAAAATGCGTAAATAGTTTAACACAGTAGTTTCGACTTCATGCAGTGCACAAACTATAGAATTAAAACAGCGCTTTATATGGTATGTGCGCTGCATGAAGCTAAGACGGCTCTGTTAAGATATTTACCAAAAAAATCTTGTCGGCGTAATCACAGCGGTCATGTTTGGTTGTGGAGTAACTTTAATCCGGATTAAATTGCTTACTCCAAGTTAAGGTGGAGTAAGTTAATCATGTTTGGTTGGGTCATGCAACTTAAGCAACGGATTAAGTTACTCTAGAAATATCGTTGTCTGTTGTCTAATGAAGAGAGAGAAAATAAAAAAATAGAACTAGTGTATGACAGTGGGCCCCATGACGTGGAGTAAGCTAATCCATCTGAAGAGGTGGAGTAACTTACTCCAGATTAATTTAAATCTTACTCCAACTTACTCCATCAATTTTACTCCATGTTTGGTGGATTAAGTGTGGAGTAAGAGAGTTAATCCACCTCTTACTCCACAACCAAACATGGCCAGCATCTTCATCGTCCGATCAAACCCATCGGATCGGGTAAAGATTTTAACAGAGCAGTTTTATCTTAAGACAGCGTACGGACTATAGAATCAACACAGCACCAGATATGGTTAGTGCGCTGCATCAAGTAAAAATATTCTGTTAATATCTTTACCCATCGGATCTGACGCCTGTAAACGCTTTCCTCTCCGCGCGTATATTCTCTTCCGGATTCGGATTCGGTACTACCATAGACTACGATCGGATCCAGTTCTGATCCATTACTAAATTTGCCCTAACTAGACCCGAACCACTCTGTGCTTACTATATATATCCAATCCGATCCAAAGCATCCGACCAATCCGAACCGTAGAAGTGAGGTAATAAAACCTCAATCCACTATTTCTCTCTCTCTCTCTTTTGGGTTAAGCTAGGGTTTTTGCGGCGCCACCTCTCTCTCCATCATCTCCAGTAGTGAAGTATTTCCCGATCCCTATAAAATCAATTTTTTTTGGTTATATATATAGATATTATATCGCTATATTTGTTCTTTTAGTGATATTTTCTCCTCTGTCTCAGATCTGAGAACGAGCGGAGAGAATCCATCGATCGCAATGGCTCTGGTGAGTGAATTTTGTTTTTTGACTTCAAATTTCAAATTTCGACGGTGTTTTGTTTTGTTTGTGATCGGATTTGGTATAGGAAATCTCAGTTAAAACCTTGTTCATTTAGCAGTGATTTTGTGATTGGAAGTGATATTTGGTCAATTAATTTGAATATCTGGTAGCTATACTGTTGTAGTATTTCATCGCTGATTTGTAGTTAGATATCAATTTTGTGGACTTTTTCTTATCATTTTGCATTCATTTTGGTTGTTTAGATTATCTTTGTATAGAACCTGATATGTCTCATTTATAGTTATATTTGCAAATCTGCAGTTCTTTAGATGATTTTTGTAGGTCAAGTGTGCATGTATGTTAAATCAGATTTCAATTAAATATGCATATGTGCCATGCAGCTGTAGTATTGCCATTGCATAACATCTCTTAGATTAAAATAGTAAATGAACCTGGAATTCTCATTTTTTTTTTATGATCTTTGGGTGTAATTGTTTTTCAATTTTAAATTTCAACTAAAATTTCTTGAATTATAGGTTTTGCATGCTGGTGCCGGCAACAAAAATGCCTACAAAGCACTTATCGCTGCTGAGTACAGTGGAGTGAAGGTCGAGCTAGTGAAGGATTTCCAAATGGGGGTTTCCAACAAAACCCCTGAATTCCTCAAGATGAATCCTCTTGGAAAGGTTGGTTGATTTAAAAATTTATGAAATATCTGAATTTAGTATTTCATTCTAGTTTTGTTTGTTAAAAAAAGTGATTTTTGATATTATTTCTTTGTAGATCCCTGTGTTGGAGACACCTGAAGGTGCCATCTTTGAGAGCAGTGCAATTGCTCGTTACGGTATATGCATGAAATCCTTTCATTTCATTTCAATTTACCAACCCAACATAATTATAAATTTCATATGTTGTTTCTTTATATTTTATCTTTTTTTGCAGTGACTAAATTGAATGCTGACACCACTCTGTATGGTTCATCTCTTATTGAATACGTAAGAGTTCTAATAACTTCAGTAACATAAAATTGAGTTTTGCATCTTTAATTTGTTTCTGACCAGTTTTTTTTATTGGTCTCAGGCCCGTATTGAGCAATGGATGGACTTTGCTGCCACGGAAATTGATGCAGGTTTAGCAAGGTGGCTCTACCCAAGACTAGGATATGGAATTCCTTACAACGCCTCTGTGAGTTTGTTTTATAACAACATTTTATTATTAAGCAATTGTTTTCAGTTCTATATTTTGTGAATGTTGCATAATATGTTTATAATGTCAGCATATATCTATTGCCTTGTTGTACATGTAGAATTTTGTGCTTTGAAGTACTAAAGATATTTTTCCTTTTGAGTGAGGTCGTGGTACTATGCATAGCGCATAATGGTCCGTACTATGGATCAATATCTTGATTTCCAGAGTTCAACAATTGATCTGACCCGTTCAATATGATTTCCATATAAAAATGTACTTGTAGATCAAATTTTACATTTTTTAGAATTTTTGTACTATTTTTTTTAGCTAGGTAGAAAATCACTTGATCTCAAAATTCTACACCATTCAAAAGTAGTGATTATCTACCTATCTAAAAAAATAGTTAAAAAAAATCTAAAAAATGTAAAATTTAGTATGCAAGTACATTTTCATATGGAGATCACATTGAACGGTTCAGATTGACTATTTGAATTACGGACCAATCTGCGCTATGCATAGTACCATAGCCTCACTCTTTGCCTTTTATATAAGATTGTTTTTAAAATAACCTACGAGTGTCTTTGGTTTTTTTACACTTGCAACATTATTTAAATGACATATCTTATTCTTTTGTAATTTTATGTATGTAGATGGAGGAGTTTGCTATAAACTACTTCAAGAGATCATTGGATGCTCTTAACACCCATCTGGCTAGCAACACATACCTTGTGGGCCATAGCGTGACCTTGGCCGATATTGTCGTGACATGTAATTTATACATGGGTTTCGTACGTATCATGACCAAGGCTTTCACCTCTGCATTCCCTCATGTTGAGAGGTATTATAAATATTTTTTGTGTTTTATTCGTCCATGTGTAGAATCCTTTTATAATTTGGAATGAGTGAGGCTATGGTATTATGCATAGTGTAAATTGGTCCGTACTATGGATCAATATCTCCATTTTTTAGTCAAAACAATCAATCTTAAAATGTACTTCTATATCAAATTTTATATTTTTTTGAATTGTTATACTATTTTTTTAGATAGGTTGAATGTCACTTGATCTAAAGATTCTAGACCATTCAAAAGTACCAATTTTTAACCTATCTAAAAAAATAGTGAATTTTTTTCTAAAATATGTAAAATTTAGTCTGCTTATATGAAATCATGTTGAACTGTTCGGATCGACTATTTGGACCTTGAAAATGAAAATATTGATGTAGTACGGACCAATATGCGCTACGCATAGTAATAGCCTCACTCATTTGGAATAGAAGTTTGCCATAAGTAAAAAGGAAAACAGTATCTTCAACTGGAAATGGTGTGTTGTTTATGAGTGAACAGAATACAACCATTTCAGTGCCTATTTGGAATATGGGGGTGGTTTCGTTTTAAGATTCGTGCCGGTTTGGATCTGAATTTGTTGGTTACTGCAGGTACTTCTGGACAATGGTGAACCAGCCGAACTTTAAAAAAGTGATGGGAGAGGTGAAACAGGCCGACGCGGTCCCACCAGTGGCTTCTCCAAATAAGGCTGCTGCTCCGGCCAAGGAGGCAAAACCAAAGGAGGTGAAGAAAGAGACTCCTCCTGCCAAGGCAGCAGCGGAGACTGTAGAGGAAGAGGCACCGAAGCCAAAAGCGAAGAACCCTCTCGACCTTCTTCCCCCAAGCAAGATGATTTTGGATGACTGGAAGAGGCTGTACTCTAACACTAAGACCAACTTCCGTGAGGTCGCCATCAAAGGTACAATCTCAATACTCCCAACTTTTTTTGTTAATAAAATTATTAAATTTATTAAATTGTTTTATTAGATGGGGCACCGTCCAATTCCGGGTAAATTTTTGAATCATAGTTATCTTATTTCACTTGGATACTACAAGTATCTAAAATTCTGTACTGCAGTATGCAAGGTTTACTATAAAATAAAAATGTATTATGAAAAAAAAGGTTTGCACTCTATTGGAAGATCATAATAGACATAAAAAAGCTGATCCCAGGTAAAATCATCATATATAATTTAATATTTATCAATTATCCTATAGGGTAATGGGTACAAAATAGTTCTTATCAACTAAGTTAACAGAATATTTCCCTGACTGTCTGATCAGAATCTACACGAATTTTAATGTGGCCCTGTGCATTTCACCTCGAGCTGGATTTGCTCGGATTCTGATTGGACGGTTCTGATCTAAACAAAAATATTCTGCACACATAAAAAGGCTCATGTATCTATCTCAATAATGATATATTTATTTGAATTGAATGTAGGTTTCTGGGACATGTTTGACCCAGAGGGCTACTCTCTATGGTTCTGTGAGTACAAATACAACGAAGAGAACACCGTCTCCTTTGTAACCCTAAACAAAGTAGGAGGATTCTTACAGCGCATGGACCTGGCCCGCAAGTACGCCTTCGGCAAGATGCTTATTATCGGTGGGACCCCACCATACAAAGTCAAGGGTCTCTGGATTTTCCGTGGCCAGGAGATCCCTCAGTTTGTGATGGACGAGTGCTACGACATGGAACTGTATAACTGGACCAAGGTTGACATCTCTGACGAGGTTCAGAAGGAGCGTGTTAATGCTATGATTGAAGATCAGGAGCCGTTTGAAGGTGAACCTTTGCTCGATGCCAAGTGCTTCAAGTGAGAAAATTCGGTTTTTCTCTCTGATTAATTGCAGTTTCGGCTTTTTGGGTAGATTTTTTGTTGCAGTTTTGTTGGGTTGAAAAAGAAATTGTGGTTCTTGTTTAGTATTTTTTGTGTACTTGGTTTAAGTATTGTGAGACAATTATTATCGTTACTTGTGTTCTAATTTTGATATATCTGCAATTAGCAACTTCTAAATTATACATTAGCGTGCATAATCCTGCCTTATACTTTTTTTATATTTAGAAATATTATAATGTTATTTGTGCAGTGATTTTATTTGTTGGTTTTTCAAAACGCCATCAAATTAATCTTTAATGTTATAATGTTAAATCCATTTTTTTGTGATTTATATTATTTTTTCTATATCAACGTCCAAAATTTGTTCATATCAATGTATTTTTACCTATTCTTAATACGGATACCAATTAAAACAAAATTGAATGTTCATATAATCTTTATGTATATATAGAGGAAATGACATAGACTAAATTTAATGGTTTTATTATGATATTTGAGTTTCTCAGAATTTTCACGAACATTAAAGGGTTCCATGTGTATTCCACCTTGGGCTGGATTAATCTGAATTCTGATTGGAAGGTTCAGATATACTTAATCCTATACCAAGAGTTTTATCCAAACACCCTGAGGCCTAAACTGATAACCAGTAACTATTTATAGAAGATTCATTATTTGAAATCCAAAAAAAGCATTATCCAGGTATACTGCCAGCTAGTGTTTTGAAATGGACCGGCCGGTCCAGGACCGGACCGGACAACCTGGGGTTCCGACCCGGACCAGACCTTCCTCGTTGAACCTTCCTCGTTGAAGAAACATAAAAGAGTTGTTAAGTATGAATTTCTTTGAGATTGAGATAAATAGGCAAATATATGTACAGAGTCTATCTTATAATGGTAATACAAATCAGAAAGGAATCAAATGAATATGTACTTCCTCCCAAATATAGTAGATAACTTGTTAAACTTTTCTCTTCAAAATACACAAGTAAATGTTTTATAATTCATGGTGCCGAGACTGTTTCGGTGTCAGGTCGAGCCCGAGCACACGATGAGTTACATCAATCTTTTAAGATAATACCAATTAGTATATCCAGAGATGAAATATTGAAAATATTTATGTCATTTTAAAGCTCGATGCCGGGGATGTTGACCCAGTGAAGCTGGAGCTCGACCTCACCGGTCTCGACATTCTTGAGGCGTAGGATCATTTCTTGAACAATGTGACCGTCTTTCCAAGTGATATTGCTCTCGTCAGCTAGACAGTTTTGTCGGCACGGATGCAGTGTTCTCACCACTATGCCATTTGGCAAACCTACCAGGTCCATCTTGACCGCTTCCACGAACGGCGCTACGTCAAACTCTGCGTACCCCATGCTGTCATCCCGACTGAACCTGTCCTTGTCATACACTTCCTACAACAAGTTCATTTCAACTTCATTTTCTCATTAATGAAAGAAATAAGATGAGCGAGGCTATGTTACTATGTAGAGCATGGATTGGTCTGTACTATGGATCAATATATATTTTTTTTTGCAAAGTTCAAATAGTCAATTTGAACCGTTCAACATGATCTCCATATAAAAATGTACTTGCAAACTAAAATTTACATTTTTTTACTGTTTTTTAGATTGGTAAATAATCACTACTTTTGAATGGTCTAGAATTTTAACATGAAGTGATTTTCTACATATTTAAACAAATAATAAAAAAAGTTGTAAAATTTGATGTACAAGTACATTTTTGGATGGAGATCATGATGAACGGTTCAGATCACTGTTTGGACATTGAAAATTGATATATTGATCCATTATACGAACCAATCCACGCTTTGCATAGTACCATAGCCTCACACAAAAAAAAAAAAAAATTCTTTTGAGATAACTTTGAGATAGTTTGAGGGGGGGGTGTGTGTACCAGTTTGACTGGTAAGGAGGGATTAGTAATTGGGAGAGTCAAGTCTTCCTGCCACACTGGATTTACATTCTTCCACTTGACGCTAGTCTTAAATTTCTGCAATCAAAATTCAAAATTCAAAACCTTGTAGCAAGTTAAAAACACCTTGATTCATAGTACAAACTATTTTTCTTCTTATACCTCTAAAATATCAATTATATGGTTGTTTGCCATGTTAATACAATAGCAGTTTCTTTTCTTTTTTTCTTCCTGCAATGTGCCAATTGCTAATGGATCTAATTTCATTTGAAATGTTACAATGCACATAAAAAAAGAAACAAAAGATCTTTTGAATAACCCAAATTGAGCATGAAATTAATTACCTGTTTACCCAGACGAAGAATGACATAAGGATCACTGCTTGTTGTATCCCGGCATGCGAGATTAATGCCGCGCACCACACGGACCTTGAGCAATCCCATCAAATTCTCCATTTAATAATCTCTTCTATTTACCTCAAATTAGTTTTTAAATTTCTGATATAGCGTCGACAAACGAAGACGATTAAAGACAAACAAAAAAAAAACAGAAGGAATTGTAAGAAAGGGAGAAAGTATGGTTGCCTCTATCTATCTACCTCCCCTTCTCTTCTTCTCCTTTTGATTTGTTTCTGTTGGCATGGTGGGGCCAACCATGCAGTGTTATAGGTGACGGTTTGACTGTTTCTCGCTACGCTACATTCAGATGTGCCTAAAAATAGGCATTTGTGCCAGGAAAAATGTCAACTTTGAAATTTATTCCACTGAATTAACACAATATCAACACAATTTTAAGAGTAAAAATCAATATCTTACCTGTCATAGATAACCTATTATGTACCTGGTTTTGCCCATAAAACTAACTAAAATGTGTTTTATTAAACAGTGAATACCCATTTATTCAGAAAAAAACAAAGTTCTTAAATCTTGAAAGACAAAAGTTCTTCTGTTATTACCAATAACTTTTTATAACAACAAAAGCCCAAGAGGCCCAAAAAAGTAATTAAAGAGGCCTACTTTGGACCTATGTATAGTATTATCTCCACTAGGTGTTTGAAATGTGGGTGTAGAGGATCAGAGCTACTATTTTTGTTTGGAGATACTAAGTTAGATAAATGATTCAAAGAGTACCTATACTTGCAGTAGAACATTTTTTTTTACTTAAATTTAAGGAAACCCCCTCCTGCTAAATAATATTTGTGATAGTTGATATGGCTTCAAATGACTATTTCAAACAGTTAAAATCGATCTACTTCATGAGTTACATGTTTAATTACATACAAAATTTATAAATTTTTGAAGTAATTTAGTATAAAATTAAGTGGTTAAAAATGATGAAAATAAATACATTAAAATTAACTGTTTTTGATCAATTTCCTATGACATGGATGTTTTTGTATCATGAAATGAACTTTAAAAAAAAATGTAAATCAACATGCCACAAGAAAAAAGAATATATACATATTGTTCTGATATTATCAGACATTCAGATTTCATACTAACAAAGAGAAATACAATGCACTTTCGTATTCAATTTACAATGAAAATGAAATACACATAAAAAGATAAAGGGGGGGGGGGGGGGGGGGGGGGGGGGTTGACCAGGCAAAATGTGGGTGTGCTAACTAACCCTTGAATCATGCACACAGCAAGCGTTGAATTCTTTATACAAATCATGCAGCTTACCCCTCCTATGCACCCACACACACACGACCCTCCGACCCTCAAACCCTATATATACGCACACACTGACGACATTTTTAATATATACATATACATCATCAAATATATATCACCTATATTAATTTTTTTTTTAAAAGGTACACAACCGTACCAGTGAAAGAGACATATATATACTTCCATGGGGAGGATACCATGTTGTGAGAAAGAGAGTGTGAAGAGAGGGCAATGGACTCCAGAGGAAGATAACAAGCTCGCTTCTTACATCGCACAACACGGCACCAAAAATTGGCGCCTCATTCCCAAAAATGCCGGTATTCATGTTGATTTTTTGATTAAAAATTGTTTTATAAGGTTATTTTGGAAATTGACATGGACATATATGTATGCATGTATAATGGCAGGTTTGCAAAGATGCGGGAAGAGTTGCCGGTTACGATGGACCAACTACCTCCGTCCCGACCTCAAGCACGGGGAGTTTGCTGAAGCCGAAGAACAAATCATCGTCAAACTCCATTCCGTTGTCGGAAACCGGTACCATATTATATATCTTTTCTCCTGGTTTTTTATTTTGTGTTGATTTTTGAAACATTTTAATTACTCTTTTGTAAATTTTACCGTAGGTGGTCTTTGATTGCGGCACAATTGCCGGGACGAACTGACAATGATGTCAAGAATCACTGGAATACAAAGCTAAAGAAAAAGTTGTCCGGGATGGGCATTGACCCGGTGACCCACAAACCGTTCTCTCACCTCATGGCAGAGATCGCCACCACATTGGCCCCACCACAAGTGGCCCACTTGGCCGAAGCGGCTCTTGGTTGTTTCAAAGATGAGATGCTTCATCTCCTCACTAAAAAGCGCATTGATTTCTGTCCACCGTCGGGTTCATCGACTCAACACATGATCATGGATACGGCTGTACAAAATTTCATCCCTTCCGATGATAACAACGATCGGACGATCCAACGGATAAAACTCGGGCTTTCTCGGGCCATAATGCAAGATCCAAACAACGGTTCCGATAAATCTTGGGATGTCATGATGAGTTCCGGCTTAGCTGATCATCAGGTTGACGGATTTGCCGGTACAATGGGCCGCACGTATCAGGCGGTTGTTGATGAGTTCCGGTATGATGTTCCGAATTACGGGAATGAAGGCGAAGGTTCTGGATGGAGTCCTAGCATGTGTACTGCTGGAAGCACATGTAATGACGTGCCGGGTGAGCAGTTGCCCGGCCAACTTCACGAGAAAGGAGACGAAGATGAAGGCAACGAGGAGGAGATTGCGAAGGATGTGAGGAAAGGCGACGAAATGTTGTTCGGATCGGAATGCATGCTTTGGGATTTGCCTGATGATCTCACTAGGATCCCTATTGTTTGAGAGATCAAAAGGAAATGATCAATGAAATGAAGAAAGTAGAATAAATGCTGATTTGAATTTGTGTAACCATTTATTTGTAGGAGATTTTTAGTTTAATTTTTAGAGATGAACTAGTTGAGTTCTCTTTCATCTCATCTTTTGATTGCAATTTGACACATTAATTGGGTATACATTTAAACTCAGGTATTTTGTAGTTAAATTCCAAAAAAAAAAGTGTAGTCTCACCTTTTTTTTTTCTTTTGCACAAATTGTGTTATATCAATTAATTTAAAGAATCTAAAATTTGTAAATTTCGAAATTTGAAGACCGTATATTGAAATATCCTAAATTGAGAAATAAAGCAATTCAAAATTTCTTAAATTGACATTTATAAAATTTTAAAATAGTTTTTGTTAGAATTTTGAAAATATACAAAAGAGAACATAAACAAGAGTTTCGGTGGGCAATTAAGAAAATTCTATTCGCAAAACTGTGAATTTTTTTTTCTCTCAAATTTCGTACAGGAAATTCCATAACTCTGACCTTTTTGAAATATGAAAACTTTTCATATTTCACTTAATAAAAAAAAGAATTACTAAATTACCAAAATTGGTATTATTTCTTAATTATTCGTTCTCATTCTAATAAATTAGTTTATAAAGTTGGTAACATGAAATCCTGTATATGAGAAATAAACCGCAATGTACAAAATTTCAGAATTTCAAATCAAATTATTGGTATAATATTTATTACTCGTTAATTTTAATTCTGAAAATTTTAAACATTCATTTAAAAGCTCCACATGTTGGAAAGAATTTCTGAATTCCGGAGGATGAGAGTACATTCTTTCAATAATAAACAAAAATTTAAAAATTGGGAATATATATGGTTTGGAATAATATGAAATTTGCTCATCTAGAATTACGGAAACTTAGCTCAGTAAAAGGCCCATTGAAATCTTAATGGGCTTTCCAATCTCAATCCAGCCCATAATTATTTGGTATACCTAGGGAGTCAAGGAGGGGTTGTAATGTAATCGCTTACACACACAAACACACACTATATGTAAAGGTTGATTGTAAAAAAGTATGCATGCTTGAATGAACTGCCAATTGAATAAGTAAATTAAGATGAGGAATTACCAACTATTAATTCTATCAATCTCCCACTTAAACTAGAGCATATACATCACATGTATCTAAGCTTAAACATACAATCCAGCACACCATTGCGGGTTTCGCCAAAAAATTCTTCCCGTAATAGTCATCCCATAGCCATCAAGACGCGCGCGGGTCACAGAACATAAAATATAGGTAGTATGAACTTAAACAAGGACCAACTATTGACTCCTAGCGCTCAACACTATCAATCTCTCACTTGAACTAGAGCAAATAGAAACTCTAAACAAGTCGAATAAATGTACTGAACAAACCTTGCGGGTTTTGCCAAAGAGTTCTTCCCGTAATAGTCATCCCACAACCATCAAGCTACGGGTCACAAAATATAAAATACAGTAGTATGAACTTAAACAAAGACCAACTATAACACTATCAATCTCTCACTTGAACTAGAGCATATAGAAACTCTAAACAAGTCAAAGAAATGTACTGAACAACCATTGCGGGTTTCGCCAAACAGTTCTTCCCGTAATAGTCATTCCACGACCATCAAGCCATGGGTCACAAAACAAATAAAATACAGTAGTATGGACTTAAATAAGGAACAACAATTGACTTCTAGCGCACAGCACTATCAAACTTTCACTTGAGTTATATTAGAGCATAAAGAAACTCTAAACAAGTCGAATAAATATACTGAAAAAACCCTTGCGGGTTTCGCCAAACAGTTCTTCCCGTAATAGTCATCCCATGGCTATCAAGGTCCGGATCACAAAACATAAAATACACGTTACATGCCTGTACGGTTTATGTACGTTCACCATGCTTGTTTCTTCATTCTTTCCATCAAAAAGAAAGTCTGGATCCGTTTCGGCCACTCTGAATTATCGGATCTCGGGTTGATTATGACCTCTCCAACCTTGCAATATTGTTTAACATAAAGATCATTAATTGGTTGTATTCTGAAAGCACCAAGTATTAAGACACCTTACTGGATTTGGTATTTGACAGTTCAGTGCATGCAAGTGTATGTCAGTACAAGTAACTATGTATTATGATATTATCGGACTCAAGTTATGTTTGTCCGATTCTCTTTAAGATCTGTGCACACGAATATTAAAGCAGACACGTACGCATATTAAAGTGGAGCGCACGTATATTAAAGCGTATCGACAGACACGAAACCCATCAGACTCAAATTTGAGTATGATGGGTTTCGTGCCTGCCTTCGCTTTAGTATCCGTGCACATGAATATTGAAGCGGACACACACGGAGATTAAAGTGGTGTGCGGATCTTAAAACAGATTGGACATACACGAAACCCATCGAACTCAAATTTTGAGTCCGATGGACGTTTAACCTAAATTATTCCCGACCACAATACACATTAAATACCGGATGAAAGAGTGGCGATCGGAAGAAGCGTAAAGCCTCTCGCTCCCGCCATGGAAGAAGAAAGAGTTCGATAGAGGCACGAAAACTCCCTTCGTGTAGTCATGGATCGATGCGATCGCGACATTGGGGTCTCCGATCAGAACAACAAACCCTAGCAAAAACCCTAGGTGATTCAGTAGAAGACCACATTGATGGCTTTTCCAGTGCATCTTTAGCTGCCAATAATTCTGTAGTTAGTTTTGGAAGAAGAAAGACTTGTAGTTCTAGTGGAGGATTAACTACTGAAAAGTCAAAAGTCAATGTGGTAGCTGGAGAGATGAAAAGTCAAAGTCAATGTGATAGAGAGATGGGTAGACCAGTTTCACAATTCGTGTTTCTGTTTTTCTTTTTGTCTTTTTGTTCTTTTTTTACTTTTGCATTCGTACCCTTGTAAATTCTATTATTTTCTATCGAATTGTCATGGGACAAAGTCAACTAATAGAAACTTTTTCTTTCCTTAGAATTCCTGCAACTGAATGATACTTGCGTTTGTTGCTATTTTATATGAGGAGCGATCCACTTACACTTTTTTTTTGTGACATTGGATTACATCTTATATTTTTAAAGTCCAAACAGTCGATTCAAACCGTTCCACATGATGAATATATTAAACTGCTTGCAGATCAAATTTTACATTTTTTTTTTGAATTTTTTTACTATTTATTAAGATGGGTACAAAAATTCAATGGTTTGAAAACAACAATTTTGTAAAATACTTAATAAATAGTAAAAAAATTCAAAAAAAATGTAAAATTTGATCTGCAAGCACATTTTAATATATCCATCATGTTGAACGGTTTGGATCGACTGTTTGGACTTTGAAAACTTTGAAAATATAGGGTGTAATTCGGTGTCACCAAAAAAGAGTGTAAGTGGATCCCTCCTCATTTTATATATTATGTAAAATTTATTAGTTAAGTGGTTGATTTAAGTTGTTAGAAATCACATAATTTGTCCCAAAAAAAAAAAATTCATTGTCATGTAGTTTTTAAGGTTTTGGGAAAGTTTAAAAATATATATATCGTTCGCTATAGACATATATAACCATATTTAATGTTGATGTAATTAGTACTAGTAGTAGTAGCTTTATAAATTAAATCCATATTTCAAATTTCAAAATTTCAAATCAAAATACTGGTACTTTGAAGTTAAGAATTCCACAAAAATTTGTCTTACCTTTTTTTTTGGGCACAAACTAATTATGTGTTATGTCAATAAATTAAAAAAATCTAAGAAAATTGCAAATTTTGAAATTTAAATCTCATATATTTCAATACACTAAACCCAGAAATAAAGCAGCTGAAAATATCTTAGATTGACATTTAGAACATTTTGAAAATATACAAAAGAGAACACAAACAAAAGTTTCATAACCCTATATTTGCAAAAAAAAAAAAATGTAAGCGAATTTTTTCAAATTTGCACAGAAAATTCCATAACTCTGTGATTTAGAAATATAAAGAATTTTCATATTTCAAACTAATAAAAATATAAAGAATTACTAAACTACCAATTAGTATTATTTCTTAATTTTCATTCTTCATTTTAATAAATTAGTTTATATAGTCCGAATTCCATAACTAACAAAATTTGCAAATTGGGAAAATGGTTTTGAAAAGTAGTAAAAGGCCCAGTGCATAGGCAGCTCTACTGGGCTTTGAGAAAGTTTTATTGGGCTTTTCAATCCCAGCCCAGCCCAAAATTATCTGGTAGCTACTAAAGAGTTTTTGGAGTATAGACCAGTGTTGTAAAAAACAGCCGATTAATCGTTGGCTGTAACTAAATCGTTACAGATTTTCTCAACTAATCGATCGATAATTTCTAATTATAATCAATTATTTTCAATTATTTTTTATTATTCACTTGACGGTAACATGTTCATCTAACGAGCACATACCGTTATTTACAACACTGATATTATAGACACCAATACGTAAAGGTTGATAATAAAATAAAATAATTTTTATTATTTGCATGCTTGAATGAACTGCCAATTGAATAACAATATTTTTTTGAGTGAATTGCAGAGAGAGAGAGAGATTTTAGAATTGCAGAGATTAGAGTTGGGATAGATGAGTTGGTCAGAGGAAGAGAAGGTGTGCGGTCAATATGGGGAGATGTGAAGAATTGTTTGTTAATTGTAGAGTTTGTCCTTTGCAAAGGGCACACAACCCCCGCAATTCCTGCGCTCTCATCTCCACCTCCTCTTTTTTTCTTCCCTGCACTCAGCTCATCTCATCAGCTATGTAAATTTGGGTTGTGATTTGAGTCATGATTTCTGTGTGGTATCTACTATGATCAAGCTAAATTAAAATTTTTAAATGTTATTTAGTGAAAATTACGAAAAATAATCATATATGATCACGATAAGTTAATCATGTTATATAGTTAGGGATGCAAACAGATTTGATATTATAAGTTTGAGTCCGGATTCATCTAAAAATTAAATACGGATATCTAATATCTGAATATATATGCGAATAAAAATACATAAATAGTTTTAAATTTTAATTATCCATATCTGAATAGTAGATATATACCATATATATTTAAGTATATAGTACGTTATTCATAATTACATAAATATTATGAAAAACGAATAATGATATTATTAATAATATTTATATATTTTTTAATAAATAATAGTATTGAAAAACGAATTCTGATTCGTATTCGTTTAATATCGGATCCGTATTTGTATCCGAATTCGCAAAATAAATGCAGATACGGATATGGTTTTACCATTATTTGATCTGTATCCGATCCGTTTGCACTCATATCTGTAGTCACAAGTTGTATCGTACAGTAATTAAGTCGAAGTTCATGTACCGTGTCGTGTTGTGATTAAAATTGCGAAAAATGTTCATAACACGCGAGTGATTATGACACGTAAGCCATGCTGTAACAAAACGTGACGTAATTGGTCATGTTTTATCACATTAATCACTTTTAGTCATATTTAATTACGTATAATCACATTTTATCATGTTTAACATTTTTTCGAATTTTAAATTTGTTTAACGAAGAAAAAATGATAAAAGTATGGTGAAATTACAAACAATTATAAAATAAATTATGTTGTACAAAAATATGTGTACAAAAATACATTTATTGTCTGAAATTTGAATTGTTTTTGAAAATATATGTTTTTGTCACGTGTCATGAACCGTTCAACATGATTATAAAATGAATATGTACTTGCAAACCAAATTTTACATTTTTTTGAATTTTTTTACTATTTTTTTAGAGAGGTAGAAAATCACTTGATCTGAAAATTCTGAACCATCCAAAAATAGTGATTTTCTACCTATCTAAAAAAATAGTAAAAAAGTTCAAAAAAGTGTAAAATTTGGTTTGCAAGTACATATTCATTTTATAATCATGTTGAACGGTTCGGATCGACCGTTAGAATTTTGAAAACTCAAATATTGAGCCGTAGCACGGACCAATCCGTGCTATGCATAGTACCATAGCCTCACTCGTTATTTTATATGATTTTTTCTGAAAAATAATCACAAACACACAATATATATGAGTCAAGCCACGTAACCGATACACGTACCGTTTTATGACATGTCCAGTTATACAATACGGTGCACACACCTGATTCTACACCGGATATATTGAAAATAAAGATATTCTCACTGGTCTATCTCCTCTTTTCTCATCCAGAGAAGAATTAAAAAAATAAAATAAAAGAGTTAATTAACAGAGTACCTCTGATTGCTTTTCTTTTCTTTATGTAAAACGAGGCACCGCCCCCCTGCCACGGCACGTGCGCACGTGACCTCCCAATCCCAAATACACATCTCTTGTCTCGTCCCCCAAATATCCTTTTTGCTGTTCTGTGGGCCCCACAAGTCATTCATAAAAAAAAATGTTTTTTTTTTTTTGTGGTGCTCAATTGGAGTTGGTTAATTAATTTATTTATTGTATGCTTTGTACCTCCGGTAACTTTCTTGCTTAATTAATTAATTAATTTATTATCTAGTAATTTATTTTAGGGTAGGTAAGGTAACTCTGTTATTATATAGCTCAAAGGACACACACATTTGCATGCTAGGTCTTCTGTGGGTAAGACTATGTGATGAATTATGTGGTGGCATGTTCAAAAATCAATCCTATGAAAAAAAAACTCAGATATAAAATTAAGATGTAAACAAGTAATTTATGAAGTTTAATAAAAATCAGAAAATTATGTCAAATTTCATTGGCTTTGAATGAAGCTTTTAAACTTTCATAGCACACTTTGAAAATGAACTCTATAAGAATAAATTAAAAAAGTACTATCTCTTATAGATTTATTAATTAAAAAAAATATTAAGTCGGTGGATTGAAACAAACTACATCAAACAACGTTCTTTATAAATATTTAGTTGAAAACAACAACAAAACATTTTTTATTTTTTAAATTGATCAATCAATATTAAATGACTAGAAAGTATATGACATTAAAATAGTTAAGGTAAAGTAACAGGATAATTATATAACAAACAGACACATATTTCTTTTACTATTTTATAATCATAATCTCCAAAAGATAATATTAATTGTCATTATATTTTACAATTTATATAATATGAAGGACCTAACAGAAAAATGTATTAACTTTTCTCGTTTACAAATTTAGTGTACTTTTCCGTGGAGTAAACATCTTAACCTTTCATGTTACGGGTGATTAACTAATAACCAACTTCAACACATAATACCACACAATTGCACCTTTGGTTGTATTGTTTTGTCCATAGAAGATCTTGAAAATATTATTTAGAAAAGAAATTTTGAAAACAAGGTCAATATTATTTAAAATAAGAACATGTTAAACTAATTCTTCAGGCAAATTATCTCAGTTGGCATTTATTTTGTCTGAGGGTAGATATAAATTTTTTTTTCCAATTTTTTTTTTTTTCAAACGGATTAATTTACGTCATAATTTAAACTGTCAAATAAAATGTAAAAATATAAGTAAAATAATGTAGTCAACTCAATGTGTTTTAAATTAAGTAGCAACTAAATTAATTAACTAAAACATGACCAAAGATAGTAAAGAAAAACAAGAACACTATAATTGATAACTTTGTTAAAACATATTCTTGAAATTTATATCAGAATCATTCTTTTCATATTAATATGACTGACATAATTAAATACTTTTTGGTACTTGTAATTTGATACCTATATATCCACATACTAAGTATAAGTGTTGTAAAAAATATTTGTTTATACTGATTAATCAGTCAATTATTTTTTATTATAATTAATTACTCAATTATTTACAATTTATCGCTTGATGATACCCATCCATCCTACGAGGAATTTGGATCCAGTGAAGTAACCCAACTTTTGGATTTTAGATCGGGATTGTCCATTTGAATTCGAGAAAATCCATCCTGAAGTGAGTGCACACATCCCGACGATGAATTCGAATCTCGAAACGATCTCGAGCGACGAATTTGAATCGAACAGTCTCGATCCAAAACTCAAAGATTGAGTTACTTTAGGGGATTCGGACCTGAGCGCATACCGTTACCGTTATTTACAACACTGCGAAGTATTAAAAAAGAAAAAAAAAATATAAAAATAGAATTAGAGGCAGACAAACAGCCTTTTGAGAAATTTGATTTTCATACTAGACCAGGCCACCACCTACCCACTCTGCTCTGCTACTCTCTCTCTCTCTCTCTCTCTGTTTTCACCTTTTCACCCCTAACCAAAAATTTATTTACCAACTTGTTGAATGAGTGAGTCACTTCCCCATTCATCATCATTTACATTTTTAAAAAATTAAAAGAGGTAAAAAGCTGTCTCCCTTCTTCTCTTTTCCTTTTCACTTTTTTCCTCTGTTCTCATCTCCTCTCCTGATCTCAGCACAGCAGTCGCCAGTTGTTGTTTCTGTCTCAGTTAAAAAAAAAACAAAAAAAATAAACCCACCCAAACCCAAAACGCAAGCAACTCATTTGACCCATCCACAGCTATCAATTAGACTTCTTCACTTCACTTCAGAGACTTTCTTTCCTTCCTTCCTTTCTTTCTTTCTTTCTTTCTACAGAAACAGAGAGATAGTAAAGTGATTAATGGGATCAGGAGGAGGAGGAGGTGGTGGAGAGAATGGAGGAAGAAGCAAAGAGGCGGTGGGGATGATGGCGCTGCACGAAACACTAAGGAATGTGTGCTTAAACTCAGACTGGACTTACTCTGTTTTCTGGACAATCCGGCCCCGCCCGTTCGTCTCTTACTCTGTTTTTTCTCCTTCTCTCTCAATTTCCATCCATCCATCCATCCATTCAATTTAATTGAACTTAATTTTGTTTGATTTTTGTATTGTGTTTATAGGAGGTGCAGAGGAGGCAATGGATGCAAGGTTGGTGATGACAATGGAAGCTTGTAAGTCTCATCTCCTTTCTCCTTAACTACTATTATTTAATTAATTAATTAATTAATTATATATAGGTCTAGATTTTTTTATTTTTTTTATTTCTTGTTATTTTTTTTTATAAATTAATTATATATATATATATCTTGTATATATTTGTGATCATGGACCACCAGTAGAAGAGGTGATTCATATATGCTAATTAAAAAGACTATATATAATTATATATTACTGTTATACATATTGTATTCTCTGCTAATTTGTACTCACTATGGCACGTAGACATACCTGATTTAATATAGAAATTAAGATTTGCTTTTGTTTTTAGTGGTTTTAATTAATTAAGATGTATAGTCTAGATGAAATTGATTGATGCATTGATTTACAATTGAATTGAATTAAGATAAATGCATGCAGGATGCTGATGTGGGAGGACGGGTACTGCCGGGCCCGCACCGGAGAGTACGTGGAGGAGATCGACGGAGAGGATCCGGTGAGGAAGGCCTTCAGCAAGATGTCTATCCAGCTTTATAACTACGGAGAAGGGTGGGTACTGGGTAGGTGTTGCAGTACATATATGCATGTATATATATATATAAATATAAAACAATATATAATCATAAAATCAAAACATAATCATACATATATAGTATTAGCATGCCACTACTAGATAGATAGCTACTAGCTAGTTAGTATTAGTGTATATAATAATTAATCACAGCTATAAACTATTAAGTTCTAAGTTAATTATTTGCATGGATACCAATAAATTTTTATAGTCAAACTTTTACAATAAAGAGTCATTATTTTATGCACAATGATAAGGGGGCAAAATATTTTACATGATATGATTAGCAAAGAACAAAGGTGTGTAGTACATGTTTTGACAAGCCTGTTTCTTAATTTTTTCTTTCTGCCTAAACCCTAGTGAAAAGGAGGGCTGTCTCTATCTATCTATATAGTAGCTCTAGGGTTTTGTTGCAGTGGGTTTGCTTTTTGTTTGTTTGCTTTTTACATGGTTGGTTTTTGTTTTTTTCTTCTCTTTTTGTGAGTGCACTACTTTACATGTGTGGTAAGGAGAGCAAAGGTTAAGGGGTAAAGGGCAAAATCATTAGAGAAGTTTTAAAAAAAAGGTCTAGTAATTTATCTTTAAGCATATTGTTTTGGGGGAATAAGTATAATTCTAAAACGATAAGAATAAGTTTTGATCTTGTTTTTCTTTAATTCTTGTTCCTTTATAACCATTACAACAAAAGATATATAGCAATCCTAACCGTAGGATCCAAATCATATGATCCAAAACTTGGTACTATCCCTACTACATATATTGTCATGTTAGTACAAACAAAGCTAGCTAACAAAACATTAATTTGTTTCTTCTATTTGTATATATTCTTTCTTAGAAAAAAAAAAACATATATAAGTGTTAGATACTATGATGACACAGTAAGTAGTCATTCTTATCTATTTATACATCTGGATCTGTGTGTGAGTGGTGAATATATATATGATTGGATTGAAAAGAAATAATGAGATGATTTGATGGTTGTGGTGTTAGATTGATGGGGAAGGTAGCATCAGATAAGTGTCACAAGTGGGTGTTCAAAGAACCTTCTGACTGTGAACCCAACATCTCTAACTACTGGCAGAGTTCCTTTGATGCTGTAAGTATTTTATTTATTTAACTCATCACTTCATTACTATTCTCTCTCTTTTTCTTCTTAATTTATTCTCCTTGTTTCTTCTCCTTGATTTACTATTTGAGTAGGGTTTTTGTCCAAAGAGCATTGAACAAAGTTTTATTTAAATTCAATTCTGAACCATTCGATCTGTGTCAAAATTCACTCTTACGGTTTAGATTTGCGAAATCATTTAAACTTATAAAAGTTTTAATTCAATTTGCATGAATTTTAAAACATATCAGACAGTTTAGGTCTGACATTGAACAAATGTTTTACACTACAGTGCATAGTTACTGCATACAGTCACAAACAGTAGTGGTGGCAGCCTTAGAGGTAGCACTGCATTTATATTTTGCATTTTTGCATCAGCATAGGCATCAGCATGTAGTGTATAATGTTTGATTATTTTTTTGAGGTTCTCTGGTCTGGTCCCTCTCTGTAAAGCAGCTGCAGGCAGAGAATGTGATGCTCTCTGCCATTCTCTCTCTTACTCACAGCATCCAGAAAGAACTTTGTTCTCTACCCTTTTCATTCTCTCTCTCCATTTAGAGAGATAGTCATCATGTACCTTCCAGTCCCAGGGAATTTGGGTGTTTTCTTGTACTGGGCCTACTGACAATGAGGCCCATTTCTTGGCAGCTATATTAATTATTGTTCTGTCACTGTGGGCCAGGCAAGACCAGGCCAGGCTAATACACTTATATATAATTGAATCCAAAGTAGGTCCGATGCCCATCGGACCTACTTTGGTTCGATGGGTGTGATGACCATCCGATCTGCATCAAGATTCGTGTGCTCTGTATCAAAATCCGTGCAAGTCTGTATCAATTTCCATGCACATAGATCTTGATGCTAATCGTACGGTGCTAAAACTAATTGAACCTAAATGTAGGTCCGATGCCCATCGGACCTACTCCTATCTCTATATAATTAAGAACTTCAGCACCTTTTGTTTGTAAGTCAACATACTCGAAAAAGTTCAAATAATTGATCCAAACCGTTTAACATGATTTCCATATTAAAATGTGTTTGGAGATCAAACTTTACATTTTTTTTGAAACTTTTTTTACTATTTTTTTAGATATGGATTTTCTTTTAAAAATATTATGTATTTAACTGAGTATTTTTTAGTCCAATAATTAGTCAATGAAGTACTTGAATTGTGGGTTCCACATGTTTTAAAGATCAGCTACAAAGGTACACAGGCTGCCTGATTTGTTGGTACCTGTCTAACTAATAAATTTGTCTTAAAAGATGAAATCATAATGGTTTACTAGATAAGAATGTGATATATACTTTTAATTTAAAATAATTATATTTAGTGTGACAATTAAAGTGAAATTCATTAAATTATACTTCTAATTTAATTGCTATTTTCCTTTTTTATCTAAATATTTGGAATGATAATATATACAGCTTCCTCCCGAATGGACTGATCAATTTGCATCAGGAATTCAGGTATATGAACATGTTTTTTAATATCTTATTTCATTTGCTTCATTTTAACTTTTACCTTTTTATTAGTTTACTGTTGTTTATATATGTTTATTGTTTGAATCAGACTATAGCAGTAATTCAAGCTGGGCATGGACTACTACAGTTAGGTTCATGCAAAATAGTGAGTCACAATATTTTTGTTCTCATGTATAAATCTTGAAATATCATGCTGGAAATTAATTAGGCCAAATTTGTTTATATTAATAGTATTTAATTTACACTAATCTCGATTAGATACCGGAGGATTTACATTTTGTGCTTCGCATGCGGCACATGTTTGAATCGCTTGGTTACCAATCGGGCTTCTTTCTCTCTCAACTTTTTTCGTCGAACCGTAGCTGCTCTCCCGCCCCCTCTGGCGCCGGCATTGCTATGAAGCAACCACAGATCGCTAGACCGCCACCACCTCAGCCTCCTTTCCACCAGTGGAACAACCACCACCCGCACCAAATGCCGACAATGCCCCCGATGCAACTTCACCACATGAACGAGATGATAGCAGAGCACGAGCCGGCTGACATCAAATGGCCAAATGGACTCTCCATTTTCTCTGCGTTGACAGGCCGGCCTGATGATGCAAAATTGTTGTTAGGTGGTGGGGAACACTCGCATGGTGGGCCCCCGGGCACAGGTGGTGGCAGTGGGGGGAGTAATCCTGAGGAGTACTTTAGCTTGGATAGTAATTCAAGTAAAATGAGGAAAGTCGAAGGAGGAAGCGGTAAATTTAAGAGGAGTTTCACCTTGCCGGCTCGCATGACCATGTCGAATTCTTCCGGTTCTTCGCCGGGCATGATGGAATATAGAGGCGGTGAAGGTGGGGTCTACTCGGATTTAATGGAGAATTACTTGGAGTAGAAAATTAGGTCAGAATTAGCGATTTCGTTGCAGTATCTATGTATCATGTTGTTCTTGTTCTTGTTGTTTCTTTTTTGTGAAATTTTCTTGTGATTTTGGTTTAATGCAGTTAATGTATGTGAACTTTGAAACTAATAGATTTAGCTATCTGGTTAATTAGTGTTATTCAGTTATTTTTAGTAAATTTTTTGCTGATCATATACAGTAGCTATTTAAGATAAAGTTTGCATGAAAGAATAATACAATATATATATATATATTATATATATATAGAGATTGACTATGGTGAGTTGTGAAGTAAAACGTCGTTTTACTTCACGCTCATACTCCATTTTGAAAATCTAAACAACCGATCCGAACCGCTTAACATGTTCTCCATATTGAAATGTGCTTGGAGACCAAATTTTACATTTTTTGGAAATTTTTTACTATTTATTAAGCTACTTTGAAAATCGCAGATCCGGGTGAACAGTAAAAAACAGTAAAAAATTCTAGACCATTCGATCAGTGATTTTCAAAGTGCCTTAATAAATAGTAAAAAAATTCCAAAAAATATAAAATTTGGTCTCCAAGCACATTTCAATATGGAGAACATGTTGAGCGGTTCGGATCGGTTGTTTAGATTTTCAAAATAAAAATATGAGCGTGAAGTAAAAATGACATGTTACTTCGCAACTCACCATAGCCCAGCTCTATATATATATATATAGAGAGAGAGAGAGAGAGAGATGGGCTATTGTGCTTTGCAAAGTAAAGCCATCGTTTTACTTTGGCCTCATTTTTAGATTTTCAAAGTCCAAACAGTTGATCCGAACCGTTCAAGTTGATCTACATATTGAAATGTGCTTGCTGACCAAATTTTACATTTTTTGGAATTTTTTTACTATTTATTAAGCCACTTTGAAAATTGCTGATCACATGATCCAGAATTTTGTTGCATTGTTTTTACTGTTCACCCGGATCAACAAATTTCAAAGTGGCTTAATAAATAGTAAAAAAATTCCAAAAAATGTAAAATTTGATCTTCAAGCATATTTCAATATGTAGATCAACTTGAACAGTTCAGATCGACTGTTTGGACTTTTAAAATCCAAAAAGGAGGCCGAAGTAAAACGTTGTTTTACTTTGCAAAGCACAATAGCCCATCTCTCTCTCTCTCTCTCTCTCTCTATATATATATATGAGGAGGGATCAAGTTGCAACAATGATACAACAATCATTTTTTGTGATTTTAAAGTCCAAATCGTCGATCCAAACTGTTCAACATGATCTCCATAATAAAATGTGCTTTCAGATCAAATTTTACATTTTTTTGAATTTTTGTACTATTTTTTTAGATCGGTAGAAAAACTAGTCAAATTCAAACCATTGAATTCTGTACGCATCTTAATAAATAGCAAGGTTCTAAATAGCGTTTATAGCGTCGTAGCGGGAAGGCTAAAAAAAAAGCTATAGCGAATAGCGTCGCTATAGCGGAAGCTATTCCAAATAGCGTTTTTTTTTACATTTCGTATATTCAATATTTGTACTAAATATCAACATTATCTAAAGTCTCATAGAACAATAAATAACACCAAAGTAATTAAGAAATTATAATATTCATATTGAACCCGTACAAAGTCCAAATTGCGGTTCAAAATATCCATAGTAATATCATAAACTATCGACTTTTCCTATTAAAAATATCTTAAGCATCATGATTTATGACATAATCTATTTTTTTTCTATTCAAATTTTAATTTCGGTTTGGACTTTTTTTCTATTCAAATTTCAATTTATGTTCCCAATTTCAAATTGATTTATCTGTAGCAAGTAGCAACAAATTCAATTTCGGTTTGAGATTTTTTTTATCTTTATATAAAACCCATTGAAATTGCTTAAAAAAAACCCATATTGTATAGCGCTGTAGCGGCCGCTATAGCCGCCGTAGCGCAAATAGCGCATTTTGATGTCATAGCGTAGCGTTTGGGGTCCAAAAATGCTATAGCGCGCTAGTTAGAACACTGAAAATAGTAAAAAAATTCAAAAAAAATGTAAAATTTGATCTGGAAGCACATTTTATTATGGAGATCATGTTGAACGGTTCGGATCGACGATTTGTACTTTGAAATCACAAATATTCAATCCAAACTGTTCAATATGATGGATATATTAAAATGTGCTTGCAGATCAAATTTTAAATTTTTTTGAATTTTTTTACTATTTATTAAGTATTTTACAAAATCGTTGTTTTCAGACCATTGAATTTTTGTATCTCCCTTAATAAATAGTAAAAAAATTCAAAAAAATGTAAAATTTGATATGCAAGCACATTTTAATATATCCATCATGTTGAACAGTTTGGACCGACTGTTTGAACTTTGAGAATGTAGGATGTCATCCGATATCACAAAAAAAGAGTGTCATCTGATCCCTCCTCTTATTATATATAGCTATCCAATTTCAAAGAGAATGTGATGCACAACAAACTATATATATATATATAGAGATAGGCTAATATGCTTTTAGTAGCATATGGCCCGATATGCTTCCAACTCAAAATCGGATTTTCAAAGTCCAAACGATCGATCCGAACCGTTCAAGTTGATCTACATATTGAAATCTGCTTGGAGACCAAATTTTACATTTTTTTTGGAATTTTTTTACTATTTATTAAGCCACTTTGAAAATTGCTGATCCGGTGGTCCAGAATTTGGTTGCACTGTTTTTACTGTTCACCCGGATCAGTAATTTTCAAAGTGGCTTAATAAATAGTAAAAAAATTCCAAAAAATGTAAAATTTGGTCTCCAAGCACATTTTAATATATCCATCATATTGAACAGTTTGGATTGAATATTAGGACTTTGAAAACTTTAAAAATACACGGTGTCATCCGATATCACCAAAAAAGGGTGTCATCCGATCCCTCTTGATATAATAATTCCAGCTTTGCATGGACTTTTGAATGATTTAGACATGCATGGTACAATGTTTCATGTATGCCATTGAATGATGCACCTTAATTAATTTGTTAAAATTAACTAGAGGTGCAATATTGTGAACTATTTAGTTGGAGACAAATAGATTGTGTTTTCATAATGTTTCATGTAAATCACTAAGGTCCTTGGATATGAAAATAATTCATTTGGCCAGCTTTATGCTTTAGTTTTTTTTTTGTAGTTTAATAGGTATATTTCTAAATATATATATATATATATATATATGTAGAGAGAGAGAGAGAGAGAGAGAGAGTGACTAAGCTACAAACGTTTGCACCAAGGCCTTGGTGCAAACGAATGGTTTTCGGATTTTCGAAGTCCAAACGGTCGATCCAAACCGTTAGATATTTAATCTATATTAAAATGTGCTTGGAGACCAAATTTTACATTTTTTGAAATTTTTTTACTATTTATTAAGCCACTTTGAAAATTGCTGATTACATGATCCAGAATTTGGTTGCACTGTTTTTACTGTTCACCCGAATCAGCAATTTTCAAAGTGGCTTAATAAATAGTAAAAAAATTTCAAAAAAATGTAAAATTTGGTCTCCAAGCATATTTTACTATAGATTAAATATCTAACGGTTTGGATCGATCTTTTTGAACTTTGAAAATCGGAGAACTGAATCGTTTGCACCAAGCCCTTGGTGCAAACGTTTGTAGCTTAGTCACTCTCTCTCTCTCTCTCTCTCTATATATATATATATATATATATAAGTTGGTACCAATCCTTTGATATCATTGTAATGGAACTTTTCTGTTTCATTGAAATAGGTGGGGACTTGCACACAATTTTCTCAATAAATAAATAAATATCTCTATGAAGATTAATCTTTACTTGAAGATACCCACAATAATACCCACAATTATTATTTTGTGAAATAGTTGGCACCACAGCTTATATTCTCACCTGGACATTAAATTGATAAAAAAATTACATGGTAATGACACTAGTTCAACTGTTATATATAATTTATGATGTTTGACTTAATGATCAAGCCAATCTAAGTTTTTCTCTAGTATATTCTTCCCATAATATATTTACTAGCTAGCCATAATAGTGTTCTTACTTGTTAAACATGCATTAATTAAAAGAAAAAAAAGGAAAAAAAAAATTCAAGCTATATTGTGCATTAATTAATTAGGAACTAGTTCAACTGTTGGACCTAAATTTTTTTTTATTCATGGACTACGTGATGAGCATCGATCAATTAGAACTTTAAAATATGCCTTTGAATAATATATAATGGCCGCTTTAATTAAAATTACGGTCAACTAAAGATTGGTTTTATTATATATATATATATATATATATATATATAGAGAGAGAGAGAGAGAGAGGAGGGATCCAATTACATCTTTTTTGGTGACACATCATGACACCGTTTTTTTATAGATCAATTTTGCGATTTCAAAATCCAAACAGTCGATCCGAACCGTTCAACATGATCACCATATTAAAATGTACTTGGAGATCAAATTTTACATTTTTTTGAATTTTTTTACTATTTATTAAGATGGTTACAAAATCGATGTTTTTCAATGGTCTAAAAACAACGATTTTGTAACCATCTTAATAAATAGTAAAAAAATTCAAAAAAATGTAAAATTTGATCCCCAAGCACATTTTAATATATCCATCTTGTTGAACGGTTTGGATTGACTATTTGGACTTTTAAAATAGTAGATGTCAAAGTGTGTCACCAAAAAGGATGTAATTTGATCCCTCCTCATATATATATATATATATATATATATATAGAGTAGGGCTATTGTGCTTCATGAAGTAAAACGAAGTTTTACTTCACGCTCATTCTTCCATTTCTAAAATCCAAACGGTCGATCCAAACCGTTCAAGTTGTTCTCCATATTGAAATGTGCTTGGAGACCAAATTTTACATTTTTTGGAATTTTTTTACTATTTATTAAGCCACTTTGAAAATCGCTGATCCATTGTGAATAGTAAAAAACAGTAAAAATTTCTGGACCAATGGATCAGCGATTTTCAAAGTGGCTTAATAAATAGTAAAAAAGTTCTAAAAAATGTAAAATTTGGTCTCCAAGCACATTTCAATATGGAGAACAACTTGAACGGTCGGATTGACGATTTGGATTTTGAAAATGGGTGTATGAGCGTGAAGTACAATATGGGTTTTACTTCATGAAGCACAATAGCAAAATTCTATATATATATATATATATATATATATATATATATATATATATATATATATATATATATATATCTATGAGTAGAACTAGGGTGTTCCTAAGCTCACCAAGCCCTTCCGTGAGCTCGACTCTAAAACCTATCAAAATGACTTCAAACGACATTTCCAAACCGTTAGATATTCAATCTATATTAAAATGTGCTTGGAGACCAAATTTTACATTTTTTGGAATTTTTTTACTATTTATTAAGATGGTTTGAAAATCGCTGTTTTTCAATGGTGCATAATTTTCATAAAAATAGCGATTTTCAAACCATCTTAATAAATAGTAAAAAAATTCCAAAAAATGTAAAATTTGGTCTCCAAGCACATTTTAATATAGATTGAACATCTAACGGTTTAGAAATATCGTTTGAAGTCAATTCAATAGGTTTTAGAGTTGAGCTCACGGAGGGCTTGGTGAGCTTAGGAACACCCTAGTTCTACTCTATATCTATATATATATGGGATAGGCTACGGTGCTTTGGGAAGTAAAGAGGGTGTTTTACTTTCCGCTCATATCTCCCATTTTCAAAGTTCAAATCGTCAATCCGAACATCTCAACTGATCTTCATATTGATATATGCTTGGAGACCAAATTTTATATTTTTTGAAAATTTTTTACTATTTTTTTAGAATTTTTGAAAATCACAGCTTTTCATTAAATAAAATAATAATAAAAAATTCAGAAAAACACTTATTTTCAAAAATTCAAAAAAAAATAGTAGAAAATTTCCAAAAAATGTAAGATTTGGTCTCCAAGCACATTTCAATATGAAGATTGTGTTGAGAAGTTCGAATCGACTATTTGAACTTTGAAAATGGAGATATGAGCGGGAAGTAAAACACCCTCTTTACTTCCCAAAGCACCGTAGCATCACCCATATATATATATATATATATATGCGACAAGCCTATAGTTATAAATTTAATTCAGGAGTAATACTGCGACTAATTTTTATATAAAGAACTTTTTTTTAGGATTTTCTACCTATCTAAAAAAATAGTAAAAAAAGTTTAAAAAATATAAAATTTGATTTCCAAGCACATTTTAACATAAAGATCATATTGAACGGTTCGGATCGACTGTTAAACTTTGAAAAACGAAAAATATAAACATAAAATAAAACATGATATTTATTTCATAAAACACATTAATTAGCCCAACTCTTTATCAATATATGTCTGTCACATTATTGCTTGAACTTGTATAAAATTCTTAGATAATCGAAGGGGCATAATGCCAACAATTAGTAATAAAAATTTAAACAAAATAATATATATAATAGTAGCAATAATAAAGTCTCCTAACCGCCTAGAATTAATTAATTAAGATTACATGAAGAACACACACTGAACATGCTCTCCACTATACAGAAAAAAAGTCAACTTATAGTTCTTCTAATATCATATAAATCTCACCTTAATTTAAACTTTCTCATTGCAAAACCTCATAAAACATTGCCACAATGCAATCTCCCTCAAAAGAGGAAGCAACTCCTCTAGATCTCTCTCAATTACACCCCAATGATACTAAAGAAGAAGAAGAACAAGAAAAGAATATAATACCTAAACCTAATGATATCAAAGAATTAGAGGTGCAAAAAGAGGAAAAAACAAGAGAGGAAGAAGAAGAAGAAAAAAGAGATGACCGGCAAGACGGTTATTACTCGAAAAACTTGAGTTCAAGTGCGTTCTACAGCACAGTCTCTTCTTTTGACAATGAAAATGAGAGGCGGATTCCAGTCGACCCCGTCTCGCTTACTGAGGTATGTTTCATGTTTCAAAATGAGAAGCTTGCATTGCTTCACAACATAACTATACATGTGTGCATATTTGTGTATAGTAGACAAATATATTTAGGGGCAGAGACAAGAAATAGGATAGGATGGGGCAAAATTTTGAGGATAGAGTATAATTGTATAATTATTTTAAAGGAAATGCAAGCGTAATACCTGTAGCATAGTGACATGTCATGCTACTCCTTCAAAATCTATTGAATAGACTTCAAACGACGAATTTAAACCGTTAAAACCGATATACTTCACGAGTAATGCATTTACATGTAAAATTAATAAATTTATGCATTCATTTAGTATAAAGTCAAAACGGTCAAAAGAAGCATATTTTTTGTAATTTAAAAAAAAATAACAAAATAAGCAATTTTTGGAAAAAAAAAAAATTAAACAAGAGGTAGGCCCTTGTAGGCTCCACTGTGAATGTATTTGAGTTAAGATTTCTTGAATGGATTTATTTTGAGATATGTGGAATATTCATAAAATATAATGAACATTAAACTAATGAGATATGATGAATATTTTTTTGAAACAGATCAAAGTTTGCAACCCTTCTATTTATTTATTTTATAGTTGAAGCAACAAGTGATTCTCAAATTATTTATAATTTAGATTTACTTTTTACGGCCTAGTCTTCTTAACATGACCAGAGAGACATTTTCTACTCATAATCACTAATTAATATCAAGTGATTTTAAGGTGAACTGCACTAGATATATATACATTTTCCATAAAAAGAAGCAAGCAAGATGCATTGAAAATAGGTTAATTAAGCTTCCTTTCCAAAATCATTATGTAAGATTTATTTCACCATGAGCAGATTGGAATGTTTGAAGAAGACGGTCCTCTGTCAATGCCGGAAATGTTTACCGAAGTAACAGTCCAATCACCCATCCTGCCGCCTCTCCGCACTCCTCGGTTTGTCAGTGCAAGCCTGCCATGCTCTGCCAACTCATCGCCACACTACACTTTCTCGAGCAATCAAAGATGGGTCGAAGAGCCCAATCTCCATCCGTATTCGGTCCAATCGCCTCGAACCCTAGCCCGTCAACATTCCCTCGCGCTCACCCGTTTTGCATCAAATCGTAGCATGTCATTTGCTGAAGGACGAACCTTAGCACACAACGACACATTTCAAGTCCTTGGAGTAATGATGCGAAACTCCATTGATCGTTCGTCGGGCTCTAGCTCAAGTACCTCTTCAGAATCCCCGAAGATTAAATCAAAATCAAAGAGCGCCAAAGAAAATGACTTCAAGTGCGGTGCGTTATGCATGTACCTACCGAGCTTCTCCAAGAAAAAACAAATGCAGTTGCGGCATCAAGCCGATGTACGCGCAAATGGTGGCATATCAAGGCTTGCATCGCTCGAAAAGTTTGATTGTGGCTCGTGGTCCCCACATAATGGCAATGCATGTGACCCTGACATGCCGGTAGAGATGGAGAGATCTAGTGCACGTGACACGGATTCACCGATCCATTCCGCGTTTTTGTTTGACGGAGTCGAGAGAAGGGGCATTTTGAAAAAGAGTTCCTCACGGTTGGGTTCGTCCAAGTCAATGGGTTTGTCGAACAGGCATGTCAGATTTTCTGTGGTGAATTCTCCCGTTGCCTCGTGCTCTTCGTCGCCTTCGGTGTCTTCAGTGTGCATGTCGCCGAGGCTGAGGCAGGCCAGAGAGGAATTCACCGCATTTTTGGAGGCAGCGCAGAGCGCTTAATTATTTATTTGAAGGTGCAAATTTTAAGTAATTAGGAAACCTAAACCTGATTCATGCTGCTTAAGTGTGATAGGCGAGTATGTCATCTTGGCTAATTAAATGCTTGTCAAAGTATCCGTAATTAAGGTTGCAATGTAATTCAGTACATTGTTTTGTAAGCTCTTTCTCTCTCTCTCTCTCTTTGTTTTCTTTTTCTTCTTTCTCCACTGTCTGTTTTTTTTTTGCCACTCATTTTTGAGGGGTTTCTGAGTATGTAAGATAATAAACCGAAAGGAGTGGCTCAGAATATATATTTTTGCACATTACAAATAATTTTGTATTTCAGTGTGCATATTTTAAAATGTTTTGAGGGCCATTTTTGCATAATTTTATCTTCTACAATCAACTATGTAAATATGATGCCTATGGGTTGTTACTTTAAAAAAAAACAAAAAAAAAAACTATGTAAATATGAAGAGAATAATCAAATAAGCAATTTTGGGAGGCCCATTATGGTAGCATGCACATAATAATATGCTTTATTGGGTTAAGTAATACCATTAGTAAGAAGTAGACTCAGTCCGAATCCTCTGCATTACCTCACCGTTTGAGTTTGAATTTGTACCGTCAGATCAGAATCCGGATCAATCCAGAGCCTAAGTCACATGTGTGGATTAATTTTAGGAGGGATGACAGGTCTGTTAACAATTTATGGCATAAGTTACATGTGTTGTTTCCTTTCAACTAAACCAAGTTCAGCCTTGTGTCTCAATTTGAGAACAATTTGTGTCATCAATTGCGTCTTGAACTTAATTTTTTTTAAATCTCAGTATTACATATGTAAATTGTAAAACATGATGGGCTTATACATCAGCCATTAAGCCTGGCCCATTTAAGACCATGCAATATTTGCTTAGAACTTTTAGAATGGGCCGGATTCGTATTATGTCCGTATCATTATTGTTATAAAATATTGATAATTAAACTACATTTATCTAGAAGAAAAAAATAATTTGATCCGAACTATGTAATTTTAATTAAAGTAATATCTTAGTTAATGTAGTATCATATATTAATTATAGTAATACTTCATTTCCAATGACATAATTGACTGGATACGATACTAGCAGCGGATTTTATATCTTGGGCCTTTATTGGGCCAGTAGAAAAGCCCGTCTAATGAACTCGGTGAACCATACATCATTTGTCCAAGTTTAAAACCCAACCTATGTCGCCACTTGATTCTCAAGCGGGAATGTTCAAATCAACGACCAAAATCTAATCGAAATAGGTTAGTTTTTAATTTGTTGTTGTTTTCTCCCCTTGCAGCTATTCAATTGCTAGGGTTTACGATTATGAGAAATAAATATGTTCATCTTGGCACTGATTGATGTATAACTTTAGTTTCTAATCGCCAAAATTGAAGTACAGTGACTATTAAATCTCACTTATTTCTTTTAGTTGTTTCTGTGTCTGATGGTATAGTATTTGTGCATTTCCCTCTTACCAGTAAATAGTAGAATCTCTTATTGTGCCTTTGTTATTTTGTAGCAAGTGAAAGGTGTTCGAGTGAATGCCTCTGAGAGCTACTAATTAATAACGCAATGAAAACTGCCAAAATTTCAAGTGAAGAAAACTGTGACTTTATAAGTAGATTACCCGGCCCGATACTTCATCAAATCTTGGGATTATTGAGGATTAAAGAGGCAGTCCAGACATGTGTGCTGTCAAAGAGGTGGGAGCACCTCTGGACCTCTTTACCCTCCCTTAACTTCAATTTTCTCGATTTATCTGACAATTCTAATGAGGATTCTGATGATGATTGTGGTGACGAGTTGTCTGTTTATTCGGCTAAGTGTGAGAGATTTGTTAATTTTGTGAATGCAGTGCTGCTGAGGCGCAAGCCCTTGGATTTGAATGTGTTTCTATTGCACTGTTATGAACTATCAGACTCTCAAGAAATGAATTGGATCCGTTATGCCATGAATCATAACACTCGAGTTCTCCATTATTTCCCCCCCCTGAATTTATTCCATGGCCCACCTACACTTGCGCGTCATTACAGAAACTGTACCTCTATTGTCCTCATAGAGATTTAGACAATTTAGATTCATCTGTCCAAAGAGTAAATCTTCCTAATCTTAAAAAACTAAGAATTTGTTATGCGGATCTTCTTAACTCTAATTATGTGAATAACTTCCTTGTGGATGCCCAAAATTGGGATTTCTTCAGATAGATACTTGCAAGTTCACTCATTGCATAATTGCTCATGATAATCTAGAGTATCTAGTTCTTGTAAGGTGTCTAATAAAAGATGAATTGTTTGTTAGTGCTCCTAATCTCCTTTCATTTTCCTATGAGGGTGAACTATCATTACCATTTAAAACAACTCTAAACATGCCATTTTGAGCATCATCACATTTAACTAGTTGTTATCCTCCATATTTGTTTCGTAAAGAAGAAACTAGTTGTGATCCTTCAATGGTCAAATGTTTGGAGGGGATGGCTACTTGCCTTCGTTTCTTTACAAATGTTGAACTTCTGGAGTTACATTTCGAGTGTCGTCAATACAAGGTATGCACCTCATATTCTCATTTTGCAAATAATGTTAATATTAATTTCTTTAAATCTTAGCATGACAAATAGAATGTAGGAGTTATGTTATTATACATTATATGTCTTCAACAGGTCCTTAATTTCTAGTAATATGCAAAATAGCAAATTTCTAGAAGAATGTATAATTAAATAAAAATAAAGTTAAGTGTATTTATGAATTTTCTTGACTGAAAGATATCAAATTCAATGTTAGACTTGCTTCTGACTTGTAATCTTGTGTTTATATTTTTCTAAATTTAGGAATTGTTGGCATCTGTTTTGTCGCTCGAATTGCCAATATTTCCATATCTCAAGAATGTAACGGTTGCCTTTAGTATGTTTTCTTGTTTCCAAATGGTAACTTGGATCCCGAAAAGTTCGCCAAAGTTGAAGACGCTTACAATACTACAAAAAAAATGTGTAATGTTTTTTCCCATTAGTACCAAGTTCATAATCAAAGTCTTTTTTCACTTGCATAGTTTATCACATAGGCTCGAATGGGCTTGTCACATAGGCCAGTAAGTCGGTTGCGACTCTGTACGGCAGTCCCAAATGCTTGCTAACTAGGCTTGGTACTTAGCCCATAATAGTTTTATGGGGCTTTAGTACATGTCCCTATCAGAGAGAAAGCCGTGTAAAATATGTTATTAACAATTTTGATATCACCTGAATTGTCTATAATAAGGTCTAATAATTTTTTTCAATTTACTTTTTATTTTTCAGGTTTGTCATTCTATCTCGAGCAAACACTTGGTTATATATAAACTCCAACCAATTTTAGCCCATGCATAAAAAAAGCTTCTCCAAAATTATATATATTTTTTTGAGTAAAGGTTGGAGGCTCCAACCAATTCGTTCGATCTGCATATATTTAGATCTCACTTATTTCTTTTTATTTTAGTTGTTTCGGTGTTTGATATTGACATGGTATAGTATTTGTGCATAATTTCTCTTGTTCCAGTAAATACTTTCTTGTAGATTCTTGGCTTAGTTAAAAGAAGCTCACTTATTGTGCCTTTGTTTGGTTTAACAAGTGAAAGGTGTTAAAGTGAATGCCTTTTCGAACTACTAATTAAATAATGTAATGGAGAGTGCCAATATCTCAAGCGGAGAAAACTGTGACTTTATAAGTAGATTGCCCGACCCGATACTTCACCACATCATGGGGCTACTCGATACTAGGGAGGCAGTCCATACATGTGTGCTGTCAAAGAGAAGGGAGAACCTCTGGTCCTCTTTACCCTCCCATAACTTAGAGTTTTATGATGACGGGGTGGATGAAGACACAACAGCTTCCGAGAGTTTTGTAAAATTTGTGAACACTTTGTTGCTAAGACGCAAGCCCTTGAATTTTGATGTGTTTCACTTGTTCTGTGATGATATCTGCTTAGAGTATGTAGGGCAAGTATCAAATTGGATCCATTATGCCGTGAACCATAACACTCGAGTTCTCCAGCTCAAACTCTGTGATTCCGTGCCATGTTGCATCTACACCTGCACATCATTAGAGGAATTGTACCTCTATTTTATTTCTATAGATTCATTTGTCCAAATAGTAAATCTTCCTAATCTTAGGAAACTAAGCATTTGTGATATGATTCTTAATTAACTCTAATTATGTGAAGAACCTTCTTTCTGGATGCACGAAACTGGAATATTTCTTCATTTTGATGGATGTTTTTTATGTAGTGAAAGTGTAATTGCTCATGATTGTCTCAAGCATCTACTATTGAGAATAATAATAAGAAAAATGATGAAGTCCAACTCTTTATTAGTGCTCCCAATCTCCTTTCATTTTTCTACAAGGGCCGACTATCATTACCATATAAAACAACTCTAAACATGCCATCTCTAACGTTTGCATGTTTAGTGAGTTGTGATTCTTCAATGATCAAATGCTTGGAGGGGATGACTACTTGCCTTCGTTTCCTTACAAATGTTGAACTTCTAGAGGTACATTTTGACTGCAATTGGTACAAGGTATACATCTCGTATTATCATTTTTCAAATAGTGCTAATTTGAATTTATTTCAATATGCTTGACTCTGTTCTGACTTTGTGTTTATATTTTTCTTTTTCTTTCTTTTTTTCAAATTTAGGAATTGTCAGCAGCTATTTTGCCGCTCGAATTGCCGATATTTCCGAAACTCAAGAATATGACTGTTGTTATTTGTAAATGTTTTATTGTTGCCAAATTGTAACTTGGATCTTGAAGTGTTCGCCAAAAGATGCTTACAATACAACAAATAGGAGTATATGTAATTGTTTTTCCCATTAGTATTAAATTTTTAAGCTTAGCCTTTTCACTTGCATATATAGTTTAGTTAATGTCTCATTTGTTTTTATTGGTTGCAGTGCTATTATTGTGAAAAGGGAGCTAGTATAAATGAGCCAACTAACGCCTCATCGACAATTACAATATCTCCATGCAAAAAGCTTGAGATAGTTGATGTCAAGTGTTGGGAATATAATAAGATGGTACAACGATTTTTTTTTTTTTTTTTTTGAAAAAAAGGCATGTAATGCCCATTTCATATAAGTAACATAAGAGTTAAATTACAACCATTAGAAGCAGTTCATAGACAGTAGAGAATCAACGCAAAAACTAACAAAGAGCAAAATACATATGCTCTTCATTTTACAATTCACCAAAACACAGTAATTGAAAATAACATTTGGATTAAGCCTCCGAAGTCATTGGGGCTGAGGTAAGCTAAACCTATACAAGATTTTATGCAAAAAGGTGTGGATTTCTTCATATCTTCAAGTTGGAGCCCTAGCTGTTCCTACTAAGGGCAAGCTCGGATCTGTCTCAGATCCTTCCTGGTACTCTACCAGCTGTAGGTCTTGTGGGTCCCATACCCGCAAAAGAATAGCATCCAAATCAGTTGGTATTCACTGAGTTGCATCCACCTTAATTTTCTTGTCCATATGCCCTGCCTAGTAATAAAAAAGATGGTACAACGATTGATAGGCACTTTGATGGATGGTACAAATGAATTGGAAAATCTGAAAATCCATTTGTCCAAGTACAAATACGAAATGCAGGAAATTCTTTATAGGTTAAATTGTTATCTTAAACTTTAATAAAAGAAAGACAATCTAGTTTTTAATAGTACTATGACTTTGTAAGTCCAGTTTAATTTGTAATGGGTACTATTTATGTTTGGTGTGAATGTGTGCATCTTTTGTTGTATCAAACTAATTTGTTCAGATTTGTGATTTTCTACTAATTTATCGTTCTATGTCATGTTCATGAACTCATGGTGGGTTATCTCATGTTATACTGTGCTAACGTAAGAAAACATTTCAGAAACAATAAACCATCACTTAACGACTACGCTAAATATGTTAAAAAATAATTTGATCGGAACTGTCTAATTAATTGGAATTAATTATAGTAATATCTTATTTAATTGCAGTACTATAATATTTGACAGATTTTTTCTTTCTTTCTTTCTTTCTTTCTTTCTTGGGCCTCATTTTGGGCCAGGCCCAGAGACAGCGCATGTGATTTGAACTCGCTAAACCCATATATAATTTCTTAAACCAGTTCAACTGCACCTGGACCGGACCAGCTGTAAAGAAGTATGTTTCATCTCTCCACATTTATAAATAGAATTAATTTAGATGAGTTGTAATTTATACTTCTTAGCCTATAAATAGATCTAGTTTTTGTAAAGTTGTATTATACACACGTCAAAAACATATGAATAAAAATAGTCATTTTTATACATGTGATTACTTTCTTTATCTCTATTTTATAACAAAATAAGGGCTAATTTTTGGTTTAGAAACCCCAAGGGAAATAGAGGATCGCACTTCTCCATATATGGACTTGATTTTCTACAGGTCAGTATTTAATTTGTTGTTTTCTCCGCTCCTTTCTAATCAAATCCTAGGGTTTACAATTGTGAGCAATTATGTATGTATACTTCAGTATCTAATCACAGACGTGTGACCTTAACCTAAAATTTGTGATTGATGTTGATGGTTCTGTTATAATTGTGCTCGATCTCAGGTACTTTTATCTTTCCTGTCTTTGTTGATTCATTTGACTGTAAATCAGGTTGCTAGTCCGATTGTAGTCCAAAATCCAAAGTTCTTATTGTGTCTTTGAATTTTTTTTTTTTAAGCAAGTAAAAGGTGTTCGAGTGAATGCCTCTGAAGTCTGCTAATTAAATAACACAATGGAGACGGCTAATATCTCAAGCAGAGTAAGTTGTGACTTCATAAGCAAATTGCCCGACCCGATACTTCACCACATCTTGGGTCTACTCAGCACTAAAGAGGCGGTGCAGACATGCGTGTTGTCAAAGAGGTGGGAGCACCTCTGGACCTTTTTACCCTCACTCAACTTCAATTTCACCAATTTTCGCCGCGATGATGATGACGACGATGATTTCGATAGATTTGTAAAATTTGTGAACAATGTGCTGTTGTGGCGTGAGGCCTTGGACTTGGATGTATTTCGCTTGTCTTGTAAAGGCATGATCCTCTATGACTACCCAGAGGATGAAGAGGATGAAAGAGACTGGATCCGTTATGCCATGAATCATAATGCTCGAGTTCTCCATCTTTACCCCTCTGAATTTATTCCATGGTCCACCTACACCTGCACATCATTACAGAAACTGTACCTCTATGGTCCTCATTTATATGTATCTAACGAAAAACTAAATCTTCCTAACCTTAAAAAGCTAAGCATTTTTAATGCATATCTTCTCTCTAATTACGTGAAGACCTTTCTTTCTGGAAGCCCAAAACTGGAATTTCTTCGGGTAGATAATTGTTGGTTCGCTGAGTGCATAATTGCTCATGAACATCTAAAGTATCTAGTTCTTGTAAAGTGTCATATAAGAGAAGAATTGTTTGTTAGTGCTCGTAATCTCCTTTCATTTTCCTATGAGGGTGAACTATCATTACCATGTAAAACAACTCTAAACATGCCATCTCTATCATTTGCACATTTAATGAGTCAGTATTCTTCAATAATCAAATGCTTGGAGGGGATGGCTACTTGTCTTCGTTACCTTACAAATGTCGAACTTCTAGAGTTACATTTTGACCGCGTTGGGTACGAGGTATGCACCTCATATTCTCATTTGGCAAATAATTCTATTTTTAATTTCTTTAGATCTTAACCTGATATAAAGGATGTAGGAGTTTTGTTATTATATATTGAATGCCTTCCTGATTATTAGTGTAATCTAATTGAATTCATAGATAAATAATTCAAGAAATAAAGTTAAAGCATGTATTTACGAAAATTTTATGCTGGTATATTCTGAATACTGCACTTAACTGATAGGTGTTAAATCCACAACATAGAAGGCAAAATCGGCCGTTCCGGAGCGGAATCGGCCGTTCCGGAGCGGGATCGGACGGTGCCGATCCGATTCCAGACCGATTTACGCGGACAGTGCAAATTTCGGTCAATTTCGGCCGTTTCGGCCATATTTCGGCCATATTTCGGCCAGTTCCAGTCAAATTTCGGACCGTTCCGGCCCGTTCCAGTCAAATTCCTGCCGAAACGCAAATATAAACAAGTTGAAAAATTTTTGCGGCAGCTGGGATTCGATCTCTAGATCATTGGAATGGAGTCCAAGCAAGTTACCACCACACCATCCAAGTGTTTTTGATTTATACCATAACTCATTTGTATATATATAATACTTATATCACAGATTGATACAAATCAAAAGTCCGATTTTCCGATCCGATTCGGCCGATCCCGACCGATTTTTCCGATCCGGATCGGGATCGGTTGGGGCCGATCCCGATTCCGATTCCGATTTTTCCTTCTATGATCCACAAGCTGTATTGTCGCTAGAATTGCCAATATTTTATAATCTGTAGAATATGAATGTTGCTTTTGGTTTGTTTGCCTGTTTTCAGTTGGTAACTTTCATCCCAAAGTATTTTCCAAATTTGAAGAAGCTTACAATACTACAACGAGAAGGATTTGTAAGTATTTTTACCAATATTACTAATTTTTTAATCTTAGTCTTTTCATTTGCATGGTTTAAGTAAAGACTTCATTTGTTATCGGTTACAGTTGTCTCGTGGTGAAATGAGAGCTAGTACAAACGAGTTGACTAGCATGTCATCGACAATTGCAGCATCTTCAAATAAAAAGCTTGAGATAGTTGAGGTCAAGTACTCTATATATGATACGATGGTACGACATTTGGTGGATACTTTGATGGATGGTACAACGGAATCTAAAAATTTAAAGATCCATTTGTCCAAGTACGAGAGTAGTAAACAATATTTAAAAAATGAATGATTGGGTTTTATTTTGTGATTTAATATTGTTTATGTTTGGTTCGAATAGTATATTTGTTTTTGTTGTCTCAACTAATTTGTTCTGATGTGATTTTCTATTATTTGGGAGGTCATGGAATAGTTATGTTGGGTCATACATCATTTTGGATTGCATTACATTTCCGTAAAACAATTGAGAATGTACTTGCTGGGATGAGGTGTTAAAACATTTTGTCTATGATAGAAGCAGAATTTTTTTTTTTTTTTTTTGAGAAAATCATGATAGTCGGTAGAAGCTACCAGCATAGGAAAAGAAAAAGAAAAAGAAAAAGAAATTTAAAAACTCAATGTCCCCATGCACAGAACCAGAAATTCTTACTAAACCTAAATCAGTTTGAGCTCGGTCATGTTTTAAGTTAGATGACTTCATATCCAGGTGCCCTCTTAATTTATATGATTTTTAAACCAACTTATGCGTTTAGTGTTTTGGCAATTTTCATTATTTGAAAAAGTGGATAAGACCCAGCAAATGTTTAGTTTTTGCTATATTAAGCTGCCATATAGAGTTATAGAGTTATTCTCAAGCTGACGCACCTTCATTAGGTGCCAGTAACATTCTGTTAAGATAACTGGTACAACCCTCTTGTACCAATAATTTTTCTCATGATTCAGTGTTGAAAATCCCTTTGTATCAAACTCATAAATCTGCAATGCTCTATATGGATAGGGAATATATGGAAGATTAAATTGCAATTTTTTCCATGAAATGTAGCCGGAATGAGTTGTATATATCTCATTTAGTTGCTTCAGGGAATTGCAATCTTTTGCATCAGGGGTACGGATCAGGTTCAAAGAATAGGCTCTGGGTTATCTCAGGTTGTAGATTAATTTGGATTTGGTTGCAGTCCTGTAGTTGACTTTATTTGGCATCTCAATTTGGATTGGTAGTAGAATAGAGATCATTTGTTAATATAATGAAAGCTAAAGTTTTGTTCTCTGTTTCGACTGTACCTGATACTGTATTATTACAAATCAGTCTAAGGTCACACATTTATCTTAACCAAAAATTATATCAAAAATATTTTTATTTCTAACTCTCTCAACTCACCGAACTTTTGTGTATACCATGCATATTAAAAAAAAAAAAAACTAAAAAACCACGTTTTGTAGGAAATTCTATATTTACCAGGGCCGCCCATTGGCCCTGCGCCCCCCCCGCCATTTAATATATACTTTGTTTTTATAGTTTGCGTGTTAGATCTGTCCTGGCCGTTTTTTGTTTTAATTTTGGGTTTATTATATGAGAAAAGATTTTCTTACCCATGCCTTGGTCACCGTTTTTTACCCATAATTTGTCTTATCCACTTTTTAACAAACTTTAATAGTACGACATCCTTTTATAAATTTTCCATCTCATCTCTCTATTTTGAAACCCGTCATAAAAACTTGAGAAGAAAAAAAATGAATGGCTACTTCTCCGACTCCGATCAACCTTCCCATGGCGAGATCCTCGCACCGCCATCTCCTTTGCTTAGACAAGCTTGTGCGATCCGCTCACCCTGCTTCAGACAAGCTTGCGCGATCCGCTCACCCTCCTCCGTCTTGAATTGAATCGATCTCTATTTCTAAAATTGTGAGGAAATTGTGAGGAAGGAACTTGCCTAATCTAGCCTGCTCCGAGCAGATTTCCACAGTCGATACTGATTTGGCTTGTGTAGAGTCTGATCTAGTCCTAATCTCGTCAGATGAGTGCAACGTGTCATCATCAAATCGCATGGTCTTGTGGTCAGAGAACAACCTTTGGTATGCGATGCTAGTATAAATTAACTGATTGATGCTTGGAATTCCTAAAATATATTCTTAGTCAGATAATTCATTTATTCCTTTTATTTATTTGGCATGGCATAGTTCAAATTCGACCAGATTTCTATGGATCTATTTCAATTTAGCGAGCAAAAGGAATTGTGGATGTCCAAAGTAGTTTGATAAATATGCATATAATCTTAGTTCTTCATATTTGTTCACTACATAGTGTAAATCAGGATTTAGTTAAGCTCAGTTAATGATTTCAGTAGTGTTATAGTATGGATTTGATCAGCTTCTAACTGAAATGGTGAAAATTTAACGCATTTTTATTTGTTTCACTTGATCTGTTTACTTTTTGAAGTGTCGATTTGTTATGTTTACAGTCTAGATCGGTTAGGGTTGCAGTATCTATGCAATAGTTTTACATGATCTATCTAATAGTTTTACATGATATATGCAATAGTTTATTTTACATATCTAGATTGATTAATGCAGCTTGTTCAGTTAGTATTCCAGCTGATGCAATTGTTTTACAGGATTCTTGCACTAGTTGTATATGATTCTTGAACTAGTTTTACATGATTCTTGTAATTATTTTATAGGATACTTACAATTTTTTTTACATGATTCTTGAACTATTTTTACAGGATTCTTGCAATTATTTTACAGAATTTTTGCAATTATTTAACAAGATTATTGCAAATATTTTACATGATTTTTACAATTATTTTACAGGATTCTTGAACTAGTTTTGTAGGATTCTTGCAATTGTTTAACAAAATTTTTGTAAATATTTTATAGTTTGCATCTGTTAGTTTGACAGTTTACATCTGCAAATTTTACAGTATTTAAGTTTTATAGTTTATACATGTTAGTTTTATAGTTTCAGGTGTTAATTTTATAGTATTGAAATATTATAGTTTGCATTTAGTTTTACAGTTTACATCTGCGAGTTTTTCAGTATTGAAGTTTTATAGTATGTATATTTTAGTTTTACAGTTTCAGGTGTTAATTTTACAGTATTGAAGTCTTATAGTTTGCATGTTAGTTTTACAGTTTACATCTACGAGTATTGAAGTTTTATAGTTTGCATATGTTAGTTTTATAGTTTCAGGTGTTAATTTTACAGTATTGAAGTCTTATAGTTTGCATGTTAGTTTTGTAGTTTATATCTGCGAGTTTTACGTTATTGAAGTTTATGAAAGCTTATATCTAATTTATAATCTTGTTTATTTTGTTTTTTTTTTACATAATGATATTTTGAAAGAACGTGTGGTTTTAGCGATGAAACTTCTCACTCATCCAAATAATGTTCACCAAAGGATTATGAAGTAATTACATTGTTTGTATGTTTGTGTGGAACATATGTATTTGGTTGTTGAACTGTATATTTGTGTGGAACATATGTATTTGGTTGTGAAACAGATCTATTTGGTAGTGAAACAGATGTATTTGGTTGTTCAACATATGTATTTGATTGTTCAACAGTTGTATTTGGTTTGTATAGTTTGTATATGTTAGAGTTTTGAAGTTTTATATTTTGTATATGTTAGTTTTATAGTTTCAGTTGTCAATTTTACAGTATTGAAATCTTATAGTTCGCTTCTGTTAGTTTTATAGTTTATATCTACGAGTTTTACAGTATTGAAGTCTTATTTTATATGATATAGATGCATATATAAATATTAATAATTGAAGGAAAAAAATGATGAAAAAAAATTAAAAAAATTTGGCAGTTGAAGTACATGTAGTTTGGCAGTTGTGGAAGTAGCAAATAGTTTGCAACTAACTTGGTACCACTTGCAAGGGTCGCTGGTTGTTATAATTTTGAACTAGGTATTATACATGATTTATTGTTGAAGATACAATATTGATTATAGAGTTTTATAGTATTCGCACAAGTCAAAATGACAGTTTTTTTGGGTAAAACTGGATACAGAAAGCTTGGGTACAATTAATCGCTTCCTTATTATATAAATAAAGGTCTCTTGTAGATGTGTGATTCCTAGTGATATATTTCTTAGTGCACTAATTTTTGTTGATATGCTAATTTAAGGTACTTGGTACATGTTTTGTTGAGAGGCCAACAGTAGGGCGAAAGAAGGCTGAATGCTGTACGTGTATTTTGGGATCAAGCAAAGAATTTATATAGTAAATAACTAAATATTGTTTCAATACAAATTTAGAATCATGTAATAGTCCGTATCACTATTATCAGAACCGACCGGTCCGGCCGGAATAAACCGGAACTGGACAGGTTTACGGTTTGGTTCACTATTAAAATCGGACAAGCAATAGAACCGGACATATTTAGTTAAACCGGCCGATTTTATAAAAAAACCGGAGTACTAAACCAAAACAAACCGGTTTTGTATTGGTTTTGTGTCCAGCCATCTATTTCCAATTTTGAAAAGAAAGGTGCGGCTTTTGAGGAAAAAATGCAGTAACTTTTTAGGAGAAAAAAGTAGAATCTAATATGTATTATTCTGTAGTTAATTCTGTGTAGTCATTTATATTTTGTAACATACTTCTGTAAATAATTATGTGTTTGAGAATAATCTAACATTTATTATAATATTATTTTTTCAAAAATAAAACAAAATATTAAAATTCTAATATGGATCATTTGAGGTTCGTTTGATCACAAAAAAATAAAGAATTTCTATGTAGTTATTCAATTTTAATATGAAGTATAAAATTATAAAATTTCTTTGATGAAAAAAAAAGTATTCTACGATATTTTATTTTACTAATTCTAAGAATGAGTTCTACATTTGTGCTACAAAAATATATTATTTTCCAATAAAAAATATTATTTTGTAATATATAAATTTACTTTTATAGTACATTGTTTAATATATATATTGGAATTTTTATTACGTAAAACATAATTATTTATAATAATACTTATATCTTGTATATATTATATCTTATAAATATGGAAGTATTTAAAAAACCAGCGGTTAAACCAGTTGATCTATCGGTCTGACCAGTGAACCGTCAAACCGGAGCTTTACTGGGTTGATGTCCGGCCGGTTCCGATAACATTGGTCCGTATCCATTTGCTCTTGCAGTATTTGTCGCTCAGTATCTCTTCTAGCTTGCTTCTTCCCCACATGATTCTCAATCGGGGATATTCAAATCCACGACCAAAATCTAATCGAAATAATTTGTTTCCTTCTAGCTATTCTTAGGGTTTACGATTTTGATAAATAATTTCCACAAGCACCAGTAAGAAAATTTCCATATGTCATTTTCTCATTCACCTACGAGGCTTATTAAAAAAAAAAAAAGACATGATTATTCACATCCTTGGCATAACTTCTGACACTTGTTAGAAACCAGACTTTGAACAAATATACTTATCTTCTAATGATAACAAAATGTAAACAAAAAATATTTATGGATACGTTATGCACAAATTTATCATTTTTGGTATCTGTCCAAAATTTGTAGATTATAACCAGAAATATATCTTTTGTTGCATTGAAAAATAGTTGTGTCAATGGAAAATAAAAATCATCCTATAATTTGGTGTTTCATATTGACTACATGATACCGAAAATATTGTTACGTAAGAAACTAAAAAACATTCCGTTTAATCAGATACATATTCTATAATTAATTGATTGATATTGATGAAATGGTCCAGAAAAATAAAGTATTTATAGTTTTCTTAAAAACTATAAATAGATCTAGTTTTTGTAAAGTTGTACTATACACACATAAAAAACATATGAATAAATATAGTCATTTTTTATACATTCTCAATATCTTGTTTACTTTTTCTATCTCTATTTTATAACAAAATAAGGGTTAGTTTTTGGCTTAGAAACCCCAACCGAAGGTTTGTCGCCTAGACTATATTCGGCTTCTAATCCCAAGGGAAATAGAGGATCGCACTTCTCCATATATGCACTTGATTTCCTACAGGTCAGTATTTAATTTGTTGTTCTCTCCGCTCCTTTCTAATCAAATCCTAGGGTTTACGATTGTGAGTAATTATGTATGCATACTTCAGTATCTAATCACAGACGTGTGACCTTAACCTAAAATTTGTGATGGTTCTGTTATAATTGTGCTCGATCTCAGGTACTTTAATCTTTCCTGTCTTTGTTGATTCATTTGACTGTAAATCTGGTTGCTAGTCCGATTGAAGTTTTACTTGGTTGTATGCATGATCATATGTAGTCCAAACTCCAAAGTTCTTATTGTGTCTTTGAATTTATTTTTTTAAGCAAGTAAAAGGTCTACTATTAAATAACACAATGGAAACGGCTAATATCTCAAGCAGAGGAAGTTGTGACTTCATAAGCAAATTGCCCGACCCGATACTTCACCACATCTTGGGGCTACTCAACACTAAAAAGGCGGTGCAGACATGCGTGTTGTCAAAGAGGTGGGAGCACCTCTGGACCTTTTTACCCTCACTCAACTTCAATTGCACCGATTTTCACCGCGATGATGATGATGATGATGATTTTGATAGATTTGTAAAATTTGTGAACACTGTGCTGTTGTGGCGTGAGGCCTTGGACTTGGATGTATTTCGCTTGTCTTCTAAAGGCATGATCCTCTATGACTACCCAGAGGATGAAGAGGATGAAAGAGACTGGATCCGTTATGCCATGAATCATAACGCTCGAGTTCTCCATCTTTACCCCTCTGATTTTATTCCATGGTCGACCTACACGTGCACATCATTACAGAAACTGTACCTCTATGGTCCTCATTTATATGTATCTGACGAAAAATTAAATCTTCCTAACCTTAAAAAGCTAAGCATTTTTAATGCATATCTTCTCTCTAATTACGTGCAGACCTTTCTTTCTGGAAGCCCAAAACTGGAATTTCTTCGGGTAGATAATTGTTGGTTCGCTGAGTGCATAATTGCTCATGAACATCTAAAGTATCTAGTTCTTGTAAAGTGTCATATAAAAGAAGAATTGTTTGTTACTGCTCGTAATCTCCTTTCATTTTCCTATGAGGGTGAACTATCATTACCATGTAAAACAACTCTAAACATGCCATCTCTATCCTTTGCACATTTAATGAGTCAGTATTCTTCAATAATCAAATGCTTGGAGGGGATGGCTACTTGTCTTCGTTACCTTACAAATGTCGAACTTTTAGAGTTACATTTTGACCGCGTTGGGTACGAGGTATGCACCTCATATTCTCATTTTGCAAATAATTCTATTTTTAATTTCTTTAGATCTTAACCTGATATAAAGGGTGTAGGAGTTTTGTTATTATATATTGAATGCCTTCCTGATTATTAGTGTAATCTAATTGAATTCATAGATAAATAATTTAAGAAATAAAGTTAAAGCATGTATTTACGAAAAATTTATGCTGGTATATTCTGAATACTGCACTTAACTGATAGGTGTTAAATCCACAAGCTGTATTGTCGCTAGAATTGCCAATATTTTATAATCTGGAGAATATGAATGTTGCTTTTGGTTTGTTTGCCTGTTTTCAGTTGGTAACTTTCATCCCAAAGTATTTTCCAAATTTGAAGAAGCTTACAATACTACAACGAGAAGGATTTGTAAGTATTTTTACCAATATTACTAATTTTTTAATCTTAGTCTTTTCATTTGCATGGTTTAAGTAAAGACTTCATTTGTTATCGGTTACAGTTGTCTCGTGGTGAAGTGAGAGCTAGTACAAATGAGTTGACTAGCATGTCATCGACAATTGCAGCATCTTCAAATAAAAAGCTTGAGATAGTTGAGGTCAAGTACTCTATATATGATACGATGGTACGACATTTGGTGGATACTTTGATGGATGGTACAACGGAATCTAAAAATTTAAAGATCCATTTGTCCAAGTACGAGAGTAGTAAACAATATTTAAAAAATGAATGATTGGGTTTTATTTTGTGATTTAATATTGTTTATGTTTGGTTTGAATAGTATATTTGTTTTTGTTGTCTCAACTAATTTGTTCTGATGTGATTTTCTATTATTTGGGAGGTCATGGAATAGTTATGTTGGGTCATACATCATTTTGGATTGCATTACATTTCAGTAAAACAATTGAGAATGTACTTGCTGGGATGAGGTGTTAAAACATTTTGTCTATGATAGAAGCAGAATTTTTTTTTTTTTTTTTTTGAGAAAATCATGATAGTCGGTAGAAGCTACCAGCATAGGAAAAGAAAAAGAAAAAGAAAAAGAAATTTAAAAACTCAATGTCCCCATGCACAGAACCAGAAATTCTTACTAAACCTAAATCAGTTTGAGCTCGGTCATGTTTTAAGTTAGATGACTTCATATCCAGGTGCCCTCTTAATTTATATGATTTTTAAACCAACTTATTCGTTTTGTGTTTTGGCAATTTTCAGTATTTGAAAAAGTGGATAAGACCCAGCAAATGTTTAGTTTTTGCTATATTAAGCTGCCATATAGAGTTATTCTCAAGCTGACGCACCTTCATTAGGTGCCAGTAACATTCTGTTAAGATAACTGGTACAACCCTCTTGTACCAATAATTTTTCTCATGATTCAGTGTTGAAAAACCCTTTGTATCAAACTCATAAATCTGCAATGCTCTATATGGATAGGGAATATATGGAAGATTAAATTGCAATTTTTTACTGTAGCCGGAATGAGATTTATATATCACATGTAGTTGCTTCAGGGAATTGCTCTTTTGCATCAGGGACACGGATCAGGTTCAAAGAATAGGCTCTGGGTTATCTCAGGTTGTAGATTAATTTGGATTTGGTTGCAGTCCTGTAGTTGACTTTATTTGGCATCTCAATTTGGATTGGTAGTAGCATAGAGATCATTTGTTAATATAATGAAAGCTAAAGTTTTGTTCTCTGTTTCGACTGTACTTGATACTGTATTATTACAAATCAGTCTAAGGTCACACATTTATCTTAACCAAAAATTATATCAAAAATATTTTTATTTCTAACTCTCTCAACTCACCGAACTTTTATGTATACCATGCATATTAAAAAAAAAAAAAAAACTAAAAAACCACGTTTTGTAGGAAATTCTATATTTACCAGGGCCGCCCATTGGCCCTGCGCCCCCCCCGCCATTTAATATATACTTTGTTTTTATAGTTTGCGTGTTAGATCTGTCCTGGCCGTTTTTTGTTTTAATTTTGGGTTTATTATATGAGAAAAGGTTTTCTTACCCATGCCTTTGTCACCGTTTTTTACCCATAATTTGTCTTATCCACTTTTTAACAAACTTTAATAGTACGACATCCTTTTATAAATTTTCCATCTCATCTCTCTATTTTGAAACCCATCATAAAAACTTGAGAAGAAAAAAAACGAATGGCTACTTCTCCGACTCCGATCAACCTTCCCATGGCGAGATCCTCGCACCGCCATCTCCTTTGCTTAGACAAGCTTGTGCGATCCGCTCACCCTGCTTCAGACAAGCTTGCGCGATCCGCTCACCCTCCTCCGTCTTGAATTGAATCGATCTCTATTTCTAAAATTGTGAGGAAATCGTGAGGAAGGAACTTGCCTAATCTAGCCTGCTCCGAGCAGATTTCCACAGTCGATACTGATTTGGCTTTGTGTAGAGTCTGATCTAGTCCTAATCTCGTCAGATGAGTGCAACGTGTCATCATCAAATCGCATGGTCTTGTGGTCAGAGAACAACCTTTGGTATGCGATGCTAGTATAAATTAACTGATTGATGCTTGGAATTCCTAAAATATATTCTTAGTCAGATAATTCATTTATTCCTTTTATTTATTTGGCATGGCATAGTTCAAATTCGACTGGATTTCTATGGATCTATTTCAATTTAGCGAGCAAAAGGAATTGTGGATGTCCAAAGTAGTTTGATAAATATGCATATAATCTTAGTTCTTCATATTTGTTCACTACATAGTGTAAATTAGGATTTAGTTAAGCTCAGTTAATGATTTCAGTAGTGTTATAGTATGGATTTGATCAGCTTCTAGCTGAAATGGTGAAAATTTAACGCATTTTTATTTGTTTCACTTGATCTGTTTACTTTTTGAAGTGTCGATTTGTTATGTTTACAGTCTAGATTGGTTAGGGTTGCAGTATCTATGCAATAGTTTTACATGATCTATCTAATAGTTTTACATGATATATGCAATAGTTTATTTTACATATCTAGATTGATTAATGCAGCTTGTTCAGTTAGTATTCCAGCTGATGCAATTGTTTTACAGGATTCTTGCACTAGTTGTATATGATTCTTGAACTAGTTTTACATGATTCTTGTAATTATTTTATAGGATACTTACAATTTTTTTTACATTATTCTTGAACTATTTTTACAGGATTCTTGCAATTATTTTACAGAATTTTTGCAATTATTTAACAAGATTATTGCAAATATTTTACATGATTTTTACAATTATTTTACAGGATTCTTGAACTAGTTTTGTAGGATTCTTGCAATTGTTTAACAAGATTTTTGTAAATATTTTATAGTTTGCATCTGTTAGTTTTACAGTTTACATCTGCAAATTTTACAGTATTTAAGTTTTATAGTTTATACATGTTTGTTTTATAGTTTCAGGTGTTAATTTTATAGTATTGAAATATTATAGTTTGCATTTAGTTTTACAGTTTACATCTGCGAGTTTTTCAGTATTGAAGTTTTATAGTATGTATATTTTAGTTTTACAGTTTCAGGTGTTAATTTTACAGTATTGAAGTCTTATAGTTTGCATGTTAGTTTTACAGTTTACATCTACGAGTATTGAAGTTTTATAGTTTGCATATGTTAGTTTTATAGTTTCATGTGTTAATTTTATAGTATTGAAGTCTTATAGTTTGCATGTTAGTTTTGTAGTTTATATCTGCGAGTTTTACGTTATTGAAGTTTATGAAAGCTTATATCTAATTTATAACCTTGTTTATTTTGTTTTTTTTTTACATAATGATATTTTGAAAGAACGTGTGGTTTTAGCGATGAAGCTTCTCACTCATCCAAATAATGTTCACCAAAGGATTATGAAGTAATTACATTGTTTGTATGTTTGTGTGGAACATATGTATTTGGTTGTTGAACTGTATGTTTGTGTGGAACATATGTATTTGGTTGTGAAACAGATCTATTTGGTTGTGAAACAGATGTATTTGGTTGTTGAACAGACGTATTTGATTGTTCAATAGATGTATTTGGTTTGGATAGTTTGTATATGTTAGAGTATTGAAGTTTTATATTTTGTATATGTTAGTTTTATAGTTTCAGGTGTCAATTTTACAGTATTGAAATCTTATATTTCGCTTCTGTTAGTTTTATAGTTTATATCTACGAGTTTTACAGTATTGAAGTCTTATTTTATATGATATAGATGCATATATAAATATTAATAATTGAAGGAAAAAAATGATGAAAAAAAATTAAAAAAATTTGGCAGTTGAAGTACATGTAGTTTGGCAGTTGTGGAAGTAGCAAATAGTTTGCAATTAACTTGGTACCACTTGCAAGGGTCGCTGGTTGTTATAATTTTGAACTAGGTATTATACATGATTTATTGTTGAAGATACAATATTGATTATAGAGTTTTATAGTATTCGCACAAGTCAAAATGACAGTTTTTTTGGGTAAAACTGGATACAGAAAGCTTGGGTACAATTAATCGCTTCCTTATTATATAAATAAAGGTCTCTTGTAGATGTGTGATTCCTAGTGATATATTTCTTAGTGCACTAATTTTTGTTGATATGCTAATTTAAGGTACTTGGTACATGTTTTGTTGAGAGGCCAACAGTAGGGCGAAAGAAGGCTGAATGCTGTACGTGTATTTTGGGATCAAGCAAAGAATTTATATAGTAAATAACTAAATATTGTTTCAATACAAATTTAGAATCATGTAATAGTCCGTATCACTGTTATCAGAACCGACCGGTCCGGCCGGAATAAACCGGAACCGGACAGGTTTACGGTTTGGTTCACTATTAAAATCGGACAAGCAATAGAACCGGACATATTTAGTTAAACCGGCCGATTTTATAAAAGAACCGGAGTACTAAACCAAAACAAACCGGTTTTGTATTGGTTTTGTGTCCAGCCATCTATCTCCAATTTTGAAAAGAAAGGTGCGGCTTTTGAGGAAAAAATGCAGTAACTTTTTAGGAGAAAAAAGTAGAATCTAATATGTATTATTCTGTAGTCAATTCTGTGTAGTCATTTATATTTTGTAACATACTTCTGTAAATAATTATGTGTTTGAGAATAATCTAACATTTATTATAATATTATTTTTTCAAAAATAAAACAAAATATTAAAATTCTAATATGGATCATTTGAGGTTCGTTTGATCACAAAAAAATAAAGAATTTCTATGTAGTTATTCAATTTTAATATGAAGTATAAAATTATAAAATTTCTTTGATGAAAAAAAAAGTATTCTACCATATTTTATTTTACTAATTCTAAGAATGAGTTCTACATTTGTGCTACAAAAATATATTATTTTCCAATAAAAAATATTATTTTGTAATATATAAATTTACTTTTATAGTACATTGTTTAATATATATATTGGAATTTTTATTACATAAAACATAATTATTTATAATAATACTTATATCTTATATATATTATATCTTATAAATATGGAAGTATTTAAAAAACCAGCGGTTAAACCAGTTGATCTATCGGTCTGACCGGTTCCGATAACATTGGTCCGTATCCATTTGCTCTTGCAGTATTTGTCGCTCAGTATCTCTTCTAGCTTGCTTCTTCCCCACATGATTCTCAATCGGGGATATTCAAATCCACGACCAAAATCTAATCGAAATAATTTGTTTCCTTCTAGCTATTCTTAGGGTTTACGATTTTGATAAATAATTTCCACAAGCACCAGTAAGAAAATTTCCATATGTCATTTTCTCATTCACCTACGAGGCTTATTAAAAAAAAAAAGACATGATTATTCACATCCTGGGCATAACTTCTGACACTTGTTAGAAACCAGACTTTGAACAAATATACTTGTCTTCTAATGATAACAAAATGTAAACAAAAAATATTTATGGATACGTTATGGACTAATTTATCATTTTTTGTATCTTTCCAAAATTTGTAGATTATAACAAGAAATATATCTTTTGTTGCCTTGAAAAATAGTCGTGTCAATGGAAAATAAAAATCATCCTATAATTTGGTGTTTGATATTGACTACATGATACAGAAAATATTGTTACGTAAGAAACTAAAAAACATTCCGTTTAATCAGATACATATTCTATAATTAATTGATTGATATTGATGAAATGGTCCAGAAAAATAAAGTATTTATAGTTTTCTTAAAAACTATAAATAGATCTAGTTTTTGTAAAGTTATATTATATACACAACAAAACATATGAATAAATATAGTCAATTTTATACATTAATTCTCAATATCCTGTTTACTTTCTCTATCTCTATTTTATAACAAAATAAGGGTTAGTTTTTGGCTTAGAAACCCCAACCGAAGGTTTGTCGCCTAGACTATCTTTGGCTTCTAATCCCAAGGGAAATAGAGGATCGCACTTCTCCATATATGCACTTGATTTTCTACAGGTCAGTATTTAATTTGTTGTTTTCTCCGCTCCTTTCTAATCAAATCCTAGGGTTTACGATTGTGAGTAATTATGTATGTATACTTCAGTTTCTAATCACAGACGTGTGATCTTAATCTAAAATTTGTGATGGTTCTGCTATAATTGTGCTCGATCTCAGGTACTTTTATCTTTCCTGTCTTTGTTGATTCATTTGACTGTAAATCTGGTTGCTAGTCCGATTGAAGTTTTACTTGGTTGTATGCATCATATGTAGTCCAAACTCCAAAGTTCTCATTGTCTTTGAATTATTTTTTTTAAGCTAGTGAAAGGTGTTCGAGTGAATGCCTCTGAGAGCTACTAATTAATTAAATAACACAATGGAGACGGCTAATATCTCAAGCAGAGGAAGTTGTGACTTCATAAGCAAATTGCCCGACCCGATACTTCACCACATCTTGGGGCTACTCAGCACTAAAGAGGCGGTGCAGACATGCGTGTTGTCAAAGAGGTGGGAGCACCTCTGGACCTTTTTACCCTCACTCAACTTCAATTTCACCAATTTTCACCGCGATGATGATGATGATGATGATGATTTCGATAGATTTGTAAAATTTGTGAACACTGTGCTGTTGTGGCGTGAGGCCTTGGACTTGGATGTATTTCGCTTGTCTTGTAAAGGCATGATCCTCTATGACTACCCAGAGGATGAAGAGGATGAAAGAGACTGGATCCGTTATGCCATGAATCATAATGCTCGAGTTCTCCATCTTTACCCCTCTGAATTTATTCCATGGTCCACCTACACCTGCACATCATTACAGAAACTGTACCTCTATGGTCCTCATTTATATGTATCTAACGAAAAACTAAATCTTCCTAACCTTAAAAAGCTAAGCATTTTTAATGCATATCTTCTCTCTAATTACGTGAAGACCTTTCTTTCTGGAAGCCCAAAACTGGAATTTCTTCGGGTAGATAATTGTTGGTTCGCTGAGTGCATAATTGCTCATGAACATCTAAAGTATCTAGTTCTTGTAAAGTGTCATATAAGAGAAGAATTGTTTGTTAGTGCTCGTAATCTCCTTTCATTTTCCTATGAGTGTGAACTATCATTACCATGTAAAACAAGTCTACACATGCCATCTCTATCGTTTGCACATCTAATGAGTCGGTATTCTTCAATAATCAAATGCTTGGAGGGGATGGCTACTTGTCTTCATTACCTTACAAATGTCGAACTTCTAGAGTTACATTTTGACCGCGTTGGGTACGAGGTATGCACCTCATATTCTCATTTTGCAAATAATTCTATTTTTAATTTCTTTAGATCTTAACCTGATAAAAAGGGTGTAGGAGTTTTGTTATTATATATTACACGCCTTCCTGATTATTAGTGTAATCTAACTGCAGAATAGCAAAATTCTAATTGAATTCATAAATAAATAATTTAAGAAATAAAGTTAAAGCATGTATTTACGAAAATTTTATGCCGGTATATTCTGCACTTAACTGATAGGTGTTAAATCCACAAGCTGTATTGTCGCTAGAATTGCCAATATTTCATAACCTGGAGAATATGAATGTTGCTTTTGGTGTGTTTGCCTGTTTTCAGTTGGTAACTTTCATCCTAAAGTATTTTCCAAATTTGAAGAAGCTTACAATACTACAACGAGAAGGATCTGTAAGTATTTTTTACCAATATTACTAATTTTTTAATCTTAGTCTTTTCATTTGCATGGTTTAAGTAAAGACTTCATTTGTTATCGGTTACAGTTGTCTTTCGGTGAAATGAAAGCTAGTACAAATGAGTTAACTAGCATCTCATCGACAATTGCAGCATCTTCAAATAAAAAGCTTGAGATAGTTGAGGTCAAGTACTGTATATATGATAAGATGGTACGACAATTGGTGGACACTTTGATGGATGGTACAAAGGAATCTAAAAAGTTAAAGATCCATTTGTCCAAGTACGAGAGTAGTAAACAATATTTAAAAAATGAATGATTGAGTTTTATTTTGTGATTTAATATTGTTTATGTTTGGCTTGAATAGTATATTTGTTTTTGTTGTCTCAACTAATTTATTCTGATGTGATTTTCTATTATTTGGGAGTTCTTGGAATAGTTATGTTGGGTCATACATCATTTTGGATTGCATTACATTTCAGTAAAACAATTGAGAATGTACTTGCTGCTATGAGGTGTTAAAACATTTTGTCTATGACAGAACCAGAATTTTTTTTTTTTTTTTTTTTGGAGAAAAGTATGATAGTCGGTACGTAGAAGCTACCAGCATAGGAAAAGAAAAAGAAATATTGAAAATTCAATGTCCCCATGCACAGAACTAGAAATTCTTACTAAACCTAAATCAGTTTAAGCTCGGTCATGTTTTAAGTTAGATGACTTCATATCCAGGTGCCCTCTTAATTTATATGATTTTTAAACCAACTTATGCGTTTATTGTTTTGGCAATTTTCAGTATTTGAAAAAGTGGATAAGACCCAACAAATGTTTAGTTTTTGCTATATTAAGCTGCTATATAGAGTTATTCTCAAGCTGACGCACCTTCATTAGGTGCCAGTAACATTCTGGTAAGAGAACTGGTTGTACCAATAATTTTTGTCATGATTCAGTGTTGAAAATCCCTTTGTATCAAACTCATAAATCTGCAATGGTCTAAATGGACAGGGAATATATGGAAGATTAAATTGCAATTTTTTACTGTAGCCGGAATGAGATTTATATATCACATGTAGTTGCTTCAGGGAATTGCAATCTTTTGAATCAGGGACACGGATCAGGTTCCATGATCAGGTTATCTCAGGTTGTAGATTAATTTGGATTGTGTTGCAGTCCTGTAGTTGACTTAATTTGGCATCTCAATTTGGATTGGTACTTGCATAGATATCATTTGTTAATATAATGAAAGCTAAACTTTTGTTCTCTGTTTCGACTGTACCTGATACTGTATTGTTACAAATCTGTCTAAGGTCTCACATTTATCTTAACCAAAAATTATATCAAAAATATTTTTATTTCTAACTCCTATTTCTGTCTCAAAGCACAAGTTCAAGCTCAAAGTTTAATTTATGCTAATCTCTTGAAATATAGATAATATATTTCATATTTTTAATGAAACAACACATGCATGGTGGAATGCTTGTTGTTGCCACAAGGATCTCAACTCACAGAAAAAAAAAATTATACCATATTAAAAAAAAAAAAACCAAAAAACCATGTTTTTTCGGAAATTTCATATTTACCAGGGCCGCCCATTGGCCCTGCGCCCCCCCCCCCCTTTAATATATACTTTGTTTTTATAGTTTGCGTGTTAGATCCGTCCAGGCCGTTTTTTGTCTTTTTTATTTTGGGTTTATTATATAAATAAAGGTCTCTTATAGATGTGTGATTCCTAGTGATACTTTTCTTAGTGCACAAATTTTTGTTGATATGCCAATTTAGGATACTTAGTACATGTTTTTGGGATCAAGCAAAGAATTTATATAGTAAATATTGTTTCAATACAAATTTAGAATTATGTAATAGTCCGTATCCATTTGCTCTTGCAATATTTGTCGCTCAGTATCTCTTCTTGCTTCTTCGCCACTTGATTCTCAATCGGGGATATTCAAATCCACGACCAAAATCTAATCGAAATAATTTGTTTCCTTCTAGCTATTCTTATGGTTTACGATTTTGATAAATAATTTCCACAAGCACTAGTAAGAAAATTTCCATATGTCATTTTCTCATTCACCTACGAGGCTTATTAAAAAAAAAAAGACATGATTATTCACATCCTTGGCATAACTTCTGACACTTGTTAGAAACCAGACTTTGAACAAATATACTTATCTTCTAATGATAACAAAATGTAAACAAAAAATATTTATGGATACGTTATGGACTAATTTATCATTTTTTGTATCTTTCCAAAATTTGTAGATTATAACAAGAAATATATCTTTTGTTGCCTTGAAAAAATAGTCGTGTCAATGGAAAATAAAAATCATGCTATAATTTGGTGCTTGATATTGACTAACATGATACGGAAAATATTGTTACGTAAAAAACTAAAAAACATTCCGTTTAATTTAATCAGATACAAATTCTATAATTAATTGATTGATATTGATGAAATGGTCCAGAAAAATAAAGTATTTATAGTTTTATAACAAAATAAGGGTTAGCTTTTGGCTTAGAAACCCCAACCGAAGGTCTGTCGCCTAGACTATATATCTTTGGCTTCTAACCCCAAGGGAAATAGAGGATCGCACTTCTCCGTATATGCACTTGATTTTCTACAGGTCAGTATTTAATTTGTTGTTTTCTCCGCTCCTTTCTAATCAAATCCTAGGGTTTACGATTGTGAGTAATTATGTATGTATACTTCAGTTTCTAATCACAGACGTGTGACCTTAACCTAAAATTTGTGATTTATGTTGATGGTTCTGTTATAATTGTGCTCGATCTCAGGTACTTTTATCTTTCCTGTCTTTGTTGATTCATTTGACTGTCAATCTGGTTGCTAGTCCGATTGAAGTTTTACTTGGTTGTATGATCATATGTAGTCCAAAATCCAAAGTTCTTATTGTGTCTTTGAATTTTTTTTTTTAAGCAAGTAAAAGGTGTTCGAGTGAATGCCTCTGAAGTCTGCTAATTAAATAACACAATGGAGACGGCTAATATCTCGAGCAGAGGAAGTTGTGACTTCATAAGCAAATTGCCCGACCCGATACTTCACCACATCTTGGGTCTACTCAGCACTAAAGAGGCGGTGCAGACATGCGTGTTGTCAAAGAGGTGGGAGCACCTCTGGACCTTTTTACCCTCACTCAACTTCAATTTCGCCGATTTTCATGATGATGATAATTTTGATGTGGATGCTGATTCTGATAGATTTGTAAAATTTGTGAACACTGTGCTGTTGAGGCGTGAGGCCTTGGACTTGGATGTATTTCACTTGTCTTGTGATGGCATGATCTTCTATGACTACCCAGAGGATGGAGAGAATGAAAGAGACTGGATCCGTTATGCCATGAATCATAACGCTCGAGTTCTCCATCTTTACCCCTCTGATTTTATTCAATGGTCCACCTACACATGCACATCATTACAGAAACTGTACCTCTATGGTCCAGCACGTTTATATGGATGTGACCAAAAATTAAATCTTCCTAACCTTAAAAAGCTAAGCATTTTGAATGCATATCACAGTTATCGCTTTAATTACCTGAAGAACTTTCTTTCTGGAAGCCCAAAACTGGAATTTCTTCGGGTACCTAATTGCATATCCGATGATTGCATAATTGCTCATGAACATCTTAAGTATCTAGTTCTTGTAACGCGTGAAATGGAAAAAGAACTATTTGTTAGTGCTCCTAATCTCCTTTCATTTTCCTATGAGAGTAAACTATCATTACCATGTAAAACAACACTAAACATGCCATCTCTATTGTTTGCACATTTAAAGAGTCAGTATTCTTCAATGATCAAATGCTTCGAGGGTATGGCTACTTGTCTTCGTTACCTTACAAATGTTAAACTTCTAGAGTTACATTTCGAGCGCGTTGGGTACAAGGTATGCACCTCATATTCTTATTTTGCAAATAGTTCTATTTTTAATTTCTTTAGATCTTAACCTGATATGAAGGGTGTAGGAGTTTTGTTATTATATATCGAACGCCTTCCTGAATTAGTGTAATCTAACTGCAGAATAGCAAAATTCTAATTGAATGCATAAACGAATCATTTAAGAAATAAAGTTAAAGCCTGTATATACGAAAATTTAATCCCGGTATATTCTGAATACTGCACTTAACTGATAGGTGTTAAATCCACAAGCTGTATTGTCGCTAGAATTGCCAATATTTCATAACCTGGAGAATATGACTGTTGCTTTTGGTGAGCTTGCCTGTTTTAAATTGGTAACTTTCATCCTAGTGTTTTTGCCAAACTTGAAGAAGCTTACAATACTACAACATGAAGGATTTGTAAGTATTTTTACCAATATTACTAATTTTTTAATCTTAGTCTTTTCATTTGCATGGTTTAAGTAAAGACTTCATTTGTTATCGGTTACAGTTGTCTTTCGGTGAAATGAAAGCTAGTACAAATGAGTTGACTATCATGTCATCGACAATTGCAGCATCTTCAAATAAAAAGCTTGAGATAGTTGAGGTCAAGTACTGTATATATGATGAGATGGTACGACAATTGGTGGATACTTTGATGGATGGTACAAAGGAATCTAAAAAGTTAAAGATCCATTTGTCCAAGTACGAGAGTAGTAAACAATATTTAAAAAATGAATGATTGAGTTTTATTTTGTGATTTAATATTGTTTATGTTTGGCTTGAATAGTATATTTGTTTTTGTTGTCTCAATGAATTTATTCTGATGTGATTTTCTATTATTTGGAAGTTCTTGGAATAGTTATGTTGGGTCATACATCATTTTGGATTGCATTAGATTTCAGTAAAACAATTGAGAATGTACTTGCTGGTATATGGTGTGAAAACATTTTGTCTATGACAGAAGCAGAATTTTTTTTTGTTTTTTTGAGAAAATCATGATAGTCGGTAGAAGCTACCAGCATAGGAAAAGAAAAGGAAAAAGAAAAAGAAATATTAGAAACTCAATGTCCCCATGCACAGAACCAGAAATTCATACTAAACCTAAATCAGTTTGAGCTCGGTCATGTTTTAAGTTAGATGACTTCATATCCAGGTGCCCTCTTAATTTATATCATTTTCAAACCAACTTGTGCGTTTAGTGTTTTGGCAATTTTCAGTATTTGAAAAAGTGGATAAGACCCAACAAATGTTTAGTTTTTGCTATAGTAAGCTGCTATATAGATTTATTCTCAAGCTGACGCACCTTCATTAGGTGCCAGTAACATTCTGCTAAGAGAACTGGTACAACCCTCTTGTACCAATAATTTTTCTCATGATTCAGTGTTGAAAAACCCTTTGTATCAAACTCATAAATCTGCAATGCTCTATATGGACAGGGTATATATGGAAGATTAAATTGCAATTTTTTCCATGAAATGTAGCCGGAATGAGTTGTATATATCTCATTTAGTTGCTTCAGGGAATTGCAATCTTTTGCATCAGGGACACGGATCAGGTTCAATGAATAGGCTCTGGGTTATCTCAGGTTGTAGATTAATTTGGATTTGGTTGCAGTCCTGTAGTTGACTTAATTTGGCATCTCAATTTGGATTGGTACTTGCATAGAGATCATTTGTTAATATAATGAAAGCTAATGTTGAATAATAGAAGTAATTAGAGGGTAATATTATAAAATAGGAAAAGGGTAAAATTGTAATTTAGATAGAATAGAGAGTTACCGTTGGAACTAACGGTAAAATAAAAAGTTATAAATATCCCATGTAATAGATTGAAAGATATATATTATATACAAAAAGCCATAGCTCTCTTTCTGTCTCTGAATTATACTTCCGCTAAAATTAACATGGTATCAGAGCGGGATATCTAATCCTGTCTCAATTCCGCAAATAACAATCTACAAGACTGCAGCTAACGAAGAACTGCAGCACCATCAAGGCAAAAAAAAGCCGAGTCAGATCATACCAGAAAATTCTCAAAAATCAGCAACAAAATAAGTGCCAAAATATCTGTTCATACCAGATCGGCTCAAGCAAAAACAACAATACCAGAAAAAAAACTCATACCAGAAAAACCAGAAAATAAAGAAACCAGCTGATTCTGTTTTTTTTTACCAGCATCCATAATAGTGGTTCATACCAGCACTCATATCAGAAAAACGAAAAAAACAGATTCGTACCAAAAAAAAAAAAAAAAAAAAAAAAAAAAAAAATCTGTCTGACTCTGTTTTACCAGAAAAATCAGCAACTAACCCAGTCATACCAGAAAAAAACATAAACCAAAGTCCAAACCAAATACAGAAAAAACTGATCCAAAAAGAAATACTAGACCACAAACCAGATTATTGCAAAGAGTCAGAACCACCGCTGTCGCCAAAACCCTAGTTCTGAAATGGAACTCGAAAAATGCAACAATTGCAAGAAAGAAGGCCATAGACTCGATCAGTGTTGGTTTTTTCATCCTCATCTCCGACCGAAGTGGTGGAAAGAGAAGGGCGAAGGTAATCGATGGACTAACCCTAAGGAGGAGAAGAACATCGCTGCAGCGGTGCAAATTGTCGGACCAAGCGAAATGAGGAAAGAAACGGCGGTTCGAACTAATGGGTCTGATTCTTCTAATAGATCCACATCCACTGTGCAGACCCGACCCGACAGCTGACCCGTTCTGTGATATCCCAAATTCTCTTTTTATTGAGCGTGCTTCTCAGCAGGGCAGAGCCCGATTCAGGTTCTTCTAATAACAACAATTTAATTAAAGCCCAAAAGAGTGGAAGCCCAAACCAAAATACTTATATAATACCAAATAAAAGAATTATAAGGCCGAACCAACATGAGTCCAAAAGTAATGGTGAAATAAGACAAGTAAAATGCACAAATTTAGGTAGTTTAGATAATGAATATTCTCAATATAATTCGGTTTGGATTTTAGACTCTGGTGCAACCGACCACATGACCGGAAATAAAAATATATTGCATAATTACGAAAAAAACAAAGACTGAGATTTTGTATATGTTGCAAATGGTGAAAAAATGAAAATTTGTGGTTATGGCTCAATCAAGCTTTTTTCCAAAGAAATTAAACATGTTTTACATGTAAAAGATTGCACCTCAAATCTATTATCTATAGGAAAACTTTCAAAAGAAATAAACTGTGAGATTGTATTTTCATCAAGAAATGTATTTTTTCAAGATGTGATATCTAAGAGGGTAATTGGTGAAGGTTTATTTCAAAATGGACTTTATATTTTAAATAACCAAAAATTTAATTTCAACACTAAAATACAAGACATAGGAAGTTTATGGCATAAAAGAATTGGACATCCCTCCGATAAGATTTTAAAATGCATCTTTGATTTTTCAAATTTAGATTGTAGTAATTGTGAAATATGCAAATTAGCAAAGCACACGAAACTTCCTTTTACAACTTCAAATTCTAAAAGTAGTAAAGTATTTGAACTTGTTCATTCCGATGTTTGGGGACCCGCCCCCGTAGACTCTTATAATGGTTTTAAATATTTTGTTACATTTATAGATGATTTTTCACGATTAACATACTTATACCTATTAAAAAATAAAAGTGAAGTTTTTTCTCACTTTCAAGATTTTTCAAATTTAGTTGAAAATCAATACAACACAAAGATTAAAATTTTAAGAACCGATAATGGAACGGAATTTGTAAATCAAAATTTCTCAAATTTTTTGAAACAAAAAGGAGTTATACATCAAACTACTTGTGTTTATACCCCACAACAAAATGGAGTTTCCGAAAGAAAAAATCGTCATTTACTTGAAGTGACAAGAGCACTTATGTTTCAAAATAACGTTCCAAAAATTTATTAGTCGGATGCTATTCTCACCGCAACATATTTAATTAATAGGTTGCCAACTATTGTTCTAAATAAGAAAAGTCCATTAGAAATTATTTACCAAAGAAAAATAATTTTTAATCATTTAAGAGTATTTGGATGTACATGTTATGTACATCAAAATAAACGAGACAAACTAGATTATACTTCTATTAAAGCTCTTTTCCTAGGATACTCATCTCAAAAAAAGGGTTATAAATGCTACGATCCTATAAATCATAAACTATATATTTCTAGAGATGTAACATTTTTTGAAAATGAGCCATATTTTAAAACAAATAAAAACGAGATTGATAATCATATAATTAAGAATGATTTTGTCTTTCCTATGGCTACTAATCAAATTGTTGAGCAAAGAATTGTAGGAAATGAAGAAGAAGAAATTGAAGGTGAAAATAACAACACTTTTCAAAGTGGAACCGAGGAAGAAGAAGATGAAAATATTGAAGAAAATGAAAATATTGAAGAAGATGGAAATATTGAAGAAGTTCCGGTAAGGAGGTCAACCCGTCCTACACAACCGTCTACAAGGTTACGAGATTTCGTAACCTATGAGGTTCAATATCCTATTGAAAATTTTATTTCATATAAAAATATTTCAAAAAAATACCATGCATTTCTTAGTTCAATTTCCAAAATGGAAGAACCAAGAAATTTTGAGGAGGCTATAAGCCGACCGGTGTGGTGCAAGGCTATGAAAGAAGAACTTCAAGCCTTAGAAAAAAAATAATACATGGACCATTGAACTATTACCAAAAAATAAAAAATCCGTAGGATGCAAATGGGTTTATAAAATAAAATACCAAAGCAATGGATCCATAGAAAGGTATAAGGCCCGGCTAGTTGCCAAAGGGTATACCCAAACATACGGTATTGATTACCAAGAGACTTTTGCTCCGGTAGCAAAAATGAATACCATAAGAATTCTACTTTCGATAGCGGTAAATAATGGGTGGAATTTATATCAAATGGATGTTAAAAATGCATTTCTTCAAGGAACACTTGAGGAAGAGGTTTATATGACTCTACCACCGGGTCATGTAAAAGAAAAAAATACTAACCTTGTTTGTAGGTTAAAAAAATCAATTTATGGACTTAAACAATCTCCAAGGGCATGGTATGGAAAACTCTCTCAATATTTAATTTTTCTTGGTTTTAAAGTAAGCCAATCCGATACATCCTTATTCTCAAAGCATGAAAATAATGATATTACCGTTGTACTTGTTTATGTTGATGACATAATTATAACCGGAAACAATTATGAAAAAATCAACAATATAAAAAGACACTTAAAAGAAAAATTTGAAATAAAAGACCTTGGTAAACTTAAATATTTTTTAGGAATTGAAATAGCTCATTCAACCAAGGGACTATTTATTTCACAAAGAAAATATACCATTGACCTTTTAAAAGAAACGGGTAAATTAGGGTCCAAACCGGCTTCAACACCCATAGATAGCAATTGTAAACTAAATACCGAAGATGGAGAATTGTTAGAAAAAATTAATCAATTCCAACGACTTGTAGGTAAATTAATTTACTTAACGGTAACTAGGCCGGATATATCATTTGCAGTAAGCCAAATTAGTAAATTTATGCATTCACCAAGAAAACCGCATTTGGATGCCATTGATAGAATTTTGAGATATTTAAAGAAATCACCCGGAAAGGGTATATGGATGAAAAATAATAAATCTAATGAAGTGTGTGGCTATTCCGATGCAGACTGGGCCGGGAGCTTCGATAGAAAATCAACAACCGGCTATTGCACGTTTGTAGGCGGAAACTTAGTCACATGGAAAAGCAAGAAACAAAATGTCGTGGCGCGATCAAGTGCGGAAGCGGAATATCGTGTCATGGCATCCACCGCAAGTGAGCTCACGTGGATCAAACAATTACTCGAAGAATTGAACTTCAAAATTGATAAACCAATGAGGATGTTTTGCGACAACAATGCGGCAAGGCATATTGCTTCGAATGCGGTGTTCCATGAAAGAACAAAGCATATCGAAGTTGATTGTCATTTCATAAGAGAAAAAGTTCAAGCGAAGGAAATCGAAACTCCTTATGTGAAGAGTCAAGATCAATTAGCCGATATTTTCACGAAGGGTCTCATTCCGAAGGCGTTTGAAGAAATAACAAGCAAGCTAGGATTAATTGACATTTATAATCCTAGCTTGAGGGGGAGTGTTGAATAATAGAAGTAATTAGAGGGTAATATTATAAAATAGGAAAAGGGTAAAATTGTAATTTAGATAAAATAGAGAGTTACCGTTGGAACTAACGGTAAAATAAAAAGTTATAAATATCCCATGTAATAGATTGAAAGATATATATTATATACAAAAAGCCATAGCTCTCTTTCTGTCTCTGAATTATACTTCCGCTAAAATTAACAGCTAAAGTTTTGTTCTCTGTTTCGACTGTACCTGATACTGTATTATTACAAATCAGTCTAAGGTCACACATTTATCTTAACCAAAAATTATATCAAAAATATTTTTATTTCTAACTCCTATTTCTCTCTCAAAGCACAAGTTCAAGATCAAAGTTTAATTTATGCTAATCTCTTTAAATATAGATAATATATTTCATATTTTAAATGAAACAACACATGCATGATGGAATGCTATTTATCCTAAACTTTAATAAAAGAAAGACAATCTAGTTTTTAATAGTACTATGACTTTGTAAGTCCAGTTTAATTTGTGATGTGGTACTATTTATGTTTGGTGTGAATGTGTGCATCTTTTGTTGTATCAAACTAATTTGTTCAGATTTGTGATTTTCCACTAATTTATCGTTCTATGTCATGTTCATGAACTCATGGTGGGTTATCTCATGTTATACTGTGCTAACGTAAGAAAACATTTCAGAAACAATAAACCATCACCTAACGACTACGCTAAATATGTTAAAAATAATTTGATCGGAACTGTCTAATTCGAATTATAGTAATATCTTAGTTAATGTACGTAGCACCATATTTTAATTGCAGTACTACTTCAGTGACTATATGATATAATATTTGACAGATTTTTTCTTTCTTTCATTCTTTCTTGGGCCTCATTTTGGGCCAGGCCCAGAGACAGCGCATGTGATGTGAACTCACTAAACCCATATATTATTTCTTAAACCGGTTCAACTGCACCTGGACCGGACCAGCTGTAAAACCCAACTGATAAACCCAAGCAATTAAGAGTATCTACAATAGTGATTGCTTTTAAATTGTTAATCTGATGTGTTAATTGCTAATATAATTGCTGGCTCCACAATTTCTAAATTAGCAAATTTGCTTAAAAGAAAACATTTTCTTAATAACACGCTGGTTAATTGATTGGTTAAAAAGCAATTGCTGGAATAGAGGAGTTAAGAAATTAAAATTAACTTTAATTTCTAATGTCTAGTTGGCAGCGGCAATTTTTTCTTTTTTTGTTATCACAAACCCGTAAGTCATTACATCACATTACAACAATCATCTCAGTGACTATTTAATTGCAGTACTACTTCAGTGACTATATGATATAATATTTGACAGATTTTTTCATTCTTTCTTTCTTTCTTCCTTGGGTCTCATTTTTGGCCAGGCCCAGAGACAACGCATGTGATGTGAACTCACAAAATCCATATATAATTTCTCAAGTTTAAGCGGTTTAACTGCGCCTGGACCGGACCAGCTGTAAAACCCAACCGATAAACCCAAGCAATTAAGAAAATAAATATTTGTCGCTCAGTATCTCTTCTTGCTTCTTCGCCACATGATTCTCAATCGGGGATATTCAAATCCACGACCAAAATCTAATCGAAATAATTTGTTTCCTTCTAGCTATTCTTAGGGTTTACGATTTTGATAAATAATTTCCACAAGCACCAGTAAGAAAATTTCCATATGTCATCACTTGCTCAATCACCTACGAGGCATAACTTCTGACACTTGTTAGAAACCAGACTTTGAACAAATATACTTATCTTCTAATGATAACAAATTGAAGTTAAACTACCTCTGCTTAATTACTTTCATAACTTCTGACATACAACTAATTAATGTTTCTAATTGTCTTAATTAATCTATTCCTTTTTCTCCACTGTTGTATTCATTGGGACTTGGGAGGCTCTGCGTAGGATGGATTTTGCATCTCTTGACATGTTGTTGTGTAGCAATTAGGTACGCATTATAGAGATTTTTTTTTTTATATAGAATTACTCTAAATTCTTTTAACCAAACCAGCCTTCGTTGACTTGATTTTCGGAATATAGCCTCCACCGATCCCTAGGACCGGTGGAGCAAAAAAAACACAGACCACACCGGTCCTAGGGACCGGTGGAGCCCTTTTTGCGCCAGCCACAGCAACCACACGGAAGATCACACGGAAAAAGACCTTACCGATCCTGTGGATCGGTGTAGCTGTAAAAAATCCGAAAAAAGACCTACACCGATCCTGTGGATCGGTGTAGCTGTAAAAAATTCGAAATCAAGCCTCTTCTTTTTCTGTGGAGGAGGAGAATACAAGCTCTCGGCTGGCTATTTCGAAATCAACTAACCTGACGGCGGGACCCACGCCCCTCATGATCTTTGTACCCTCTTTAACCTTTTTGAATTTGGATTCCCTATAGTAACTCAAATTTTGTTTTTATATCCAGACCGTCCGATACAATGAAGCACGCATATTAAAGGGATCGCGTGCATTCTATCTCCGGGCGGATTGGCTTGGATTCTGATCGGACGGCCTTATTTTAAACTAAATACTTGAGTTACTTTAGGGGATCCGGACGCCGATATCTTTACCCTGTTGGCCTTTTTCTAAATAAAGCAAGCAAAGAGAAGCCCTCGAGCGAACCCTCACTCTATTTCCTTTTCCCATCACATCGCTGCTGAAAAACAGAGAGAAAAAGAAGAGATAAAGACTAGGAGCAGAGGAGGAGAATACAAGCCTCCACCGGTCCTAGGGATCGGTGGAGCAGTGTGCTTGGGATTTTCTGTGGCGACACGCTGTGGCTGGCGCATAAAGGGCTCCACCGTTCCCTAGGACCGGTGTGGTCTGTGTTTTTTTGGCTCCACCGGTCCTAGGGATCGGTGGAGGCTATATTCCGAAAATTCAAATACTCAAGGCTGGTTTGGTTAAAAGAATTTAGAGCAATTCTATTTAAAAAAAAAAATCCATTATAGATAAGTTTTAATCTTTCTTGTTTTATTGAATTCGGAAACCTAAACCTGATTCATGCTGCTTAAAGTGTGATTGGCGAGTATTGCATTTTATCCATATTATTTTCATTTTCTTATTTTTTTTTTGTATTATAAGTTACTTTTTTCATTTCTTTTGATATTGTGTTTATATTTTTTTCTCAAATTGGGAAACTTCTAGGTGTTGTGCTGCCAGTGTTGGTACGTGTTGCTTCTTGTATGGTTCCTGTTCTACTGTACATTATTAACTATTTATATTGGCATCAATGTTATTAAAATCAGATGATCCGGTAAACCTTCGGATCAACAATTTACTGGACAAATCGGTGGGTCACTTTAAAAGCCAGTACGGTCTGGGACTACTGATGTTATAGCAGCTACAATACTTCAGTTAGTGCAAGCGTTCTTATACATGCACAAACTCTAACCGTAAGATGATAAATTTGTTGGTAATTGATTAGATGCTTGTAATGAAACGGGCGTTAGCCTTTTTTCCCAAAAAAAAAAAAAAAAAATTAGATGCTTGTGATGGCTATTAAATAGATTTTTTTTCCTTGGTTTGATGGATCATATAGCTTGTCTGTGAGGCTTTATTTTAATGTGCTCAGGAGTCAGGAATATATCTGTTTTTGTTTATGTAAACAAAAAATATTTATGGATATACGTTCTGGACAAATTTATCATTTTTGGTATCTGTCCAAAATTTGTAGATTATAACAAGAAATATATCTTTTGTTGCCTTGAAAAATAGTCGTGTCAATGGAAAATAAAAATCATCCTATAATTTGGTGTTTGATATTGACTACATGATACGGAAAATATTGTTACGTCAGAAACTAAAAAACATTCCGTTTAATCAGATACATATTCTATAATTAATTGATTGATATTGATGAAATGGTCCAGAAAAATAAAGTATTTATAGTTTTCTTAAAAACTATAAATAGATCTAGTTTTTGTAAAGTTGTATTATACACACATAAAAAACATATGAATAAATATAGTCATTTTTTTATACATTCTCAATATCTTGTTTACTTTTTCTATCTCTATTTTATAACAAAATAAGGGTTAGTTTTTGGCTTAGAAACCCCAACCGAAGGTTTGTCGCCTAGACTATCTTTGGCTTCTAACCCCAAGGGAAATAGAGGATCGCACTTCTCCATATATGCACTTGATTTTCTACAGGTCAGTATTTAATTTGTTGTATTCTCCGCTCCTTTCTAATCAAATCCTAGGGTTTACGATTGTGAGTAATTATGTATGTATACTTCAGTATCTAATCACAGACGTGTGACCTTAACCTAAAATTTGTGATGGTTCTGTCATAATTGTGCTCGATCTCAGGTACTTTTATCTTTCCTGTCTTTGTTGCGTCATTTGACTGTAAATCTGGTTGCTAGTCCGATTGAAGTTTTACTTGGTTGTATGCATGATCATATGTAGTCCAAACTCCAAAGTTCTTATTGTGTCTTTGAATTTTTTTTTTAAGCGAGTAAAAGGTGTTCGAGTGAATGCCTCTGAGGTCTACTAATTAAATAACACAATGGAGACGGCTAATATCTCAAGCAGAGGAAGTTGTGACTTCATAAGCAAATTGCCCGACCCGATACTTCACCACATCTTAGGGCTACTCAACACTAAAGAGGCGGTGCAGACATGCGTGTTGTCAAAGAGGTGGGAGCACCTCTGGACCTTTTTACCCTCACTCAACTTCAATTTCACCAATTTTCGCCGCGATGATGATGATGATGATGATGATTTCGATAGATTTGTAAAATTTGTGAACACTGTGCTGTTGTGGCGTGAGGCCTTGGACTTGGATGTGTTTCGCTTGTCTTGTAAAGGCATGATCCTCTATGACTACCCAGAGGATGAAGAGGATGAAAGAGACTGGATCCGTTATGCCATGAATCATAATGCTCGAGTTCTCCATCTTTACCCCTCTGAATTTCCACCTACACCTGCACATCATTACAGAAACTGTACCTCTATGGTCCTCATTTATATGTATCTAACGAAAAACTAAATCTTCCTAACCTTAAAAAGCTAAGCATTTTTAATGCATATCTTCTCTCTAATTACGTGAAGACCTTTCTTTCTGGAAGCCCAAAACTGGAATTTCTTCGGGTAGATAATTGTTGGTTCGCTGAGTGCATAATTGCTCATGAACATCTAAAGTATCTAGTTCTTGTAAAGTGTCATATAAGAGAAGAATTGTTTGTTAGTGCTCGTAATCTCCTTTCATTTTCCTATGAGTGTGAACTATCATTACCATGTAAAACAAGTCTACACATGCCATCTCTATCGTTTGCACATCTAATGAGTCGGTATTCTTCAATAATCAAATGCTTGGAGGGGATGGCTACTTGTCTTCGTTACCTTACAAATGTCGAACTTCTAGAGTTACATTTTGACCGCGTTGGGTACGAGGTATGCACCTCATATTCTCATTTTGCAAATAATTCTATTTTTAATTTCTTTAGATCTTAACCTGATATAAAGGGTGTAGGAGTTTTGTAATCTAACTGCAGAATAGCAAAATTCTAATTGAATTCATAAAAAAAAAATTTAAGAAATAAAGTTAAAGCATGTATTTCCGAAAAATTTCTACCGGTATATTCTGCACTTAACTGATAGGTGTTAAATCCACAAGCTGTATTGTTGCTAGAATTGCCAATATTTCATAACCTGGAGAATATGAATGTTGCTTTTGGTGTGTTTGCCTGTTTTCAGTTGGTAACTTTCATCCTAAAGTATTTGCCAAACTTGAAGAAGCTTACAACGAGAAGGATTTGTAAGTATTTTTACCAATATTACTAATTTTTAATCTTAGTCTTTTCATTTGCATGGTTTAAGTAAAGACTTCATTTGTTATCGGTTACAGTTGTCTTTCGGTGAAATGAAAGCTAGTACAAATGAGTTAACTAGCATCTCATCGACAATTGCAGCATCTTCAAATAAAAAGCTTGAGATAGTTGAGGTCAAGTACTGTATATATGATAAGATGGTACGGCAATTGGTGGATACTTTGATGGATGGTACAAAGGAATCTAAAAAGTTAAAGATCCAATTGTCCAAGTACGAGAGTAGTAAACAATATTTAAAAAATGAATGATTGGGTTTTATTTTGTGATTTAATATTGTTTATGTGTGGTTTGAATAGTATATTTGTTTTTGTTGTCTCAACTAATTTGTTCTGATGTGATTTTCTATTATTTGGGAGTTCATGGAATAGTTATGTTGGGTCATACATCATTTTGGATTGCATTAGATTTCAGTAAAACAATTGAGAATGTACTTGCTGCTATGAGGTGTTAAAACATTTTGTCTATGACAGAACCAGAATTTTTTTTTTTTTTTTTTTTTTTGAGAAAAGCATGATAGTCGGTAGAAGCTACCAGCATAGTAAAAGAAAAAGAAAAAAAATATATTAAAAACTCAATGTCCCCATGCACAGAACCAGAAATTCTTACTAAACCTAAATCAGTTTGAGCTCGGTCATGTTTTAAGTTAGATGACTTCATATCCAGGTGCCCTCTTAATTTATATGATTTTTAAACCAACTTATGCGTTTAGTGTTTTGGCAATTTTCAGTATTTGAAAAAGTGGATAAGACCCAACAAATGTTTAGTTTTTGCTATATTAAGCTGCTATATAGAGTTATTCTCAAGCTGACGCACCTTCATTAGGTGCAAGTAACATTCTGGTAAGAGAATTGGTACAACCCACTTGTACCAATAATTTTTCTCATGATTCAGTATTGAAAAACCCTTTGTATCAAGCTCATAAATCTGCAATGGTCTATATGGACAGGGTATATATGGAAGATTATTTTTTTTTTGAGAAACAATATATATGGAAGATTAAATTGCAATTTTTTCCATGAAATGTAGCCGGAATGAGTTTTATATATCACATTTAGTTGCTTCAGGGAATTGCAATCTTTTGCATCAGGGACACGGATCAGGTTCAAAAAATAGGCTCTGGGTTATCTCAGGTTGTAGATGAATTTGGATTTGGTTGCAGTCCTGTAGTTGACTTAATTTGGCATCTCAATTTGGATTGGTACTTGCATAGAGATCATTTGTTAATATAATGAAAGCTAAAGTTTTGTTCTCTGTTTCGACTGTACCTGATACTGTATTATTACAAATCAGTTTAAGGTCACACATTTATCTTAACCAAAAATTATATCAAAAATATTTTTATTTCTAACTCCTATTCTCAAAGCACAAGTTCAAGCTCAAAGTTTAATTTATGCTAATCTCTTTAAATATAGATAATATATTTCATATTTTTAATGAAACAACACATGCATGATGGAATGCTTGTTGTTGCCACAAGGATCTCAACTCACAGAAAAAAAAAATTATACCATATTAAAAAAAAAAGACCAAAAAACCATGTTTTCTGGGGAATTTCATATTTACCAGGGCCGTCCATTGGCCCTGCGCCCCCCCCCCCCCCCCCTCCCCTCTTTAATATATACTTTGTTTTTATAGTTTGCGTGTTAGATCCGTCCAAACCGTTTTTTGTCTTTTTTTATTTTGGGTTTATTATATAAATAAAGGTCTCTTATAGATGTGTGATTCCTAGTGATACTTTTCTTAGTGCACAAATTTTTGTTGATATGCCAAATTAGGATACTTAGTACATGTTTTTGGGATCAAGCAAAGAATTTATATAGTAAATATTGTTTCAATACAAATTTAGAATCATGTAATAGTCCGTATCCATTTGCTCTTGCAATATTTGTAGCTCAGTATCTCTTCTTGCTTCTTCGCCACTTGATTCTCAATCGGGGATATTCAAAAATCCACGACCAAAATCTAATCGAAATAATTTGTTTCCTTCTAGCTATTCTTAGGGTTTACGATTTTGATAAATAATTTCCACAAGCACCAGTAAGAATATTTCCATATGTCACTTTCTCATTCACCTACGAGGCTTATTAAAAAAGAAAAAGAAATGATTATTCACATCCTTGGCATAACTTCTGACACTTGTTAGAAACCAGACTTTGAACAAATATACTTGTCATCTAATGATAACAAAATGTACACAAAAAATATTTATGGATACGTTATGGACAAATTTATCATTTTTGGTATCTGTCCAAAATTTGTAGATTATAACAAGAAATATATCTTTTGTTGCCTTGAAAAATAATCGTGTCAATGGAAAATAAAAATCATCCTATAATTTGGTGTTTGATATTGACTACATGATACGGAAAATTAATATTGTTACGTAAGATACTAAAAACATTCCGTTTAATCAGATACATATTCTATAATTAATTGATTGATATTGATGAAATGGTGCAGAAAAATAAAATATTTATAGTTTTCTTAAAAACTATAAATAGATCTAGTTTTTGTAAAGTTGTATTATACACACATAAAAAACATATGAATAATATAGTCAATTTTTATACATTCTCAATATCCTGTTTACTTTCTCTATCTCTATTTTATAACAAAATAAGGGTTAGTTTTTGGCTTAGAAACCCCAACCGAAGGTTTGTCGCCTAGACTATCTTTGGCTTCTAATCCCAAGGGAAATAGAGGATCGCACTTCTCCGTATATGCACTTGATTTTCTACAGGTCAGTATTTAATTTGTTGTTTTCTCCGCTCCTTTCTAATCAAATCCTAGGGTTTACGATTGTGAGTAATTATGTATGTATACTTCAGTATCTAATCACAGACGTGTGACCTTAACCTAAAATTTGTGATGGTTCTGTTATAATTGTGCTCGATCTCAGGTACTTTTATCTTTCCTGTCTTTGTTGATTCATTTGACTGTAAATCTGGTTGCTAGTCCGATTGAAGTTTTACTTGGTTGTATGCATGATCATATGTAGTCCAAACTCCAAAGTTCTTATTGTGTTTTTGAATTTTTTTTTTTAAGCAAGTAAAAGGTGTTCGAGTGAATGCCTCTGAGGTCTACTAATTAAATAACACAATGGAGACGGCTAATATCTCAAGCAGAGGAAGTTGTGACTTCATAAGCAAATTGCCCGACCCGATACTTCACCACATCTTGGGGCTACTCAACACTAAAGAGGCGGTGCAGACATGCGTGTTGTCAAAGAGGTGGGAGCACCTCTGGACCTTTTTACCCTCACTCAACTTCAATTTCACCGATTTTCGCCGCGATGATGATGATGATGATGATTTCGATAGATTTGTAAAATTTGTGAACACTGTGCTGTTGTGGCGTGAGGCCTTGGACTTGGATGTATTTCTCTTGTCTTGTAAAGGCATGATCCTCTATGACTACCCAGAGGATGAAGAGGATGAAAGAGACTGGATCCATTATGCCATGAATCATAACGCTCGAGTTCTCCATCTTTACCCCTCTGATTTTATTCCATGGTCCACTTACACCTGCACATCATTACAGAAACTGTACCTCTATGGTCCTCATTTATATGTATCTAACGAAAAACTAAATCTTCCTAACCTTAAAAAGCTAAGCATTTTTAATGCATATCTTCTCTCTAATTACGTGAAGACCTTTCTTTCTGGAAGCCCAAAACTGGAATTTCTTCGGGTAGATAATTGTTGGTTCGCTGAGTGCATAATTGCTCATGAACATCTAAAGTATCTAGTTCTTGTAAAGTGTCATATAAGAGAAGAATTGTTTGTTAGTGCTCGTAATCTCCTTTCATTTTCCTATGAGTGTGAACTATCATTACCATGTAAAACAAGTCTACACATGCCATCTCTATCGTTTGCACATCTAATGAGTCGGTATTCTTCAATAATCAAATGCTTGGAGGGGATGGCTACTTGTCTTCGTTACCTTACAAATGTCGAACTTCTAGAGTTACATTTTGACCGCGTTGGGTACGAGGTATGCACCTCATATTCTCATTTTGCAAATAATTCTATTTTTAATTTCTTTAGATCTTAACCTGATAAAAAGGGTGTAGGAGTTTTGTTATTATATATTACACGCCTTCCTGATTATTAGTGTAATCTAACTGCAGAATAGCAAAATTCTAATTGAATTCATAAATAAATAATTTAAGAAATAAAGTTAAAGCATGTATTTACGAAAATTTTATGCCGGTATATTCTGCACTTAACTGATAGGTGTTAAATCCACAAGCTGTATTGTCACTAGAATTGCCAATATTTCATAACCTGGAGAATATGACTGTTGCTTTTGGTGTGTTTGACTGTTTTCAGTTGGTAACTTTCATCCTAATGCATTTGCCAAACTTGAAGAAGCTTACAATACTACAACGAGAAGGATTTGTAAGTATTTTTTACCAATATGACTAATTTTTTAATCTTAGTCTTTTCATTTGCATGGTTGAAGTAAAGACTTAATTTGTTATCGGTTACAGTTGTCTTTTGGTGAAATGAAAGCTAGTACAAATGAGTTAACTAGCATCTCATCGACAATTGCAGCATCTTCAAATAAAAAGCTTGAGATAGTTGAGGTCAAGTACTGTATATATGATAAGATGGTAAGACAATTGGTGGATACTTTGATGGATGGTACAACGGAATCTAAAAATTTAAAGATCCATTTGTCCAAGTACGAGAGTAGTAAACAATATTTAAAAAATGAATGATTGGGTTTTATTTTGTGATTTAATATTGTTTATGTTTGGTTTGAATAGTATATTTGTTTTTGTTGTCTCAACTAATTTGTTCTGATGTGATTTTCTATTATTTGGGAGGTCATGGAATAGTTATGTTGGGTCATACATCATTTTGGATTGCATTACATTTCAGTAAAACAATTGAGAATGTACTTGCTGGGATGAGGTGTTAAAACATTTTGTCTATGATAGAAGCAGAATTTTTTTTTTTTTTTTTTGAGAAAATCATGATAGTCGGTAGAAGCTACCAGCATAGGAAAAGAAAAAGAAAAAGAAAAAGAAATTTAAAAACTCAATGTCCCCATGCACAGAACCAGAAATTCTTACTAAACCTAAATCAGTTTGAGCTCGGTCATGTTTTAAGTTAGATGACTTCATATCCAGGTGCCCTCTTAATTTATATGATTTTTAAACCAACTTATGCGTTTAGTGTTTTGGCAATTTTCATTATTTGAAAAAGTGGAGAAGACCCAGCAAATGTTTAGTTTTTGCTATATTAAGCTGCCATATAGAGTTATAGAGTTATTCTCAAGCTGACGCACCTTCATTAGGTGCCAGTAACATTCTGTTAAGATAACTGGTACAACCCTCTTGTACCAATAATTTTTCTCATGATTCAGTGTTGAAAATCCCTTTGTATCAAACTCATAAATCTGCAATGCTCTATATGGATAGGGAATATATGGAAGATTAAATTGCAATTTTTTACTGTAGCCGGAATGAGATTTATATATCATATGTAGTTGCTTCAGGGAATTGCAATCTTTTGCATCAGGGGTACGGATCAGGTTCAAAGAATAGGCTCTGGGTTATCTCAGGTTGTAGATTAATTTGGATTTGGTTGCAGTCCTGTAGTTGACTTTATTTGGCATCTCAATTTGGATTGGTAGTAGCATAGAGATCATTTGTTAATATAATGAAAGCTAAAGTTTTGTTCTCTGTTTCGACTGTACCTGATACTGTATTATTACAAATCAGTCTAAGGTCACACATTTATCTTAACCAAAAATTATATCAAAAATATTTTTATTTCTAACTCTCTCAACTCACCGAACTTTTTTGTATACCATGCATATTAAAAAAAAAACCAAAAAACCACGTTTTGTAGGAAATTCTATATTTACCAGGGCCGCCCATTGGCCCTGCGCCCCCCCCCCCGCCTTTTAATATATACTTTGTTTTTATAGTTTGCATGTTAGATCTGTCCTGGCCGTTTTTTGTTTTAATTTTGGGTTTATTATATGAGAAAATGTTTTCTTACCCATGCATTTGTCACCGTTTTTTACCCATAATTTGTCTTATCCACTTTTTAACAAACTTTAATAGTACGACATCCTTTTATAAATTTTCCATCTCATCTCTCTATTTTGAAACCCATCATAAAAACTTGAGAAGAAAAAAAATGAATGGCTACTTCTCCGACTCCGATCAACCTTCCTATGGCGAGATCCTCGCACCGCCATCACCCTGCTTCAGACAAGCTTGCGCGATCCGCTCACCCTGCTTCAGACAAGCTTGCGCGATCCGCTCACCCTCCTCCGTCTTGAATTGAATCGATCTCTATTTCTAAAATTGTGAGGAAATCGTGAGGAAGGAACTTGCCTAATCTAGCCTGCTCCGAGCAGATTTCCACAGTCGATACTGATTTGGCTTGTGTAGAGTCTGATCTAGTCCTAATCTCGTCAGATGAGTGCAACGTGTCATCATCAAATCGCATGGTCTTGTGGTCAGAGAACAACCTTTGGTATGCGATGCTAGTATAAATTAACTGATTGATGCTTGGAATTCCTAAAATATATTCTTAGTCAGATAATTCATTTATTCCTTTTATTTATTTGGCATGGCATAGTTCAAATTCGACCGGATTTCTATGGATCTATTTCAATTTAGCGAGCAAAAGGAATTGTGGATGTCCAAAGTAGTTTGATAAATATGCATATAATCTTAGTTCTTCATATTTGTTCACTACATAGTGTAAATCAGGATTTAGTTAAGCTCAGTTAATGATTTCAGTAGTGTTATAGTATGGATTTGATCAGCTTCTAGCTGAAATCACTAGTGGAAAATAAGGTATCAGGATCGGTTAAATATGCATATCAGTATCGGAATTCAACCGTCCTGACCCAGGCGTTACTGATACTACAATAATCTGGATCGTTGACTAATTAACCAATTCTAATTAAAAACTATTAGAATCGGTTGATTACTATAACCGATTCTAATAGGCATTAATCTGAATCGGTTTATCACTATATCCGATCCTAATAAAGCATTAATCTGGATCGGTTCTCAAGCTAAGAACTGATCCTGATAACTATCTAAATCGGTTGTAATTTTGAACCGATCCTAATAGTTTTTTTACTTATTTTTTAATATCAAATAATTAGAATCGGTTGTCAAGCTAATAACCGATCCTGATAATTATCAGGATCAGTTCTTTCTGTGAACCGATCCTAATATTTTTTTTACTCATTTTTTAATATCAAACAATCAGAATCGGTTCCATAGCTAACTACCGATCCTGATAATTATCAGAATCGGTTACTTCTCAGAACCGATCCTAATAATTTTTTTACTTTTTTTAATATCCAACAATCAGGATCGGTTCTATAGCTAAGAACCGATCCAGATAACTATCAGAATCGGTTCACCGCTTTAGAACCGATTCTGATTGTTATTTGTAATTTTTTTTTTAAATAAAAATAGGTATCTAGATCGGTTTTTAACTAGGAACCGATCCTGATGTTTTATTAAATGAAAAAAAAACTTTTTTATTTAATTGGCTAGCTTCCATATTTGCTGGCCCCAAATGCAAAAATATTGTTTTTTTTGCATACAACTAAAACATACTAAATTAAATCACATCCTAAATTATCAACTACAACATACTAAATTAAATATCACACAAAAAATAAAAATTGTTACAAAAAATTCATGTTCATGCAAATTAAGTTTACACATCAACCCTAAATTGTTGTACTTCTTCATGCCTTTATCTCATCTAGGAACATTTGAACCCACATTTTCCGAAATTCGCTAAGGCGTTGTACAGTATGTCTAGTAGGAATATCCTGCATTTTTTAAAAGATAGAAGAGCATGCACAATTAATTGTTTATTTCATTATAAGTGAAGCAACAATGCTTAATTACTTTTGGAATATACATAAATGCATACATACCCTTATGTTCGGAAAAGCATCGAGGTGTTCATTTATTATGTCTTGCATGAGCAACATGACATAATATGCACATTCCCAGCCGGCCGGTTGTTGCAGGCACTATATAACAAGTTTGAGAAAATTGAAATGTAGGTTAATGAGCCTACAAATGGCTTATATGTCTAGATATTCACAACTTTTTGCATCTAAGTCCCTATAATCATATCTCAATAGAAAGTATTACCTTGCAATCTCCATGAACCGTTAAAGGAGTACCCATTTCTCTGTTGAAGACACTGTTGAAATATGAACACATTGAACAATCAGTACTTACGAGTGAAATTTAAAATGATAAAATAATAAAAAAATTAGGAAGGCACTTACTCCTCGATCGAAGCAGTGATCATTAGCATTAATTTAAACTTCTTATTGGAATCGTACACGTACAATGCACTTTCTCTTGGCATAAGCACGGTCAAAATCCAATGATCTCTGCATGTTAGGTTTGTAGCATGTCATATTCTATAATTTGTATGAATTGAAAGAAATATAATAAAATTAGAATATATATATATAACACTAACACTTGGTGGTAAGGTATGAATATCAATCGCTTGTCCCGATTTTCCTTGAGCGCTGTCTCTATGTATTGAAGTACACGACCTCGATTTTCATTCAACAGCATGGCATTCGTTCGACCGGGGTCCATGAAACCAATCTGCTCATCGGGAAATTCCTCCTTGATGAATTTGTGCAAATGCCTGCAAAAAAAAGGTATACAGGTGATTTCAATTTTGTGAAATTTGAATTGAAAGTACTAGATTATGCAATTATTACGAATATTAACTCACAGCATCCAGATCTGCATAACTGGTACAGTGAGCCACTCCTTTGGTGTAAGCAAGGTCGCATAATCATCTGCATAAACTTGTATGGAGTCTGTCGAACAGAAAAGATCAAGTGGCGGATCGATTATGAATGGACTGCCATCTAGCTCCGAAAACCGATCACGCAGCTGCTTGAATGTTCGTCCCAGCTTGTCAAAATTGATACGATCAAACGCCTTGCTGTGACTCGTTGCTTTCCCACCTCCAGGAACTTGTAACTCTTTGCCTGGTTCCTGCAAATTCCATAATAAATTGGAATAAAATCCAGAATCAACTACAACTCTATCATATAGATACAAATTAAGAAGTATAAGAGGTTGTAATAACAATATACCTCTACTGGACCTGTCAATATCATGGACATCGGCCATGCAGTTAAACTGCGGAGGACAGATGCAAGGTTTGAGTGCTCGCCATTTGGTACAGGTAAGGGGAGTTCTAAGAAATCCGCATCCTCAATAGCATCCACCGTTACTCTTGTATGATCGGGCGGCATAGGCATATTGTGAATTGTTCCACCTTGTACGACTGGAACGTGAATTGTCCCTCTGGCCACCAAAATAATATTTCCACCTACATCCGCCTGGAGTCTACAGCTCACTTCTGTCTCCTGTACAAATAAACATTTATACTCGAATAAAATAATATGTATGAAACTAAGACATGTAATGGAAAATAAATTTGAATTTGCATTACCTCAGTAAACCCGGAAAGATCTGCCAATGGTTTGACTAACTGGCAGCTGCTCTGAACGGCTGTTGGGCTAAACACCGGTTCTGGTTGGCCTATTGCCTGCCGAAGCATAAATGCCAGTTCAGATTTCATCTCTTGTCGTAATTTGTCCTCCAGTCCTCTTACTCTCTCCTCAACTCTCTGATCCACTCGCGCGTCAAAATCTTCTTCGGACCTCGAGGGAGTGCGTGTCTTCCTTGTTGAGCACTTCCCGTATGTTTTAGTCATTGGAACCAGGTCTCCCACTCCTCTCACCCTCCCCGGATGTTCTGGATTTGGCAAAGATTTTCCCAGAACATCGTCGTATCGTGCGACGGCCAACAAGCCTTGTTTGAAAGCCGATTCTTGTTCTTCCTGAAATGACAACATGCATGTTATAACATAATAAATTAAAGTTGAATTTAAATAAATGACAATATATAAATCCTCACAATTCTGTTGATGACCGGTGCGTAATTATCTGGATAATAGCGTTCCTTGGTCTCGTCGTTGAGTCTCTGTCTTCCTAGTTTCCATGTGACGTGCCTATGCTCAACCGACATCTCAATAACATCGTCTTGTGTCAATGCAGTACTACAAGAACCCTGGGAAGACGGATCACTAGCTGCTTTCTCGTTTGCAATCGCCTGCATAGCATCTCTAAGCCTATTCTGGAAACCCTCCCCGTTATAACCTCTGGATCCTAAGAAATGCGGGTACTTGTTTTGGGCCTGATTCCCCTTCCCAATCCGGCTGGCCTTCTACAATTTGAAAAAGAAACAATTGGCTTAAATTATAAAAAAAAATTGAATTCTTAAATTAGAGATAAGGTAGGTGGTCGGTATAAATAAACATACACCAAATTCCTCCGTCTCTCGGTACGCGACAAATGCTTCCCAGTCTTTTTCTTCAATATGTTCTTTGGCAAAATCTGGCGTCCCACCCTCGCGCCACAGTTTAGTCATATCGGTTCGCCACTTCCGGTGACGCTCTGTCATTCTCTGATAGTAATATTTCTTCACCTCTTCCTCGTCCCTTATACCCCAGTCCAGCTGCCAAACAAATAGAAAAAATAATGTAGAGTTAGTTAATATCAAACGAAAGCTTTTGAAATTAATTAGTACACCTTTTATTTACCTTAAGTGTTTCCCATATTTTGAGCTTGAACTCTTCTGGAACATCTTTCCATCTTTGGTACCTTATAGGAACATTCTTTCGTACCAATATCCCAAATTCCGTCGAAAAACAAGTTGTGTCTCGAGTAATAATCGGCCGGAAAAATTTGTCAATTTCAAGCTTTTTGCCTTTCTCATTAAACTTGTCCTTAATTTGGTTACGCCCTCTTCCTCGTTTCTTAACCGGGGTTGGCTCACCATCACCTTCCATATCTGCACTTTTTTTTAACAAGCAATATATGTTATGCAATTCATGCAATTCAGAAATATATGCACTAATTAATTAGTGCAATATATGCACTATATGCACTAATATATTCATTTTTTTAACAAGCAATATATGCACTACATTAATAGAAGCAATATATGCACTAATTAGTCAATATATGCAATATATGCACTATATGCACTGATTAGTCAATATATGCAATATATGCACTATATGCACTGATTAGTGCAATTCAGAAATATATGCCCTAATTATTAGTGCAATATATGCAATATATGCACTATATGCACTATATGCACTAATTAGTGCAATTCAGAAATATATGCACTAATTAGTGCAATATATTCATTTTTTTAACAAGCAATATATGCACTAATATATGCACTAATTAGTGCAATATATGCACTAATTCAGAAATATAGGTTATGCAATTCATGCAATTCAGAAATTGGCAACCGATATATTTAGAAATTGGCAAGCAATTCATGCAATTCACAAATTACTACATTTTTCTCAAATTACCGATAGAAGAAGTCTATTTTTTTAACAAGCAAGTGAATCAACTAATGCCTTCCGGGAAAATCAACAACCCGGCAAAGACACAAGTAAATGGCAACAATCGAAACAAGAAGAGCAAGAGAGTTAATTACCTCGTTAGATCAGAGAGGGCGGCGGCTAGGTCTGATCAGAGAGAGGGCGGCTCGACGGCTAGGGCGGCGACGGAGGAGAGGGCAGCGGCTAGAGGAGAGGGCGTCGGCGCGGTTGCTCAACGGCTAGAGTGGCTAGACGGAGGAGAGGGCGGCGGCTAGGGTGGCTCGACGGAGGAGAGGGAGATGGCTCACCGAATCCCGATCTCCTTCTCTACTTTTCGGAAGAGGAGAGGGTTTTTGGAAGAGGAGAGGGAGGCCTAGAGTGAAACAGAGAAAGAGAGAAAGAGAGAAAGAGAGAAAGAAGGGTTTCAAAATTTAGCTAAGTTCTCGGGGCGGCAACTTAAAATAAACTATCTGAATCGGTTCCTTAGCATAGAACCGATTCTGATAGTTATCAGAATCGGTTTCTAGTAAAGGCACCGATTCAGATAGTTTTTTAAATTTTTTTTAAAATGAAATAACCTAAAATACATATACACAATCAGAATCGGTTTCTAAACAATAAACCGATCCAGATAAGTATCAGAATCGGTTTCTAGTAAAGGAACCGATTCAGATAGTTATCTGGATCGGTTACAGTTCCAGAACCGATTCAGATAGTTTAGAGGGAGGAACTTTCACTTTCATTGCGGACCGAAAGATACACATTGCGGGCCGCAACATTATCAAACAGAACAATTTTGGAGCAACTTTCACTTTAATTGCGGACCGAAAGAGACACATTGCGGGCCGCATCATTATCAAACAGAACAATTTCAGACAGCATTTCCCAGACACTCATTGCGGCCCGTAATGGAATCTATTGCGGCCCGAAATGGAGTACTCCGATTCTGCGCGAGAAGTTAACCGCATCCACTCAGATTTTGCTAATTTATCTGGATCGGTTCTTTAACTATAAACCGATCCAGATAACTATCAGGATCGGTTTTAGCCTTGAACCGAGGCTGATAGTTATCTGGATCGGTTTATGTCTTAGAAACCGATTCAGATTGTGTATATGTATTTTAGTTTAATTAATTTTAAAAAATATTTAAAATACTATCTGAATCGGTTTCTAAGCAAAGAACCGATCCAGAAAACTATCAGAATCGGATCTAAGCTAATAAACCGATCCTAATAGTTATCTGGATCGATTTTAGTTAAGGAACCGATTCAGATAGTTTTATAAATTTAAGGTGTATGATGTTTTATAATTTATTTTAATAAATTATCTTAAAAATTATTTTAGTATAGTAGCTTATAGTATATTTGTATAAATTATCTGGTAAGTTATTTTAGTATATTAGCTTCTAAATTATTTTTGTATATTATCTTAATAACTTGAGAATTACTTACACCATGAAATACACCAAATATGAACCTTAAAATTTCAAAAAATATGCTAGTAAATTAAGATAATATAACATGAAATAAAATAAAAATGAAACTTAAAATTTAAAAAAAAGCTAATAAATTACATATCACATGAAAAAAAGAAGCTACTATAAAAAAACTCATAATAAATTACATATAACATGAAAAAAATATAAGCTATTAAGATGAATTACAAAAGTCACAAATATTGAAGAATTATATCTTGCATGCTTCCCATTGTCCGGTGTTTCAATGCATCCCTGAAGGAAAAAAATAAAATCCTTAAGTCATCAGTATTGATGAATATTAAATTTATTTTTATATTTTGAAACCAATAAAAAATTTATATGTATGACTTACCAATAAAAATTAGGTATGAATTGTTTCATTTTGATCGTTGTCGATCAATGGGAACTTCTTCAACCCATTCTCCTTCATTATGATCGTTGCGCACGTGACTTGTTTCATTATCTTCACCGGTTGGTAAAGATGCCATACCTGTGGAAAACGGTGGTATCTCATCAAAATGATCGTACGCTTCTTCGTCTTCCACATTATCAATCCCGATGATACGTCTTTTTCCAGAGAGGACAACATGTCTTGAACGATCGGCCGGATCAGTTACGTAGAACACTTGCGTGGCTTGTCTTGCAAGTATAAATGGATCATCCTTGTATCCAGCCTTACTGAAATCCACTAAAATAAAACCATCGTCGTCGACTTTAACCCCCCTACGGTTATCGACCCATTTACACATAAATAACGGGATGTTAAATTTTCTATAATCTAGCTCCCAAATTTCTTCAACAGACCCGTAATATGACATCGATGCATGCGATGGTCCGGCACCTTTAGGATCTGAAAAATCACTCGAAACGGCTACTAACGTCACTCCACTGTTTTGAACGGTACTCTTTGAATCTTGATTTCTTGTGTAAAATGTGTACCCGTTGATGTCATATCCTTGGAAGGTCCTCACGACATGGACTGGACCAAGAGCCAATAATTTGATTATTTCTTTAATGTTTTCTGTTTCCGGAGCTTGCACGACTCTACGTGTAAACCATTCTAGAAACTTGCTATTGTGTTCGCCGATCAACCACTTGTCGGATTTCTTAGGATTCTGTCGCCGCAAGAGAGTCATATGCTCGTCCCAGAAAGGATGAACGTCAGTGAGGTGTTGCAAAACATGGAAATGTGCTAGTGACATGGTTTTATTATCGGGCACGAATAATTTTGCACCGATTGTGCCTACCCCGTGAAGTCTACCCTCGTGCCGAGATTTAGGGATGCCGATAGCTTTGACATCATCCAAATAATTAGTACAAAACTCAATAACCTCTTCGGCAGCATAACATCTAACAATGCTGCCCTCAGGACGATATCGGTTCCTGACATATCCCTTTAACAATCCCATTTATCTCTCGAACGGATACATGTACCGCAAGAAAACAGGTCCACACATCTTAATTTCTCTAACCAGGTGAACGGTCAAATGAACCATAATATCAAAAAAAGAAGGTGGAAAATACATTTCAAGATGACAAAGAGTGACGACAACCTCCTTCTGCAGAGCATCTAACGTGTCAGGATCAGTTACTTTGCAACAAATGGCGTTAAAGAAAAAACAAAGCTTCGTGATTGTCTGCCTAACAGGAGGTGGCAATATGCCCCGAATTGCAACGGGAAGAAGCTGTGTCATTAAAACATGACAGTCGTGAGACTTCATTCCTGTCAATTTTAAATCTTCCAGTGAAACTAGGTTTTTAATATTTGACGAATATCCGGATGGAACCTTGACACCGTGAAGGCATCCATATAAGCTTTTTTTCTCTTCTTTCGACAGCGTATGCATTGCGGGTTTTAGATATGTACAAAATTTCCCTTTTGTCCTTTCCTTCTCAGCTGGTTGTAGATCCGGCCGTATGTTCAAGAATTGCATGTCTTTCCGAGCATTGATACCGTCCTTAGTCTTACCCGGAATATTCAATAATGTTCCAACCATGCTGTCACACACATTTTTAACCACATGCATCACATCGAGACAGTGTCGAACATCTAAGTGCTCCCAGTATGGTAGATCCCAGAATATTGACCTCTTCTTCCAAATAATTTTCGGTGCCCCTTTCTTTCTCACCACCTTTTTTTTAAATTTTCCAAATTGAACTTTGATATCCTTCACTTGCGAATAAACAGCTTTACCGGTCAACGGATACTTTACTCTGTTATTCTCGGTCTTTCCATTGAATTCTATCTTTCTCTTTCGGTGTGCGTGGTTGGCAGGAAGAAATCTACGATGACCCATGTACACATTTTTAGAGGAATTAGGTAGCCACAGATCGACTGTATCGTTCAGGCAAACGGGGCACGCTTTCTCTCCTTTGACACTGTAACCCGACAAATTTCCATAAGCCGGAAAATCATTAATGGTGCAGAAAATCATGGCCCGTAACGTGAATTTCTCCTTGCTGTATGCATCAAATATCTCCACTCCGGGTTGCCATAATTCTTTTAAATCCTCGATCAATGGCGCTAGATACACATCTATGTCGTTCCCGGGCTGTTTGGGTCCTGATATGAGCAAGGTTAACATGATGTATTTGCGTTTCATACATAACCAAGGCGGAAGATTATAAATGCACAACAGAACCGGCCAACTGCTATGCTTACTGCTCATGCTACTGTGCGAATTTATTCCATCTGCACTCAGCCCAAGCTTTAGATTTCTCGGGTCACGTCCGAATTCGGGAAACTCTCTGTCAATATTCCTCCACTGAGGAGAATCAGCGGGGGTGCCGTAATTTTCCGTCTTTTTTTCGGTTATCGGCATGCCAACGCACTAGTTTCGCATCTTTAGCATTTGAGAACAAGCGTTTGAATCTCGGTTTCACGGGGAGGTACCACAATGCTTTTGCCGGAGGTCCCTTATTCGGTTTACCATCATCACTTTTATCGCCGGTTAACTGCTTTGGTTTGTAACGTGAGGCACCACATTTTGGACACTCGTGAAGATCTTTATACTCATTTCGATATAATATACAATCATTTGGACACGCGTGTATTCTTTGAACTTCCAAGTCCACTGGGCACAATATTTTCTTCGCTTCATAAACATTAGGTGGTATCTCGTTTCCATCCGGAAGCATTTCTTTCAAAGTTTGTAATAACTCAGTAAAACTTCTATCACTCCAACCGTTAGATGCTTTAAGGTTATACAATTTTAATACACCTTTTAGTTTTGAAAATTTAGAACAACCAGGATACAATTCCTTATTAGAATCTTCGTACAAATTCTCAAATAAACAGTACTGCTTATCATTACCAAAATCCTCTTCTAAATCACGTAACATTTGATCAAAATTATCACATTTATCTACCACCATATCATCATTTTCTTCGGTATGGTATTCCTGATGCTCAGTTCGAGTGCCTACGTGGGTTTCCAATCCCCGTAGATCATTCCCGTCATCTCCACCGGTATGGTATTCCTGATGCTCAGAACCAGTACCTATGTCGGTTGGCAAACTCTCACCGTGCCATATCCAGCACTGATACCCTTGCTTGAATCCACGACGGATTAAATGGTTTCTCACTTGGTTCGGGTTGGAAAATTTGTGACCATTGTTACAATCACGACAGGGACACGACATCAGTGCACTCCCCTTATTCGCCATATCTTCCATAGCAACTCTGATAAATTCCTCGACACCTGTCGTATATTCATCCGACAGACGTGATGCTTCGTACATCCAACTGCGGTCCATCTGCAATTATAATAAAACACAATTAATAATTAAGAACAAGGTTGGTGTACTAAATTCTGTTCACAATATGGCTTACATTGGGCCGGTTACCATCCTATCCCACTCTTTGAATACTTTGTCTCAGTAGTGACCACGTGTTAGTCGTGTTTTAGTATCTAAGAAAATTTCGGCAGCATTTCCTTATTAGTTCCCCGAATAGTCGGGGAACTAATAAGGAAATGCTGTCGAAATTTTCTTAGATACTAAAACACGACTAACACGTGGTCACCTCCTAATTGAGACAAAGTATTCAAAGAGCAGTCCCAAATCGGGGACTATTCAAAATTAATCCCTAATGGATTAATTTTGAACGGGTATCATGACCTAAAGGCATTAACCATGCGGTTGTGGCTCATAAAACAATACTCTAGGCACATACATAATACAAATACACATTTACGTACTCTAGCTATCTATACTCTTATAAAAAAACACATTCATGCACAAAACTAATTAAACATGAGTTGTAGGTTGTACTTACAACTTTTTTTTGGATGTCGGATCGAGTGAGATGAAGATCGATGCACCAAATCTCTCAATAATAGCCGATCTACAAATTAAACCATCGATCGGAACCTAATTAAGAGATGTATATATATATCATGCTATTCTAAAACTTGAAATAAAAAATAAACTCAATAATAGCTCATATATAGCATAAATTAGCTCATATATAATATATGTAGCTCATATATAGCATATATGCATATAATATCTGCATATTCATCATATATTTAACATATATATATATATATATATATATAGCATATATATGTAAATCTCCACATATAAAGAAAAACTTGAAATTAGAAGAGGTATTCAAATTTAAAAGCGTGCAGTGTGTAATCAATAGGAGAGCTGAATCAAGGCCTATATTTAGATTTTGAGCCGGGATCATAGTCACTTCTTGCATGTGAAGGATTTAGGGTTTTGAGCCAAATCGGATCCAATAAGCTCCATTAAAAGCAAACTTGATAAAAGAGATGACCAATTAATTAATGTACCTGATCAGAAAAGAGAGCTGAGCTAGATAGCTGAATTAATGCAGGGCGAGATAGCTGCTATGATAATTAATGGAGGCGAGGACTGAGGAAGAAAGAAAGGTTCTGTCAAGAATCAGACTTTAATTAAACTTATTATGCACTATTAGGATCGGTTGTGTGTTAAAAACCGATCCTGATAGTTTCTGGATCGGTTCATAATAAAAAACCGATCTTAATGCATAAAAATCTGGATCAAATCTGGATCGGTTTATGACGAGAACCGATACTAATACTATCAGGATCGGTTTTCATCAACAACCGATTCTAATAGTTTTTTTACTCATTTTTTTATATCAAACAATCAGAATCGGTTCACAATTATAGAACCGATTCTAATAGTTTTTTTACTCATTTTTTTATATCAAACAATCAGAATCGGTTCTCAATTATAGAACTGATCCTGATAACTATCTGAATCGGTATCTATTTAGAACCGATTTTAATAGTTTTTTTACTCATTTTTTTATATCAAACTATCAGAATCGGTTGTCAAGAATATAACCGATCCTGATACTATCTGGATCGGTTTTCAGCAACAACTGATCCTAATATAAATTCTGCAATTTTCTTTACATTTGAGAATTAAGTAGTAGCTATATTTTTAAGAAACTAGAAAGATATAATTTTTTTTAATTCCATAGAATAAACATATGAAACTTGCTCTCTCTCTCTCTCTGTCCACACTCTGAACGATGCAATTGAGAAATTATTCTCGGACGACATGGAAGGCGAAGGCGAAATGACCAAGCGGAGAAAGTAAGGACTTTGAATCCTTCGTCTTCTCAGAGTAAAATCAAGGAAGGACTTTGAATCCTCCGTCTTAGAATAAAATCAAGGGACGAAAGACTTTAAGTCCTACATCTCCTCAAAACGAGACTGGAGAAGTAAATGAGATAGCCACAATCCATACCGACTTTCTGGAGAGCTCAATTTGTTTCAAACTCATGTACTTTCCATTAATCAAGTAATTTATTTTTCACTGTTATTCTCTGGACGTACTACTTCAATTGCAGCAGTAACGGCATGCATCCACATCGAATTTTTTCGCCATTGCAACCATTCAGAGTGTGGGGAGAGAGAGAGCAAGTGAAATATGTGATATCGGCCAATTTTGCATTTAATGTGTATAACTCATATGTTTTTTCTATGGAATGAAAAAAAAAATTCTTTCTAGTTTCTTAAAAAATATACATCTACTACATTCCTTGTGTAAATCATTTATTAGGATCGGTTATTAGTAAAAACCGATCCCAATAGTATCAGGATCGGTTCAAACAAACAACCGATCCTAATTTTTGAACTATTAGGATCGGTTGTAAGTTAGAACCGATCCTGATAGTTTCAGGATCGGTTTTATATAAACAACCGATCCTAATTTCTGACTTATTAGGATCGGTTGAGTATAAAAACCGATTCTGATATTATCAGGATCGGTTTTTACTAACAACCGATCCTAATAGGTATGAAATTAGGATCGGTTAACCTAACAACCCGATCTGATAAGTTTTTAAGATCGGTTTTGTCAAGAAAACGGATCCAGATACTTATTAGGATCGGTTGTTTATTATAGCCGATCCAGATAGGCCGATCCCGATTCCTGTTTTTCCACTAGTGAATGGTGAAAATTTAAAGCATTTTTATTTGTTTCACTTGATCTGTTTACTTTTTGAAGTGTCGATTTGTTATGTTTACAGTCTAGATTGGTTAGGGTTACAGTATCTATGCAATAGTTTTACATGATCTATCTAATAGTTTTACATGATATATGCAATAGTTTATTTGATCTATTAGTTTTCAGTTCTTTATTTTACATATCTAGATTGATTAATGCAGCTTGTTCAGTTAGTATTCCAGCTGATGCAATTGTTTTACAGGATTCTTGCACTAGTTGTATATGATTCTTGAACTAGTTTTACAAGATTCTTGTAATTATTTTATAAGATACTTACAATTTTTTTTACATGATTCTTGAACTATTTTATAGGATTTTTGAAATTGTTTTACATAATTTTTGCAATTATTTAACAAGATTATTGCAAATATTTTACAGGATTTTTACAATTATTTTACAGGATTCTTGAACTAGTTTTATAGGATTCTTGCAATTGTTTAACAAGATTTTTGTAAATATTTTATAGTTTGCATCTGTTAGTTTTACAGTTTACATCTGCAAATTTTACAGTATTTAAGTTTTATAGTTTATACATGTTAGTTTTATAGTTTCAGGTGTTAATTTTACAGTATTGAAATATTATAGTTTGCATTTAGTTTTACAGTTTACATCTGCGAGTTTTTCAGTATTGAAGTTTTATAGTATGTATATTTTAGTTTTACAGTTTTAGGTGTTAATTTTACAGTATTGAAGTCTTATAGTTTGCATGTTAGTTTTACAGTTTACATCTACGAGTTTTACAATATTGAAGTTTTATAGTTTGTATATGTTAGTTTTATAGTTTCATGTGTTAATTTTATAGTATTGAAGTCTTATAGTTTGCATGTTAGTTTTGTAGTTTATATCTGCGAGTTTTACGTTATTGAAGTTTATGAAAGCTTATATCTAATTTATAACCTTGTTTTTTTTGTTTTTTTTTGCAGAATGATATTTCGAAAGAACGTGTGGTTTTAGCGATGAAGCTTCTCACTCATCCAAATAATGTTCATCAAAGGATTATGAAGTAATTACATTGTTTGTATGTTTGTGTGGAACATATGTATTTGGTTGTTGAACTGTATGTTTGTGTGGAACATATGTATTTGGTTGTGAAACAGATGTATTTGGTTGTTGAACAGACGTATTTGATTGTTCAATAGATGTATTTGGTTTGGATAGTTTGTATATGTTAGAGTATTGAAGTTTTATATTTTGTATATGTTAGTTTTATAGTTTCAGGTGTCAATTTTACAGTATTGAAATCTTATAGTTCGCTTCTGTTAGTTTTATAGTTTATATCTACGAGTTTTACAGTATTGAAGTCTTATTTTACATGATATAGATGCATATATAAATATTAATAATTGAAGAAAAAAATGATGAAAAAAAATTAAAAAAATTTGGCAGTTGAAGTACATGAAGTACATGTAGTTTGGCAGTTGTGGAAGTAGCAAATAGTTTGCAACTAACTTGGTACCACTTGCAAGGGTCGCTGGTTGTTATAATTTTGAACTAGGTATTATACATGATTTATTGTTGAAGATACAATATTGATTATAGAGTTTTATAGTATTCGCACAAGTCAAAATGACAGTTTTTTTGGGTAAAAACTGGATACAGAAAGCTTGGGTACAATTAATCGCTTCCTTATTATATAAATAAAGGTCTCTTGTAGATGTGTGATTCCTAGTGATATATTTCTTAGTGCACTAATTTTTGTTGATATGCTAATTTAAGGTACTTGGTACATGTTTTGTTGAGAGGCCAACAGTAGGGCGAAAGAAGGCTGAATGCTGTACGTGTATTTTGGGATCAAGCAAAGAATTTATATAGTAAATAACTAAATATTGTTTCAATACAAATTTAGAATCATGTAATAGTCCGTATCACTGTTATCAGAACCGGCCGGTCCGGCCGGAATAAACCGGAACCGGACAGGTTTACGGTTTGGTTCACTATTAAAATCGGACAAGCAATAGAACCGGACATATTTAGTTAAACCGGCCGATTTTATAAAAAAAACCGGAGTACTAAACCAAAACAAACCGGTTTTGTATTGGTTTTGTGTCCAGCCATCTATTTCCAATTTTGAAAAGAAAGGTGCGGCTTTTGAGGAAAAAATGCAGTAACTTTTTAGGAGAAAAAAGTAGAATCTAATATGTATTATTCTGTGGTCAATTCTGTGTAGTCATTTATATTTTGTAACATACTTTTGTAAATAATTATGTGTTTGAGAATAATCTAACATTTATTATAATATTATTTTTTCAAAAATAAAACAAAATATTAAAATTCTAATATGGATCATTTGAGGTTCGTTTGATCACAAAAAAATAAAGAATTTCTATGTAGTTATTCAATTTTAATATGAAGTATAAAATTATAAAATTTCTTTGATGAAAAAAAAAGTATTCTACGATATTTTATTTTACTAATTCTAAGAATGAGTTCTACATTTGTGCTACAAAAATATATTATTTTCCAATAAAAAAATATTATTTTGTAATATATAAATTTACTTTTATAGTACATTGTTTAATATATATATTGGAATTTTTATTACATAAAACATAATTATTTATAATAATACTTATATCTTATATATATTATATCTTATAAATATGCAAGTATTTAAAAAACCAGCTGTTAAACCAGTAAATCTATCGGTCTGACCAGTGAACCGTCAAACCGGAGCTTTACCGGGTCGATGTCCGGTCCGGTTCTGATAACATTGGTCCGTATCCATTTGCTCTTGCAGTATTTGTCGCTCAGTATCTCTTCTAGCTTGCTTCTTCCCCACATGATTCTCAATCGGGGATATTCAAATCCACGACCAAAATCTAATCGAAATAATTTGTTTCCTTCTAGCTATTCTTAGGGTTTACGATTTCGATAAATAATTTCCACAAGCACCAGTAAGAAAATTTCCATTTGTCACTTTCTCATTCACCTACGAGGCTTATTAAAAAAAGAAAAAGAAATGATTATTCACATCCTTGGCATAACTTCCGACACTTGTTAGAAATCAGACTTTGAACAAATATACTTATCATCTAATGATAACAAAATGTAAACAAAAAATATTTATGGATACGTTATACTAATTTATCATTTTTTGTATCTTTCCAAAATTTGTAGATTATAACAAGAAATATATCTTTTGTTGCCTTGAAAAAATTGTCATGTCAATGGAAAATAAAAATCATCCTATAATTTGGTGTTTGATATTGACTACATGATACCGAAAATATTGTTACGTAAGAAACTAAAAAAACATTTCGTTTAATCAGATACATTTTCTATAATTAATTGATTGATATTGATGAAATGGTCCAGAAAAATAAAGTATTTATAGTTTCTTAAAAACTATAAATAGATCTAGTTTTCGTAAAGTTGTACTATACACACATAAAACACATATAAATAAATATAGTCATTTTTATACATTCTCAATACCATTTTTACTTTCTCTATCTCTATTTTATAACAAAATAAGGGTTAGTTTTTGGCTTAGAAACCCCAACCGAAGGTTTGTCGCCTAGACTATATTCGGCTTCTAATCCCAAGGGAAATAGAGGATCGCACTTCTCCATATATGCACTTGATTTCCTACAGGTCAGTATTTAATTTGTTGTTTTCTCCGCTCCTTTCTAATCAAATCCTAGGGTTTACGATTGTGAGTAATTATGTATGCATACTTCAGTATCTAATCACAGACGTGTGGCCTTAACCTAAAATTTGTGATGGTTCTGTTATAATTGTGCTCGATCTCAGGTACTTTAATCTTTCCTGTCTTTGTTGATTCATTTGACTGTAAATCTGGTTGCTAGTCCGATTGAAGTTTTACTTGGTTGTATGCATGATCATATGTAGTCCAAACTCCAAAGTTCTTATTGTGTCTTTGAATTTATTTTTTTAAGCAAGTAAAAGGTCTACTATTAAATAACACAATTAATGGAAACGGCTAATATCTCAAGCAGAGGAAGTTGTGACTTCATAAGCAAATTGCCCGACCCGATACTTCACCACATCTTGGGGCTACTCAACACTAAAAAGGCGGTGCAGACATGCGTGTTGTCAAAGAGGTGGGAGCACCTCTGGACCTTTTTACCCTCACTCAACTTCAATTGCACCGATTTTCACCGCGATGATGATGATGATGATGATTTTGATAGATTTGTAAAATTTGTGAACACTGTGCTGTTGTGGCGTGAGGCCTTGGACTTGGATGTATTTCGCTTGTCTTCTAAAGGCATGATCCTCTATGACTACCCAGAGGATGAAGAGGATGAAAGAGACTGGATCTGTTATGCCATGAATCATAACGCTCGAGTTCTCCATCTTTACCCCTCTGATTTTATTCCATGGTCGACCTACACGTGCACATCATTACAGAAACTGTACCTCTATGGTCCTCATTTATATGTATCTAACGAAAAACTAAATCTTCCTAACCTTAAAAAGCTAATCATTTTTAATGCATATCTTCTCTCTAATTACGTGAAGACCTTTCTTTCTGGAAGCCCAAAACTGGAATTTCTTCGGGTAGATAATTGTTGGTTCGCTGAGTGCATAATTGCTCATGAACATCTAAAGTATCTAGTTCTTGTAAAGTGTCATATAAGAGAAGAATTGTTTGTTAGTGCTCGTAATCTCCTTTCATTTTCCTATGAGTGTGAACTATCATTACCATGTAAAACAAGTCTACACATGCCATCTCTATCGTTTGCACATCTAATGAGTCGGTATTCTTCAATAATCAAATGCTTGGAGGGGATGGCTACTTGTCTTCGTTACCTTACAAATGTCGAACTTCTAGAGTTACATTTTGACCGCGTTGGGTACGAGGTATGCACCTCATATTCTCATTTTGCAAATAATTCTATTTTTAATTTCTTTAGATCTTAACCTGATAAAAAGGGTGTAGGAGTTTTGTTATTATATATTACACGCCTTCCTGATTATTAGTGTAATCTAACTGCAGAATAGCAAAATTCTAATTGAATTCATAAATAAATAATTTAAGAAATAAAGTTAAAGCATGTATTTACGAAAATTTTATGCCGGTATATTCTGCACTTAACTGATAGGTGTTAAATCCACAAGCTGTATTGTCGCTAGAATTGCCAATATTTCATAACCTGGAGAATATGAATGTTGCTTTTGGTGTGTTTGCCTGTTTTCAGTTGGTAACTTTCATCCTAAAGTATTTTCCAAATTTGAAGAAGCTTACAATACTACAACGAGAAGGATCTGTAAGTATTTTTTACCAATATTACTAATTTTTTAATCTTAGTCTTTTCATTTGTATGGTTTAAGTAAAGACTTCATTTGTTATCGGTTACAGTTGTCTTTCGGTGAAATGAAAGCTAGTACAAATGAGTTAACTAGCATCTCATCGACAATTGCAGCATCTTCAAATAAAAAGCTTGAGATAGTTGAGGTCAAGTACTGTATATATGATAAGATGGTACGGCAATTGGTGGATACTTTGATGGATGGTACAAAGGAATCTAAAAAGTTAAAGATCCAATTGTCCAAGTACGAGAGTAGTAAACAATATTTAAAAAATGCACAGAACCAGAAATTCTTACTAAACCTAAATCAGTTTGAGCTCGGTCATGTTTTAAGTTAGATGACTTCATATCCAGGTGCCCTCTTAATTTATATGATTTTTAAACCAACTTATGCGTTTAGTGTTTTGGCAATTTTCAGTATTTGAAAAAGTGGATAAGACCCAACAAATGTTTAGTTTTTGCTATATTAAGCTGCTATATAGAGTTATTCTCAAGCTGACGCACCTTCATTAGGTGCAAGTAACATTCTGGTAAGAGAACTGGTACAACCCACTTGTACCAATAATTTTTCTCATGATTCAGTATTGAAAAACCCTTTGTATCAAGCTCATAAATCTGCAATGGTCTATATGGACAGGGTATATATGGAAGATTAAATTGCAATTTTTTCCATGAAATGTAGCCGGAATGAGTTTTATATATCACATTTAGTTGCTTCAGGGAATTGCAATCTTTTGCATCAGGGACACGGATCAGGTTCAAAAAATAGGCTCTGGGTTATCTCAGGTTGTAGATGAATTTGGATTTGGTTGCAGTCCTGTAGTTGACTTAATTTGGCATCTCAATTTGGATTGGTACTTGCATAGAGATCATTTGTTAATATAATGAAAGCTAAAGTTTTGTTCTCTGTTTCGACTGTACCTGATACTGTATTATTACAAATCAGTTTAAGGTCACACATTTATCTTAACCAAAAATTATATCAAAAATATTTTTATTTCTAACTCCTATTCTCAAAGCACAAGTTCAAGCTCAAAGTTTAATTTATGCTAATCTCTTTAAATATAGATAATATATTTCATATTTTTAATGAAACAACACATGCATGATGGAATGCTTGTTGTTGCCACAAGGATCTCAACTCACAGAAAAAAAAAATTATACCATATTAAAAAAAAAAGACCAAAAAACCATGTTTTCTGGGGAATTTCATATTTACCAGGGCCGTCCATTGGCCCTGCGCCCCCCCCCCCCCCTCCCCTCTTTAATATATACTTTGTTTTTATAGTTTGCGTGTTAGATCCGTCCAGGCCGTTTTTTGTCTTTTTTTATTTTGGGTTTATTATATAAATAAAGGTCTCTTATAGATGTGTGATTCCTAGTGATACTTTTCTTAGTGCACAAATTTTTGTTGATATGCCAAATTAGGATACTTAGTGCATGTTTTTGGGATCAAGCAAAGAATTTATATAGTAAATATTGTTTCAATACAAATTTAGAATCATGTAATAGTCCGTATCCATTTGCTCTTGCAATATTTGTAGCTCAGTATCTCTTCTTGCTTCTTCGCCACTTGATTCTCAATCGGGGATATTCAAATCCACGACCAAAATCTAATCGAAATAATTTGTTTCCTTCTAGCTATTAGGGTTTACGATTTTGATAAATAATATCCACAAACACCAGTAAGAAAATTTCCATATGTCACTTTTTCATTCACCTACGAGGCATATTAAAAAAAAAAGACATGATTATTCACATCCTTGGCATAACTTCTGACACTTGTTAGAAACCAGACTTTGAACAAATATACTTGTCTTCTAATGATAACAAAATGTAAACAAAAAATATTTATGGATACGTTATGGACTAATTTATCATTTTTTGTATCTTTCCAAAATTTGTAGATTATAACAAGAAATATATCTTTTGTTGCCTTGAAAAAATAGTCGTGTCAATGGAAAATAAAAATCATGCTATAATTTGGTGCTTGATATTGACTAACATGATACGGAAAATATTGTTACGTAAAAAACTAAAAAACATTCCGTTTAATTTAATCAGATACAAATTCTATAATTAATTGATTGATATTGATGAAATGGTCCAGAAAAATAAAGTATTTATAGTTTTCTTAAAAACTATAAATAGATCTAGTTTTTGTAAAGTTTTATTATACACATAAAAAAACATATGAATAAATATAGTCATTTTTATACATTCTCAATATCCTGTTTACTTTCTCTATCTCTATTTTATAACAAAATAAGGGTTAGTTTTTGGCTTAGAAACCCCAACCGAAGGTCTGTCGCCTAGACTATATATCTTTGGCTTCTAACCCCAAGGGAAATAGAGGATCACACTTCTCCATATATGCACTTGATTTTCTACAGGTCAGTATTTAATTTGTTGTATTCTCCGCTCCTTTCTAATCAAATCCTAGGGTTTACGATTGTGAGTAATTATGTGTGTATACTTCAGTTTCTAATCACAGACGTGTGACCTTAACCTAAAATTTGTGATTTATGTTGATGGTTCTGTTATAATTGTGCTCAATCTCAGGTACTTTTATCTTTCCAGTCTTTGTTGATTCATTTGACAGTAAATCTGGTTGCTAGTCCGATTGAAGTTTTACTTCGTTGTCTGCATGATCATATGTTGTCCAAACTCCAAAGTTCTTATTGTGTCTTTGAATTTTATTTTTTTAAGCAAGTAAAACGTGTTCGAGTGAATGCCTCTGAGGTCTACTAATTAAATAACACAATGGAGACGGCTAATATCTCAAGCAGAGGAAGTTGTGACTTCATAAGCAAATTGCCCGACCCGATACTTCACCACATCTTGGGTCTACTCAGCACTAAAGAGGCGGTGCAGACATGCGTGTTGTCAAAGAGGTGGGAGCACCTCTGGACCTTTTTACCCTCACTCAACTTCAATTTCGCCGATTTTCATGATGATGATAATTTCGATGTGGATGCTGATTCTGATAGATTTGTAAAATTTGTGAACACTGTGCTGTTGAGGCGTGAGGCCTTGGACTTGGATGTATTTCACTTGTCTTGTGAAGGTATGATCTTCTATGACTACCCCGAGGATGAAGAGAATGAAAGAGACTGGATCCGTTATGCCATGAATCATAATGCTCGAGTTCTCCATCTTTACCCCTCTGATATTATTCAATGGTCCACCTACACATGCACATCATTACAGAAACTATACCTCTATGGTCCAGCTCGTTTATATGCATCTGACCAAAAATTAAATCTTCCTAACCTTAAAGAGCTAAGCATTTTTATTTTTAATGCATATCACTCTAATTACGTGAAGAACTTTCTTTCTGGAAGCCCAAAACTGGAATTTCTTCGGGTACCTAATTGCATGTTCGATGATTGCATAATTGCTCATGAACATCTTAAGTATCTTGTTCTTGTAACGCGTCGAATGGAAAAAGAACTATTTGTTAGTGCTCCTAACCTCCTTTCATTTTCCTATGAGGGTGAACTATCATTACCATGTAAAACAACACTAAACATGCCATCTCTATCGTTTGCACATTTAATAAGTATTCTTCAATGATCGAATGCTACGAGGGTATGGCTACTTGTCTTCGTTACCTTACAAATGTTGAACTTCTAGAGTTACATTTCGAGCGCGTTAGGTACGAGGTATGCACCTCATATTCTCATTTTGCAAATAATTATATTTTTAATTTCTTTTGATCTTAACCTGATATGAAGGGTGTAGGAGTTTTGTTATTATATATTGAATGCCTTCTGAATTAGTGTAATCTAACTGCAGAATAGCAAAATTCTAATTGAATGCACAAATGAATAATTTAAGAAATAAAGTTAAAGCCTGTATTTACGAAAATTTAATGCCGGTATATTCTGAGTACTGCACTTAACTGATAGGTGTTAAATCCACAAGCTGTATTGTCGCTAGAATTGCCAATATTTCATAACCTGGAGAGTATGACTGTTGCTTTTGGTGAGTTTGCCTGTTTTAAATTGGTAACTTTCATCCTAAAGTATTTGCCAAACTTGAAGAAGCTTACAATACTACAACGAGAAGGATTTGTAAGTATTTTTACCAATATTACTAATTTTTTAATCTTAGTCTTTTCATTTGCATGGTTAATTAAGTGAAGATCTCATTTGTTATTGGTTACAGTTGTCTTGTGGTGAAATGAGAGCTAGTACAAATGAGTTGACTAGCATGTCATCGACAATTGCAGCATCTTCAAATAAAAAGCTTGAGATAGTTGAGGTCAAGTACTGTATAGATGATCAGATGATACGACAATTGGTGGATACTTTGATGGATGGTACAAACGAATCTAAAAATTTAAAGATCCATTTGTCCAAGTACGAGAGTAGTAAACAATATTTAAAAAATGAATGATTGAGTTTTATTTTGTGATGTAATATTGTTTATGTTTGGCTTGAATAGTATATTTGTTTTTGTTGTCTCAACTAATTTATTCTGATGTGAATTTCTATTATTTGGGAGTTCTTGGAATAGTTATGTTGGGTCATACATCATTTTGGATTGCATTAAATTTCAGTAAAACAATTGACATGAGAATGTACTTGCTGGTATGAGGTGTTAAAACATTTTGTCTATGATAGAAGCAGAATTTTTTTTTTGTTTTTTATTTGAGAAAATCATGATAGTCGGTAGAAGCTACCAGCATAGGAAAAGGAAAAGAAAAAGAAATATTAAAAACTCAATGTCCCCATGAACAGAACCAGAAATTCTTACTAAACCTAAATCAGTTTGAGCTCGGTCATGTTTTAAGTTAATTAGATGATTTCATATCCAGGTGCCCTCTTAATTTATATGATTTTTAAACCATCTTATGCGTTTAGTGTTTTGGCAGTTTTCAGTATTTGAAAAAGTGGATAAGACCCAAATAATGTTTAGTTTTTTCTATATTAAGCTGCTATATAGAGTTATTCTCAAGCTGACGCACCTTCATTAGGTGCCAGTAACATTCTGGTAAGAGAACTGGTACAACCCTCTTGTACCAATAATTTTCTCATGATTCAGTGTTGAAAAACCCTTTGTATCAAACTCATAAATCTGCAATGCTCTATATGGACAGGGTATATATGGAAGATTAAATTGCAATTTTTTCCATGAAATGTAGCCGGAATGAGTTGTATATATCTCATTTAGTTGGTTCAGGGAATTGGAATCTTTTGCATCAGGGACACGGATCAGGTTCAATGAATAGGCTCTGGGTTATCTCAGGTTGTAGATGAATTTGGATTTGGTTGCAGTCCTGTAGTTGACTTAATTTGGCATCTCAATTTGGATTGGTAGTTGCATAGAGATCATTTGTTAATATAATGAAAGCTAAAGTTTTGTTCTCTGTTTCGACTGTACCTGATACTGTATTATTACAAATCACAAATATTTTTATTTCTAACTCCTATTTCTCTCTCAAAACACAAGTTCAAGTTCAAAGTTTATTTTATGCTAATCTCTTTAAATATAGATAATATATTTCATATTTTAAATGAAACAACACACATGCATGATGGAATGCTTGTTGTTGCCACAAGGATCTCAACTCACTGAAATTTTTATTTATACCATATTAAAAATAAAAAAGCCATGTTTTTCTGGGGAAAATATATTTTTCATTCCGACTTTCATTCTCCCACGCAGGCTAAAATATACGATATCATTCGCTATGTCACCATCTCCATCTCCATCTCGCATCTCAGCAGGGAACTATTTACCTCGAATCACCATCTCTGTTGCCACCCCCTCTGCTCTCTCGCTGCAACGTAGGCGGCGCCACCGCCCACCGCACCCTTCTCGTGCCCACCTCCTTTGTTTCCGTCTCAGAATTGCGTGTTATGCTTCCTCTTTGTCCTTTTGTTAATCTCTCTCTCTTTGCTCCTTAACGAAAGGAGAAAACAAATACACGCAAAGATAAGTTCAACACACGAATTCTCACCAAAATGGCAAATAATCAGGCCATGTTCATGAGCAGCAACAGCAGTAAGGCTACGCTAGTTGGATCCAAGATGAAGCGGAACACTGGCCGCAAGAGCTTCATTGAGTGCATTGACGATTAAGATGCTTGCCAGGTATTTGACAAAATGCCTCTTTGAAATTTCTACTCTTATTAATTCTAAAATATAACTAGCTTTTCTTTTATTGGTACTGTGCATCATGGTATTATGGAATTTGACCTGCCAATGCCAGCTTTAATTAAAGTATGAACTTATCTCTTCATATATGCCTAATATTTGAAGGAACGATTATTGTTCATCCAATTACTTTTGGTTATTTGAAGGAACGGTTATTGTTCATCCAATTACTTTTGGTTATTTGAAGGAACGGTTATTGTTCATCCTAATTAGAGGAAAACTAGTAGAACTTCATTTAATAAAATCAGATTTTTCTTTCTTTCTTTTTTGGGCCTTTTCTTGGGCCAGGAGCAGGCAGGGCATGTGATGAGAACTCGGTGAAGAGTTCAGATCATCTCTCAAGTAACTTAAATTTTGATCAGAATCCAAGCTAATTCATTGCGAGATCCATATGCACGGTATTCATTAATATTCGTGCCAAACAGATCTGATGGTTCAGATATAAACACAAAATTTGAGTTACTTTAGGTAAATTAAATTCCTCGGTGAACCATACATATATAAGCTGTTCAACTGCGCCTGGACCGAACCAGCCGTAAAACCCTAAAAAGAGAATATCTTGTTGCTTCTAAAACCCTAAAAAGAGAATCGCACTTCACTTGGCCACTTTATTCTCAAATCCACGACCAAAATCTAATCGAAATAATCTGTTTCCTACAGGTTAGTGTTTCATTTGACGTTTTCTCCCCCTCTAGCTATTTCTTAGGGTTTACGATTTTGATGTATACTTTACCTTCTAATCGAATTAAAGTAGCGGGACTGTTAAATATCACTTTTTTTATTTATTTTAGTTGTTTCGGTGCCTGATATTCTCATGGATTAGCCAATTTGAGGTAACAGTTGTTTCTGTCTCTATATATTATCTCTTTTCACATTTTCTTTCATTCCCAATCATCACTGCCTAAATTTGTGATTGATGCTGATGCTTCTCTTATAATTGTCATTGAGTCCTTGTTCAAATCTTCATCTTCATTTGACCGTAGATCTGGTTGCTAGTCCCATTAAAGTTTTACTTGGTTGTATGAGCTTTGTTCAAAATTTGTTTTTACTTCCAATATCTCTTAAATCTGTAGCTTCACCACAAAGAGTGAATTTCAAATGGCATATGCATGACAAATGGGAATGGTTTCTTATATAATATGGGTATCATATTTTTGAATTTCGCATGTTTGCATGGAATTGACCTATACATGCTTAAATCTGTAGGTTGGTATTTTTTTTTTGGAGTTTTGATGAACTCTAAAACTGTACATGCAATAAATTACTGAATTTCTAAGTTTTCCATTGAGGAACTTATGATATTGTGCTATCATTTGGTATAACGGGTTTATACCTGAGTCGATACTGGTACCAAGACAGTAGCAGTCATGTTGCATAAATTTAAGTCAAAGCAATTAATCTTAGGCAAGATTCTATGTATTGTATACTCAGTTATGTAATCTTTTTGTATATGGATAATATAATTTACAATCTCTTTCAAAATAATTATATTGCATATTTTCCTAAGTTGTTTATTTTCTTTTCAATCTCTTATCCTTCCTCGGCTATGTGCTGGCTTAAGACCCATTTTACTTGATTCCTTTACATTTGGTATTTGCCATGCTCTTTCTTTTTGTCTTGCTCTTAGGTTGCGAGTCATGCTTGAATTAGTAATCGCCTTTGATAGTTTATAGAGGCTGTTTGCGAGAAATTTTACTAGAAAGTATTGGACTTCAGTCAGGCTGGTACCAGTTGGTACCCCCTTTTCTGTTTTGCGTCTGGTATGAATTGTGTGTGTGTGGTTTGAACCTTTCTTCTTAATTATGTCAAAATATGAGTTGCTGTTTGTGAATTTTTGTTATAAAACAATGTCAGAGGGTCAAAACTGAAAAGTCAAGTGAGAAAAACTAAAACAGTGGGCTTTCGGTTTCCTGGAATTATATAAACATTTAATGAAAAAGAGTTCAATGAAACTGTGTTTGGGTCAATTTAAGGCTGTGTCCAGGAATTAAAAAAAATATATTTATTTAAAACTGGATTGCATTATGCCTTTGTGAAGATTTTAGCGGAAGTATGAGACAGACAGAATGATGAATTTTTGTATTTTATATTGATATTGATATTTTGTTATTGTTTTACACTCTCTGATAGAAGGTATTTATACTCTTTACAATTTATTGTACCGTTGAATGTACCAATGGTAACTTCCTACAACTTTTCATATTTTACAATTTTACCCCTCTTACTATTTATATCCTCAACACTTTGCGCTAAGAATAACTTTCAAAATCAAATGTGAATAATAAATATACACACATACAACCTAAATACTGGGATACAAAAATTACTTCATAATGACAATATTCTCAGAAATATTAACTGAACTATGTTATTTTTACGCAAGCACAGATTCTGACAAGATCTTCGGGAGCAACTGATACTTAGTGACACTTATTTCCTGCTAGCCTACACTATCATGTGAGGAGTTTATGGTTTGCAAGAATTTATTTTTAGGAATTAAATACTATTCCTTTTCAGCATTTCAAATACTGAAAATGTTCCATCTGTCTATGTTGCCAATGTATAGATATGATCATATGTAGTCCAACTTTTTGTTGTTTGGTCTACCAATTATGTTGACCTCTCTGAGTTAAGTCGGTCTACCAATTAAAGTACCGGAACTGTTAAATCACACTTTTTTTTTTTTATTTAAGTAGTTTGGGTGTCTGATATGGACATGGTATAGTATTTGTGCATTTCCCTTGTTGTAAATACCTTCTTGTAGAATCTTGTCTTAGTTGAAGTTCTTATTGTGTTTTTGTTTTTTTTTAGCAAGTGAAAGGTGTTCGAGTGAATGCCACTGAGAGCTACAAATTAAATAGCGCAATGGAGAGAACTAAAGTCTCAAAGAGAGAGAACTATGACTTCATAAGTAGATTGCCCGACCCAATACTTCACCACATCTTGGGGCTACTCAACACTAAGGAGGCAGTCCAGACATGTGTGCTATCAAAAAGGTGGGAGCACCTCTGGACCTCTTTATCCTCCCTCAACTTTGAATGGGACAAATACAAGGCGTTTGTCAGAAGGACAGCTGAATCTGCAAGGTTTGGTGTATTTGTGAACACTTTCTTGCTGAGGCGCAAACCCTTGGATTTGGATGTGTTTCGCTTGTCTTGTTCTGAATTCCGGTCAGCGTATGCATGGCAAATAAGGGACTGGATCCGTTATTCCATGAACCATAACACTCGGGTTCTCCATCTCGAGCTCGGTCCTTACGTGCCATGTTGCATCTACACCTACACATCATTGGAGGAATTGTACCTCAATTATCCTCGCATAGATTCATCTGTCCCAATAGTAAATCTTCCTAACCTTAGAAAACTAAGCATTTGTGATGCGGATCTCAACTCTAGTTACGTGAAAAACCTTCTTTCTGGATGCACAAAACTGGAATTTCTTCGGCTAGAATCTTGTTATTTCAGTGAATGCATAATTTCTCATGAATGTCTAACACATCTAGCTATTGAAAATTGTCGGATGAAAGACACCAGACTGTTTGTTAACACTCCTAATCTTCTTTCATTTTCCTATACCGGTAAACTACCTGAAGCAACTCTAAACATGCCATCTCTAAGGTTTGTATGTTTAAAACATTGTGATTTTTCAACAAACGCTTCCATGGAGAAAATGGTTACTTTCCTTCATTTTCTTACAAATGTTGAACTTCTGGAGATACATCTCGAGTGCTGTTGTGACAAGGTATGCATCTTATATTCTTAATTTTCAAATAATGCTAATTTGAATATCTGTAGAGCTTAGCCTGATAAGGAGTGTAGGAGTTCTATTATTATATAGGATAATATAACTACAAAATAACAAATTTCTAAAAGATTGCATAAATAATTAATTAAAACTAATAAAGTCAAGTCTGTATTTATGAAAATTTTCTGCTTGTATATACTGAATATTGCACTTGACTGAAAGGTACTAAATTTAATGCTCGACTTAGTTCTGACTTACTTTGTGTATATGCATTTTTAAATGTAGGATTTGTCAGCAGCTGTTTGGCCGCTCGAATTGTCAATGTTTTCAAAACTCAAGAATGTGACTGTTCGGTTTTGTATGTTTTCTTGTTTTCAAATGGTAACATCGATTCTAAAGAGTTCGCCAAACTTGACGAAGCTTACAATAGTACAAAAAGAAGACTGTGTAATTTTTTTCCCCATTACTACTCACTTTCAGTCCTTGGTCATTTCATTTGCATGATTAAATAAATATCTCATTTGTTATTGGTTGCAGCCAGCTCATGGTGAAGAGGATGAAGTGGAAGCTAGTAGAAAAGATCTCATTACTAACCTCTCATCGGCGATTGTTGTTTCTCCATGCAAAAAGCTTGACATTGTTGAGGTGAAGTACTGGGGATATGATACGATGGTGCAACGATTGGTAGACAGTTTGATGAATGGTTCAATGGAATTGGAAAATCTAAAGATCCATTTGTCCAAGTATGATAACAGTATAAAAGAAAAATTCTGCTACTAAAGCCTACTTCATATTAGTAGTTATATGACTTTGTAAGTTGGTCCTATTTTGTGATGTAATACTGTTTATGTTTGGTTTGAATAGCATACATGTTTATTGTCTCAACTAATTTGTCTAGCATGTGTGCTGTGCAGCAGTTAGGTCATTAGTTCCCAAAAAACTCAAAAGTTCATGATATGCATGTGGTCTCTTAATTTATCTTATTTTTAAACCAACTTGTGCGTTTACTTTTAGGATTTTGCCATTTTTTCAATAGTTATTTTCTCAAGCTGATGCACACCTTCCTTAGGTGCCAGCAACATTCTGCTAAGAGAACTGGTACAAATAAATCTCCTGCTGGGCAAAATGTGACTGGCCTAGGTTTGTTCTTTCAGGGCTTCTCTTCAAACCAACAAGGTTTCTTCATTTTTCCATATTTGTTTTCGATCCCTTTGAAGTGCAGTTAGGGGTTGTGATTTTGGCACTGCTTTATGTAATATACTTTAGATTCCGATGCGTGAATTTAAGTATTGTGACTTTCAGTGGGTTTCTTTCCTTATGTCAGATATTGCCACGGTATAGTATTTGTCTCTCCCTTCTTTTTCCAGTAAATGATGTTTTTGATAATCTCACTTCCTTTTTGTTGTTTTCTAATTGTCGATGTTCGTTAGCAATTGGAGGCGAATTTAAGTACCAATATGTCTCTATTGAACTCAATTGTTTTTAGGCTGGTAGTCGGAATTAGCAGTCATGCTTTATGTCACTTGGTTGTTTTATTGTAGAAAGTTTGTAAAAGATCTCGGTACCAGATGCTGGTACCAGAAGATGTATCAATCCAGATACTGGATTTCCACTATAATTAGATTCAGTCTTTTAATACTATTTATGTACATGTTTGGCTATATGTGAACCATGTTAGCAGTCCGGATCTAAACTCAAGATTTGATTGTCGCAATAAAATACTGCATAAAGTTTGCAAGGCTTCATTCTCTTCAAATGCACCAATATTTCTGAAGCTCTCCTGAACAAGTTTGTATACATAGTCTGTGAAGTAGAATATGTTTGTTGTTAAATTATTGTATTTTTATAAATTTCTTAAATATTGTTAATTTTTTTTGTAATTTTCTTAAAATGTAAAATTTTCAAATTAATTTCATGTAACTTGTAAAATATGTTATTGAATTAAAAGTTAAATAAGTTTTTAAAAAATAAAGTTCAAATATAAAATTTTTAGTCATGATTCAAATAACATATTCTAATCAAAGTAATAATTTAATTCATGGCTCAAGTAACAAACTAGAACCAAAGAAGAATTCTTTTTTTCTTTTTTTCTTTATAAAAGTGGGTATCTGTCCACCGATTTTTATTAGAAACTAAAAAGAGTTTAGGGGAAACATGGTACCAAACAATTGGTACCAATTACACATACAATCGTAATTACAATTTAAAAACTTATTACAAGATAAGTTGCAAAAGATCTCGCTAATTAATCAAACCAAAATTATTTGATCCACCACAACAACATGAAGCAAGCAATTTAATCCTTCTTAACTTTCAAACATGACCTTAGTAGTGCTCCCATATATCAACGGGTGTTCTATAATTTTTCTTCTTCTTGTCATAATTGATTAACCCGTATTCTTTTTTTGAAGGTTGGCTTTTGGCCAGCAATATATTGCAAAAGAAAAGTTTTTATACACATCTATGCTTAGTAAGCTCAAGAAAAAATAAAAATGGGTATGTACATAAATAACTCATTTTTAGGAAATGCTATTCAACTAGTAGATAAAATCGCAAGCCGGGTAACATATGCTCCCACATAGTCCAATCCGACTCCGTCTCGGCTCTCCTTAAATAGCGCACAACCATTGCATGACAGTAGAGGTCGTATCATTGATTAAAATCTCCACCGGTTTACTCTTATTGGAAAAAAGTCTCATGTTCCTTTCTTTCCAAATTGCCCATGCTCCGGCTGCCCATATTACCCTCTGTTGTCTCCTCATTCAACCTGAAAGATGTGGTGATTAACCCGTATTCGAACTAACATGCAACGAACAATCAACTTGATTCACCAATTTAGAGTTGCTTGTCTTCTGACCAGACAATACGGATCCTAGGGGTTAGCTACTCTACAGGTACCGCAGAGGATACAAACTTAGGGCTGCTAATGAGCCGAGCCAGCTCATGAGGCAATGAGTTGAACAGCTCAACAAATTATATCGAGTCAGGTCCTAAACTAAATAAAGCCCGAACTCGGCTCGACTCATATTTTATCACTCAAACAGGACCAAGCCCGAGCCGGCTCATGAGCCAATGAGTTGGAGGATATGCATATGAGGTTCATGAATTTTAGAGAGCATTCCATGTTGGAGCTATGCAAAATGAAAGCCTTTTGTTATTTTTTAGCATGAAATTAGATATGGTTATCAAATTATCTTGTGTCAGATTGATATCTTGTTTGTGTTTTTTTTTTCTAATGCTTTGTATTAATTTGAATATTTCTAAATTATATGTAAATTTTTTTAATTTTAGTGAATTTTTGAATTTTAAAATTTTTTACAAGGCACATGAATGTTTAGTTTTTGTGTTATAATTTGAACTTAAAACGTTATATAACGGAGATTTTAATGTTTAGTTTTAGATAGTATAACGGAGCTCATGAATGTTTAGTTTTAGTGTTATAATTACAAAGCACATGAATGTTTAGTTTTAGATTTTAATGTTTGTTTTTCTAATGCTTGGCATGAGTTGAGTTCGCGAGTTATGAGCCGAGCTGAAAGTTCAAACTCATTAAATTGAGCTGGGTTTTTTCTTGAAGACCGAGCCGAGCCCGAGTTGAGCCTGTTTAGTTATATGACGAGCTAAGCTGAGTTTTGAGCCGACCTTGACTCATTAGCAGCCCTACAAACTCCTCACTTTGTTTGAAATAAATTTAAAAGTTTTCATGTTTGTTATAAAATATTGATAACTAACAAAATTTATCTAGAAAACAAGGTCATTGTTTATTTTAGGGACCAATTAACTATCCCACGGCTCCTATCCCACATTCATCCCCCGGTCAATAACTGCCTTTGTTGACCGCTAATTAAGAGGTAACCACAAATTTTCAACACTAAAAGACAAAACAAAACGCGTCATTATCGGCGAGTGCAAGTTTTCATATATAATACATCAAGTATTCATATCTAAGATATCAAGTATTTTAAAAAAAAAACTAGACACATCACTCACCCATCTTTTACACGTTTTTAGAGGTGGTTTTTTTTCTCCGTTCACTCTAACCAATATTTCTGACAATCTGTGAGGAATTTTGCAAATCTAAAATCACGAATGTCTTCTACACAATTTTCTCTTTCAAATGAGATCCATGATGACATACTTTCGAGTTATCCGTTGCATAAGTAATTCATACCTGATCGAGCAAGTATTCATACCTCATCGAGCAAGTATTCATACCTCATCAGTATTTCACAAATAAAAAACTGGACATATCATTCACTCATTTTTTACCGATTGAAATTTCATTACCACTCATTTTTCGAAATACTTGATATCTTAGGTATGAATACTTGTTCGACGAGGTATGAATACTTGCTCGACGTGGTATGAATACTTGCACGACGAGATATAAATAATTTTATGAGGTATGAATACTTGCGCAACGAATAACTCAAAAGTCATTCATCATGGATCTCATTTGAAAGAAAAAATTGCATAGAAGACGTTTATGATGTTAGATTCACAAATTTCTTCACAGATTGTCAGAAATATTGGTTAGAGTGAACGGAGAAAAAAAAATCACCTCTAAAAACATGTAAAAGATGGGTGAGTAATGTGTCCAGTTTTTTTTTAAATACTTGATATCTTTGATATCTTAGGTATGAATACTTGGTGTGTTATATATGAATACTTGATGTATTATATTGAATACTTGTGCGCGTCAGTTGTAAAAATTTTCAAATATAAGTGGTCCCCCACGTAATTAATGATTGATACGCGTTTTCTTTTGTATTTTTGTGCTTGAAGTTGTGGTCCCCTAGATAATTAATGATTGGAGGATGAATGGGGGATAGGAGCCGGAGAAAAAAATCTTTATTCTTTATTTTATTGTACATTTAAGTTTTTTGAAGTAATAGGAAATTAAATACAAAAAGCTAATTATTGAGCTATTGTAGAACTAATTCTAAGTTTGAGTTTACTCAACTCTACAAAGCATCCGCTAATTATTCAGCTATTGTAGAACTTAGGGGGCGTTTGGTTTGCGCTATAGGCCATTCCAGGGAATAGAAGGATTCCAGGGAATATAATGCCAAGGAATATTATTCCAAGGTATGTGACATTATCATGTTTGGTTCGCGCATGGCTATCGCTTCAGCATTCCATGGAATGTGCCATTACCATGTTTGGTTCGCACATATATTGCTATTGCAATGGCTATTGATGCATGTCTTCACTACTTTTAAATTTTAACTAAATAATGTCCAAAAAAATTATTTAAGTTCGCGTAAATATAAGTCGAACCAATCAGATCATTCAATCAATCGAATTAGAAATTGAATCAAATAATACATTTAATTCATTTCAATCATATGAATATAAAAATTTAATATTATAACCAATCTAAATAATTATTTACTCATTAGTATGTAGTAATATATGTAGTAGTGTTACATTACTAACATTTAATATAAAAATGAAAAAAAATTATTACATAACCAAAAAAAATATTATAACACAAACTTTTGATCCTTTTCGCATTGATTCATAACAAAAATGAAAAAAAGAAGATAAAAAAACGAAATAATAACAAGCTGGTCCAGAGCAGTTATTTTGCTCTCAAACTGGTCCAGTAACGTACCAGTAACGTACCAGTAACAAGATGTACAAATCAGAGATCTAGAAACATATTAGTGATGAAGCATCAGCCTTACTTGAATCTGCATAGTAACGTTTTAGACTAAAACCATGTTAGTAACGTACCAGTAACGTACCAGTAACATACCAGTAACAAGATTAGTAGCCTTACTGATGAAAATTAGAAAGTCAGATTAGTAACGTACCAGTAATGTACCAGTAACAAGATGTACAAATTAGTGATGCACAAATCAGAGATCTAGAAAATATATAACTCGACTGTAACATTAATCTTGTCTTTATTTGCCTCTTCCAAGACTCATTCCGGCAGTTCAGTCAAAGAATTGGATAATATGCCCAAAAAGGATGCATTAATAATCACCATCAAGATAATTGTTTTAATCAGTAGAGGCATCCACTAGCAACTATTATATGATTAGCATCCGTTAACTGATGCTCTTAGACTTAAGCCTGCAATAACAGTTACAGAGTTCAACAGATATCAGATTAATCTTCAAGCATAAGAATTAATCTTCTCTCCACAATCCTGACATACCATGTCCTAACTACCTGCAAGCATACAACTTCAAATTAATCTTCTCTCCACAATCCAAACTGACAGAGGAGAATGGTTTGTATAATCTCACAACAAACATGTATAATTCATCTAATGGCATTTTGGGATATGACAATCTAGCTTCCTATTGAAAATTGCGCATTTTGAATTTTCTATGTGATGAGACCCTCTTGACTGAATAAGTTGAACTCATATCTCTCTTTGTAGTTTTTGTATCAGTATATCAGTATGCCAGAGTACTGTATGGTCAATTAACTAATACTTGCTATTTTTAGGGAAGTGAGATGTTTCATTGACGTTATATGCTATGCACGATAAATAAATATGAGCTACATATCATGCCTACAAAAAATGATGCGACTTAATGCATGTTTACAATTCATCAATAATTTAAATTTTAACAATAGTCAGAATTGCAAGAAATTTGATTGGTAGGCTATCTTATTTCCAACAATTTTCTTTCTAATTATAAACCTCACTTTAAAATTGATTTGAGAAATGTTGTCAAGATTGTCAGTATAATTCGTCGTTAAGAGACACCCTCCCTTTATTTGTTTGGTTTACATTAGTATAGATTAGCTGGTCTTATAGTAAAACAAACTTCTGTACAAGGAACCATCTCCAATCTCTAGATCATTAATTGCAAATATATATTTGATAAGCCCAGTCAATCAAAAAGGCGAATTACCATTACCGCAGTTTATCCAACATACATTTGACAGCCAGAATAGACAAGTAACATCCAATTAACTAAATCATTAACAAATCTGTAACCAACATGATATGAGATGGAACTTAATTTCGAAATAAGATCAGAATAATTAGCAATTTTAGATAAACTTATACCGAAACAATTCTTACCTTTGCTAGCACTAATCAGGAAGTAACCATCGGGTGTAACTGGACTGTAGAACAGATCCACGACTGGTCGAGAATGCCCATGGCAAACCAGCGGGACCGCCACCTTTTTCTTCTCCATTTCTTCTCTCCGATCTACAAAACAAAACCCTAACCCTCGTTCGTAGCTCCTAATTCCTATTCCTAAAGCCTAACCCCAGCCTCAGCTCTCCAGATCAAACGGAAAAAACGAAGAAAGATACAAAAATCCGATCAAATGTTGAGGAACGTTACAAATCAGATACAATTGCAACGAAAATTATAAATCGAAGACTGTACATACACTGGAGAGACGGACCTAAATGAGAAACTATAAATCGAGCTTGGGTTGGTCTCAGGGAGAAACTAAGAAGGAGAAGAGGAAAAGAGTTTCACCGAAAGAAAATAAAATAATCGCGCGCTGGATTGTATTTCCGTCGAGCGGGCATCGAAAAATTCCGCGTTTTTTTTGGCTATCGCGATAGCCACAAATCAGGTCATCGGCATAGCAAGGAATCACCTATTCCCGAATCTATTCCCTTGTTGATTTTGCCAAATGCGGACATCACTTTCCAGGAAATTACAATGCCAAGGAATCACCTTCGAAAAGTATGAACCAAACGCCCCCTTAAGCTCATTCTGAAACCGCATTTCCATTCTTTCTCTTATTAACATAATTCCGTTATTGCACTTTCCATATCGCACATTTGTCTCCTTATCTTATTTCCTTCTATTTGTCTGTCATTATTTCTTGCGTTATAATTAACCTAAAAATATAACAAATAAATAAATATATCAGACACATAAGTAGTATAATAAAATATAAAAAGTATAGTATTTTATTCCATAAGTTTAAAATTTTAAATGATCATTAGTCAAATATAACGATATGAAATATTGCATAATTCAATTTTTTTCATGAATTGAACCAAACTTATCCATTTAAACCGAAAAAACCAATCCATTCAAATCAAAATATTTCGGTTCGGTTAAAAGCCAAACAATCCGAACCGTTTGAATACCCCTATGTGTATAAGTACAAATTTTTTTGATAATAAATTAGGATCAATTGACCCAATTAATTCACTCAATGTAGATCCGTCCCTATATGATATATTGGATGGTAGCTAGGAAGATTAATAGATGTTTAGATTGATGGTTGAAAGGAATCTGAAGACCGTTTTATTAAAGTATAAAAATAGTACCCAATATTAGAGTAGAATATTTTCTAATTTCTGAAACTTTAAAAAGCAACAACAATATGTAATCATATTATCAAACCGTCTTGTTCTGTTTGATTCTTGGCTAGTTAGAACATAAGTTCAAAATTATTTGAATAGACTAGCTTGTTTCAAATTTAATTTATAGTTAGTATATAATTAGAAGTATTTAGTCATTAATATAGTACTATTTAAGTGCCCCTGCATTGCAACGGGGATTGAAATATTATTTTGCTCACTTTCTTTAAATTTGATTAATTTTTATTTGATTTTGTCATCATGTATTAGTCAATAATGAGAGCAAACGATAACTTTAGAGTTTGATAATATTTTATTTGTGGAGATAATTAATTTGTATTTGTATTCGTGCAGAGTCTTTGTTAACAGTCGTCAGAAACTGCATCATAAATAGATTTTGGATTGAAGGGAGGTCCTAAAAAAATATGAATCTTATAATTTTTGGAACGATTAAGACATAAGAGTTATTGACTATTGGCATGGGAGTAAATTAAATAATATCAAAAATTAGAACTTTGGGAGAAGCACTCAGGACGAAATATATACATCCTTATAAGAGAAGTTCAAAATTAATAAAGAAGATCCATACATAATTTTTTTTAGTGAGAGTTGGGTTGGAGTGAATTCATATCATAACTCCATAAATAATTCTTCAGTCGGATTTTGAACATTTGACCTTCCATGCATACATAGAGCATTGTCTTTTGTCACTAAACCAAAGATTGATTCTTACTATTATTAATTATTTTAATACGTGTTTGTTACGTGAATTAATACTGCACGACAACAGAAAACATAAAAATCACACATGGTCACACATAGGCACATAAACATGACAAATGAATTACATAAAAAATAAAGGTACAACATACATGATAGCACAACATAGTGAATTGAATAAAGATAAACGACCGGTACACACAACTTAAATTCCATATATGATATAATGAAATAAAAGCAAATTAAGGATAGATTACGTCCGTCTCTTGTATTTTGTAGTAGGTAAGCGTATTATATATGGCATCAATAAGATTAACGGAAAAATATATGATGCCGGCAATGACAGAGATGGTTAGCCATGGAGTTGCGAAGTAACGGCTCTTGAACTCTCCATAGTATCTAGGGGACTTTCTTTCATGATGTGCTGTGATATTCTTCGACATTTTATAAAGGTCATCCGACATGGGGACATCATCCAAAAGCAGGGGCGGACCTACAGTGGCCCAGGGGGGGGGGGGGCAGTTGTCCCCCCTGGATTTTGAAATTTAGTGGAAAAGAGAGGCCTGTTTCAATTTTGCCCCCCCCCCCTGGAAAGCAATTTTGCCCCCCGCTGGACCAATAAGTCTAATCCTATATTGTATTCAGTACAGTTTAAAAATAAAACCATGGGCTAACTGCAGTTTTGTATCTAACCAATCTCTAATTGCCTAGTTGTTGTTACTGTTATAACAGTACCAGTATCTTCAATATAACCTCATATTCAAATGGTCAATTGAGGCATATATCATGATAATTAAATTAATGTAAGAATTCATAGAGACCCGATTAGCTAATGGGTTTGAACCCGATAAGCTATTTGAACCCGATTCTTGCCCCCCCTGACAAAAATCCTGCATCCGCCCCTGTCCAAAAGCAATTCTTTTAACTCTTCTACACTGCACAAAACATTGTTTCTGTTTCCGCTCGTGCTTGGGATGATGCCATTGGCTCGCAATATTCTGACATCATCATCTGTTTGTAATAAGTGCACCATGCATGCAACATAGGCCGTGATGGGGAACCCACAGATCTCACCATACACTGATTCAAATACTAAAAGAGCTTTATAGATTTCAATGCTGTAATCGAAAATGTCCCAAGATGCTAATTGCATCACTCCATATAATCTCTTGTCACGATAAGACACATTGATGGAGTCGCCGGCATGCTTTCTGAAAACAGTTGCAGAAATTTGTAAATCTGTTGCACTAGGTATATAGAAGCGATTCATTTTTATGGGTTGAAATGATCTCGTTTCCACCAGAAACTTCCCTTCGGGGCTTCGAGCCCAATGGAACATGTGGAGTACATGTTTGAAGCCACCTGGAGGAAGAGTACCACCTTGCACTTTGGACTTTTGGACTCTCGGATAGAGGTCGTCAAAGCATGAGAGAGCAAGTTTGTCAATTGGGGTTTCAACAAGCTTGCTTAAGTCGGAATGCTTTGTGTATACGGCCTCGACAACAAACCACGGTATCTGACAGTCCATGGACAGCATTTCACATTTAAAAAGCATTGGATCTTCCATTATACATTGGTGTAATTTATCAAACACTCCGGAGTACCTCAGATCTATTGTGTTCCATTTATTTTGGAATGAAAGAATTGCAAATACTAAGATGCAACTATTCATCAGTAGATATTAATTCTAGGAAATCTTTGGTACAACGATATTTTTCTTTTGTTTGATAGTAGCTAAAAACTAGATCTTTCTTGTCGTGGATGTCTTCAAGGAATGAACGTACATTTAGACCAAAATTGTCACGCATAAATCTAACAAATTCCCACGCATTGTGGGTTTCAAAATGAACCTTTTTGGGTTTCAAAATATCAGAAACTATAGACGGCTTTTGTTCGCTGTTGTTGCAATTGTCTGTTGGTGCTTGCAATGATCCGCCGGTTGGTTCAGATTCTAATAGAGCTTCTATGTTCACAATGCACTCTTCAAGTTCTTCTGGTTTTATTTCATCTACTGGTTGTATGTCACCTACTACTGGCATTGCATCATTACTCGTTTTTGTTGATGTGGATGTGGATGTTTCATCTACAGCTGGTTGTACTTGGATTTCTACTTGTACTTCACCAGCAACCGTGGATATTCCATCTAATATATCTCGTACAAAATCACTCATTTCTGACCCTCTTCCCGATTTATCCACAAAAAAGCTGTTCTGAAATAATGTGGAACCTGATTAAATATTGAATACATATGAGAATCGAAGAAGCATATGGCAAAACCATATCCAGGTTAATCAAAAGTTAAGGATTGATTAGATAATGTGTTGCTTAGTTTGACGTGAAAACAGAGGGATTAAAGGATGTCATTAAACTCTAGTTAAAACAACAAACACTAAATGGGAGCTTCATACATAATTCACCCTTAAAAAACAAAGACGATAGCAATATGACTTGACAGATTATATATATAATTCAGCAGACAATGAGATACCTTTGTATTTTTAGACTAACTTAAACTTCAGTCACATTTTAGTATGTAAAATACACCCAAATTTTTATTAATATTCAAAAAATCATCAAAATTTAACAATCTGCATACAAAATCGGAAGATTTCTAGATCTGCCCAATCCGGAGAATAATTCTCCGAATCCAGGCCTTCTTTCCGAAGAATTATTATCCGGATCCAGGGCCGCCTCGGTTACCGTGGATTCGAAGAATTATTTTTTAGAAAGACGGATCCGGAGAATTATTCTCCTGGAAGGGGATTCCGGCTATAAATTGCCCTTTCCATAGCTGAGTCTCTCACAATTCACAAATTCATCTTCTAAATTTTTCTCTTCTTTGTCTGACTGTCTGATCGAGCAACTCTTCGGTCCAGGTATTTTTAATTTTTTTTAAATTTAATATTTAATTACATAAATTAGTTTAGATTTAGAATATTGTCCAAAATTGTTTAGATAATGACCGAATAATTTAGAGAATTCCAAAATAGTTTAGAATAATGACCACATAATTTAGAAAATTCTAAAATGCTTTAGAATAATGACCGAATAATTTAGAATAATGACCGAATAATTTAGAAATTTCCAAAATGGTTTAGAATAATGACCGATTAATTTAGAAAATTCTAAAATGGTTTAGAATAATGACCAAATAATTTAGAAAATTCTAAAATCGTTTAGAATAATTACCGAATTATTTAGAAAATTCCAAAATGGTGACTTAAATCCATTTATGAATTCCAAAATACTAACTGTAATCCGTTTATGAAAAAAATGTCACACGGGAATAGCAGCCGCATGAGCAACAGCAGACGGGTTATTCCGGCTATGAGCAGACTTATTATGCCGGTTATGATGTGCCACAGGGTGGTGATCAGACGGGTTATCAGGATTATGATAACCCGTTTACTGATTTGTTTTATCAGAATGAGTAGGAGCTAGCACTCGAGATGGCCCGAGCCAAGAGGCGTGAGGTTCGAGGACTCCAGGATGGCAATTCGGAGGAGGAGACCTTGGGGCATCATCTTCCTATCAGCCACCTCTTGGGACACATACAAAGCCCGAGGTAGAGGACCCAGACACAACCACCTCTAGCGAGAGTACTCCTACTCCTCGTCAGCGACCGCAGCGTGATGTTGGCTCCCCGGACCAATTCACGCATTCAGACTATCTTGATCATTAGGACTCTTTTATTTTTATTTGGCATGTTTTCTTAAATTTGACAGACTATACTATCTTTAGGGTTCATCTATTTTATTTCGTGTGATTTGCTATATTTTCTTTTGGATATTTTCTTTTACATGCTAGTCTAGCATGTGACTTCATTTTATTCGAAATTCTACATCTTATTTTGAACTATCAAACGATTACATTAAAACTATTAATTAATTAGAACTTACAAACAATTACATTCAAAAATTTAATAACAAATTAAATTAAAACTAATAACTATATATTTAAATACATAAATTTTAAACAATTCTTAATATTAACAATATTTAATATGAAATATTAATAATTGATAAGAATTAATAATAAATAAATAAAAACAATAACTAAAGCTAAAAAAATTCGGCAAAGAAACCCCCAATCCGGAGAATAATTCTCCGTATCCAAACGCCTTTCCGGGGACTATTCTCCGGAAAGAATCCCTGGATCATGAGAATAATTCTCCGGAAAGAAAGCCTGAATGCGGAGAATTATTCTCCGGATTTGTCAGATTTGGAAATCTTCCGATTTTGTGTGCAGATTGTTAACTTTTGATGATTTTTTGAATATTAATAAAATTTTCGGTAAAATACAACTAATAAATAATACTAGTTTCCATTTTGACCAACATGTGTTATGAGATGTTTTAAGTCTAAATATTATTGCCACTTGACTAACAGCACAATCTTTAAGACTTAAAGAAACGTAAAGATTGAAACGTAGCATTTAATCCTAGATAAAAATTGTAGCAGAAATAATCATTCAATTTTAAATCTAGAAGTCAGATCATTATTCTCTCTTAATGATAGATAACGTACGGCGTGAGAAACAGATCTAAAGTGACAATTTACCATGAGCGGAAAATTTAAGAAAAAAATAAAGCAAACGAAACAAAACGCACACTTATCCTCGGATATCAAACTACCAAATCTCCCAACACAACAATTCACGAACAGATCTAGTATGCATATATACACTGAACCTGTTGTGAAAACTTACACTAAAATCTGGATCACCCAATTACGAATTGGAGAAATAACAATTAGTACATAATAAAAGATGCTGATAATTGGAGAGAATGTAGAGACAAGTACCAAAGATGAGAGGACACCTAGCTTCGTCTCTACGGCTCTTTCTCCAAACGACGATGAGACGAATTAGAAAACTCATGAGATTTTATATATAGAGGCATTTTGTCAAGTGGTGAAGAGAAGACTATACAGATCCTCTGCTTCGCACTCTTAATCTTTATGTGTAACTAAGCTGTGTCGATTGGACTATTAATTACATGTAGGAGCAGAAAAAGTGAGTGCGTAGCCTCTGAGATATGGCATATTTTGCGTGACTGACGTGTCCAGTGCCTATTGGGGGATAGCACAGCGGCCAATATTATTTGATCTTTAAGATTCATGCAGAACGTACTTGAACGGTTGAGATATTCCATGAGGTCACGCAAAATATGAGATATCTCAGAGGATGCAAATTCAGAAAAAGTCTCATAAATTTTTTTTTATTATATTTCATTGAGGAGGGTTCCAATACATTATGTTTTTCATACCTTATCATGTCTCATATTTAATATTTTCATTTTCAAAGTTCAAACTGTTAATACGAACAGCTAAAATATGTTTGAGGATGAAATTTTATATTGATCAGGCAAAATATGTTTGTCGAACCATGATCTCCAACCTAGTGGGTCGCCGCTCACCAACTCTTAGAAATCTGAGACCTGGTGGGCCGCGATTCCCTCCTGATGGGCCGTTGACATGCTAAAAATTTGCCATCTTCATTATGGCTTGGTGATTTGTTCCCTAATCAGCTGGGCTCCCTCCTAAATGCCAATTAACTCCTATTAAGAGGTCAGGAGAGCACATCACAGATCTATCTTCTTCTATACCAGAGTTCTTCACACTAGTCTCCATTTCTTCTCTCTTTATTTCAAGGAACAAAGCACGGATTGACCGGCGGATTGTAGAGCGATTCTAGGAGCGACGAGGACGAAGCTTAGAATTAGTTTATTCTATTCTTAATTTTCTCATGTCATTTCTTCTCTCTTCTCTCAAAATTTTCGTGCTTAGAGCTCGAATAGATCGATGATGAAGTCAAGTTCATTCCCTCATACTTCTCAATGTCGTAATTTGCTGACATATCCATTCAAATTCTGCAATCTTCAAAATCACCAATCATCCAAAAGCACCAAATGCAGCATTTGACCAAACAACAAAGTACCATAAAGCAGCAACGCAGTTCAAGTACCAAACCCTGAAGCGCTAGACCCTCAAACAGCAGCGAAATATCCCTGAAATTAGTGAACAACCGCCGACGATGAAGATGACTCTCATACCAATTTGTTAGAATTTCATATTACAAAGACATGTAGTCAAAATAGAGAAACAATAGACATAATTTTATCAGAAAACTTAATTATATTTCTTGACTTCATATTACATGGAGTACAAATAATTTATTTATGATAATATAAATCTCTAAAATATAAAACATTATAAATAGATTATTTATTCCTAAAATACTCTACATACTAAATACTAAGTACTTCTTCCTTAATATAGCCCTCCCAACATGAACCTAATAAATCAAGTCTGATGTAAATAGATGGTGATATGAGAGGCATACACAACACTGTGCATTCCAAGCAGGAATAAATTTCAATAATATAACCTAATTTTCTCAAAATATATATCTTTCTAGAAGAGGGTTCAAATGCCTCCATTTTTTGTGCCTCCGTCATACCTTCATTTAAAAAAAAATTCAAAATTCAAAATTTTAAACTTAAAAGTCAAAATAAAACTATTGGATATGATCAACATCATTTTATCTATGCATGTGAAAAAAATTTATGATATTTCAATTTTTATTTTGGTTGTTATCAAGAGCTTGTAAAAACATACTAATGTGGCCAACTTCTAGAAGTTGATTTTTCAACTTATTGATTCACATAAAAACAAAACCGAAACTTTATAATTTTTTATGAGCACATAGAGAAAATAACATAAATCACGTCTAATGGTTTTATGTTGATGTTTATAATTTAATTTTTGAATTATTAATGTTTTACAAATAGAGACATAGTGGAGAAAAAATAATGGCATTTAAACCCTTCTCATCCTTCTATGCTCTCCATTCATAGAAAAAAGGAATAATGATGTCATTGCTTTACTTAGTTAAATCATGTTAAACATATAAAATGTATTATTTTTATTGTTTTGCTAGTTATCTGAATTGTTGGTATTTGAATTTCGTAAATTTATGTACATCGCGATAGAAATGATGGCTCACCACAACTTTTTCTTAATTAGTAAATAATACACAGTATGCATGGCTGTAATCCATCATTGTAGGTACCAATATTGTTATAACCACTACTACAAAAATGACATTTATCATCGGTCATACACCAATGATTTTAAAGTAAACCGCAGATGAAACATAAACAACACCAGTTTTTAAATAACCGATGGTAAATATAGCACGATTATCACCTGTTTTCTTTAAAAAACCGGTACAAAAAATTTATGTACTTATTGCACCGGTTTTATAGATAAAACCGGTGGTGGTGATTGTTTTGTGCTTAGTCTTGCACACTTTATTTTGCAATTTGTAAAATTAACGCAATATTATTTATGTTATAAAATAAAGACAAAGAATAATAAACAAAATAGAGAGAACACATAAAAGATGACAATATCTTTATTCATACATTTCTCATGTGTACAATACAAGATTACAAAGCCTCTATTTATAGGCTACAAATTTGTAAATGAAAAGCCATCTATAATTAATTACAATAGGAGTGGCCTAGTGGGATATGATTTCCAATGGTAGTGGAAGTAGTGGAGAATTGAATATTGGGAGTCATGGACATCCACATCAATAATTTTATTTATAACACTCCCCCTTGGATGTCCATTATATAAGAATATACCTCATTAAAACCTTACTAGAAAAACCCTATGGGATAAAAACCTAATGAAGGAAAAGGAGTACATTATTCTTTTTAACATGCAACTACAACCTTACAAGGAAAATGTAGTGCATATTAAACTCCCCCTCATGACAACATCAATCAAGATCTTTAAGTCGGCAAACTCCAATATTACGAACTAAATTTTCGAATATTGTAGTAGGGAGCGCCTTAGTAAATAAATCTGCTAGATTCTCACTTGAACGGATCTGCTGAACATTAATAGTATTATCCTTTTGGAGATCATGTGTGAAAAAGAATTTTGGTGAAATATGTTTTGTTCTATCTCCTTTAATGTATCATTCATTTAATTAAGCAATACATGCAGTATTATCTTCATATATGATCGTCGGGATCATTTCTCCAGAAGACAAGCCACATGTCTGATGAAAATGCTGAATCACAAATCTTAACCAAACACATTTTCGGCTTGCTTCATGTATTGCTAAAATTTCTGCATGATTAGAAGAAGTGGTTGTTATAGTTTGTTTCACAGATCGCCACGAAATAGCTGTTCCACCACATGTAAACAAATAGCCCGTTTGAGATCGGCCATTATGTGGATCAGACAAATATCCAGCATCCGCATAACCAATTAAATCTGATTTGGATTCATTTGCAAAAAACAATCCCATATCCATTGTACCTCAGGGATAGCAAAGTATATGTTTAATTCCATTCCAATGTCTTCGCGTAGGAGAAGAACTATATCTTGCTAATAAATTTACGGCAAATGATATATCCGGTCTTGTATGTCCAGCAAGATACATAAGTGCTCCTATTGCACTAAAATATGGTACTTCGGGACCAAGTAGTTCTTCTTCATTTTCTCGAGGTCTAAAAGGATATTTGTTCACATCTAATGATCTTACAACCATCAGAGTACTCAACGGATGTGATTTATCCATATAAAATCTTTTTAGCACTCTTGCAACGTAATTTTCTTGATACACAAAAATATCATTTTTTAAATGTTCAATTTGCAATCCAAGACAAAATTTTGTCTTTCCAAGATCTTTCATCTCAAATTCTTCCTTTAAACAATTTACTGCCTTTTGAAGCTCTTCAGGAGTTCTAATGATATTTAGATCGTCAACATAAACTACAATTATAACAAACTCATTTCCAGATCTTTTCATGAAAATACATGGACAAATTGTATCATTTCTATATCCATGTTTCAATAAATATTCACTGAGACGGTTATACCACATGCGTCCAGATTGCTTTAATCCATATAAAGACTTATTCAATTTAATTGAATAATGTTCTCGAGAACCTAAATTACATGCTTCAGGCATCTTAAATCCTTCAGGGATTTTCATATATATATCATTATCAAGCGAGCCATATAAATAGGCTGTGACAACATCCATTAGGTGCAAATCGAGCCCTTCATGTACTTCCAGACTAATTAAGTATCGAAAAAGTTGTTGCATCCACCACAGGTGAGTATATCTGTTCATAATCAATTACAGGTCTTTGCGAAAATCCTTGAGCTACAAGTCGCGCTTTATATCTCACAATTTCACCTTTCTCATTTCGTTTTCACGTAAATACCCATTTGTATCCTACTGGCTTCATGCCTTCGGGTATTGGGACTACAAGCCCAAAAACTTTTCGTTTTTCAAGAGAGTTTAATTCTGCCTCAATTGCGCCTTTCCATTTTGGCCAATCATTTCTTTGTCGACATTCATTAATAGATTTTGGTTCATGATCCTCATTATTCATTACATCTAGCGCTATATTATATGCAAAAATATCATTAATATATATCAACTTTATCTCGGTTCCATCTTATTCCATTCATGATATAGTTTATCGAGATCTCTTCATTTTCACGAATTTTATATACTTGAGTTTCTGCTAGAACTCCAATATTAGTTATAATTTGATTTTCTTCTGAATTTTTTTCTGTCATATCCTCAACTTGGTCATTTTCATTCTTTGCTCATTTTTTTCTTTTTCGAGGATTTTTATCTTTGGAACCGATTGGTCTTCCACGCTTCATGCGTGTCATAATTTCATTAATTTGTCCAACAAGGACATCAACTTTTATTGGAGCATTAGCAGCTGGTACATGTGATTTGGTCACTTTCTTTGAGTCTGTAAATGCGTCTGGCAATTGGTTAGCTAATCTTTGCAAATGAATTATCTTTTGAACATTTAGTTCACATTCTTTAGTACGAGAATCAAAATGTGATAATGATAATTCATTCCAACTAATGTCTTTCCCCAGCTGATTATTTTCTCCCCCTAATGTTGGAAATTTTGATTCATCAAAATGACAATCGGCGAATCTAGCAGTGAATAAATCTCCTGTCATTAGCTCCAAATACTTTATTATAGATGGAGATTCAAATCCAACATAAATTCCCAACCTCCTTTGAGGTCCCATTTTAGTGCGTTGTGGTGGAGCAATTGGAACATATACCGCACATCCAAAAATTCTTATATGAGAAATATTAGGTATGTGACCAAAAACTAATTGTAAAGGGGAAGTTTTATTATAGCTAGTTGGCCGGATGCGAATTAGTGCTGCTGCATGCAAAATAACATGTCCCCAACAAGATATTGGAAGTTTAGACTTCATAAGTAGTGGTCTTGCAATTAATTGTAATATCTTTATAAATGACTCCGCAAGTCCATTTTGTGTATGAACATGAGCTACAGGATGTTCAACATCAATTCCAATAAACATACAATAATCATTGAATGTTTGAGAAATAAATTCACCAGCATTGTCTAGACGTATTTTCTTAATTGGATAATCAGGAAAATGTGCTCTTAATCGAATCAATTGAGCAAGTAATCTCGCAAACGCCAGGTTGCGAGTTGATAATAAACTTACATGTGACCATCTTATTGATGCATCAATTAAAACCATAAAATATCTAAATGGTCCACATGATGGGTGTATTGGTCCACAAATATCACCCTGTATACATTCTAGAAATGTAAGAGATTCATTTTGTATTTTCGCTGGTGATGGTCGAATAATCAACTTTTCTTGAGAACACGCAGCACATGACAATTCATTAGATTGAAGAATCTTCTGGTTCTTTAATGAATGTCCACATGAGTTCTCTATTATTTTTCGCATCATTATTGATCCGGGATGGCCTAACCGGTCATGCCAAACTATAAATGTATTCTTATCTGTAAGTTTCTGGTTTACAATAACATGTGCTTCAATTGCACTAATATATGTGTAATACAAACCGGAGGAAAACATAGACATTTTTTCCAATATGCATTTTTTATCAAAGATTTTGCTAGTTATATAGAGATATTCAACATTTTCTTCATTAGTTGTCTCAACATGGTATCCATTTCGGCGGATATCCTAAAAACTTAATAAATTTCTTTGAGACTTAGAGAAATAGTACTAACATTGGCTTCTTGCATTACTAAATAAGATAAATATTTTTTATCTTTAAGAATAGTATGAGTTGTTGCACTGTCGACGAGACATATCTCTTCATTATTGATGTCATTGTTGACCAAAGAAATATTCATTCTTCAATAAAAAAAAATAAAAAAATAAAAAAATAAATAACTCTTCAACAATAAAAATAATATAGTTAAACTTGTATTGTCCTTAAAAAAATGCAATAATTACCACTCCAACAATAACAAAGATTACTCTATTTTAAACAATTTACTTCTAATTTTCTTTTAGTGATGCTTGATATATGTCAACAATATGTTTTGACATACGACAGGTACGTCGGCGTACGACAGGTACGTGACCAACGAACTTTATCACCATAATGATAGCATGAATTATCTTGTTCGCTATTCTGTCAATTTTCTCATTATTTTTCCACTTCTAGTGGAATGATGCGTCTTTTCTTCATTACCACATTAATATTTAAGAGTTTGTCCATCAAATTATTTTCCACTTCTGGTGGAATTATTATTTTGTTCAACCATAAAAAGACAAGAAATATACTCAAGATATTTCTAGATATCTTCTTCAGGAAGATTAAATTATCATGTAAAATTTGCGCACCATATAATTTTTTTTTTTAAATCTTCTTCAAGAAGACCTTAATGTCTTTTTAAATTTTCTTCGAGAAGACCTTAATATCTTTTCAAATCTTCTTCAAGAAGATTAAATTATTGAAGAAAAAAAAATATGAACCACTATATAATATTTGTACATCATATAAATCTTTTTCAAGAAGATATTTTTTTTAAATCTTCTTCCGGAAGATTAAATTTTATTAAAAAAAATACACTTCATATAAAATTAAAACCAAACAATATAAGTCTATGTCATAAATTGAGTTAGGAAATCAAATGGTTCTGACAAGGGTTCTTATATTTTTTTTTCAAGTTTGGCAAGGTTCGACATAATGATACTATAACAAAAATATTAAATAAGTTAAATAATATTCAATACTATAAAAAAAAAAAATTAGTACTGAATGATCTAATTTTTTTTTTCTCAGAATGTTGCGTTTTAAACAAAATTACACATTATAAAAAAAATTGTAATATTTAGTTCTGTTTTGAACTGAAACTGCATATAAAAAAAAATTACACATTATAAATTACATGTAGCTTCCGTCCAAAAATTTTAATCTTATAATTAAACTTCGGGCCAATTAATAAAATTGTTAAAATGGCTTCCGGCCAATTTCATTAACATAATTTATATTCATATGGCTTCGGGCCATTAATAATATAATTAGATGGCTTCGGGCCATTCCATATAACATAATTTATGTTGAACACAAAATAATGTAAAAAGATAATACACTATTATCATAATATAACTTAAAAGGTAACATAATTAAATATTAAAAAAAATTACCTTGAATCTTCAAATAGTAGAGCTCTCGTGCTGATAACGTGTTATAAAATAAAGACAAAGAATAATAAGCAAAATAGAGAGAACACATAAAAGATGGCAATATCTTTATTCATACATTTCTCATGTGTACAATACAATATTACAAAGCCTCTATTTATAGGCTACAAATTTGTAAATGAAAAGCCATCTATAATTAATTACAATAGGAGTGGCCTAGTGGGATATGAATTCCAATGGTAGTGGGAGTAGTGGAGAATTGAATATTGAGAGTCATGGACATCCACATCAATAATTTTATTTATAACAATTTACCATTTGTTAATTTTTTTATGCAAACATTTTACTTTGAAACCGTGGTAATGAACAAATATCTATTTTTAATTTATTATAAAAATGACATTTTTGACCAAGAAAATGACATTTTTAATTTATTTTCACCCCTAAGTCCAAGAAAATGACATTTTTGACCAATTTATTCTTCACTTTGAGTCCATTAATTATAGCGAGAGAATTTATTGATAGTTGTAAGTGGTCAAGCCATGCTGCAAGTTGTTATGTGGGTGGGTCCTAGATGTTTACCTAGTTCATTTCCAATGTAATTAATTGACTAGTCCAACAAATTGATTTAGCTGATGTATTCAATGTATTCAGAGCACGGCTCCTTAATTTTTTAACCTTGATATCTATTTTCTAATGGAAAATTATTAGATGAAATTAATAACAACAAAATTTATTTAGCTTGGAACTTGACAAAAACATTAACTGAAAAACTGAGGGCCGACATACGGTCATACGGTTATATGTAAAGTAGAATATTAAAAATTCAGAAATTTTCACACTAATTAAATTATAGTGCAAAAGAGAATTTATAACAGAAATAGTATTAAAAACAATTGCTCATTCCTACTTTAGTAATTAGTAATATGGTTTTACAGTTCCAGAATAGTAGGTGATAAAATCTTGACCAGATTTTGAAAAAAAAAAAAACTTGTAGCTTTTTTACTCGTATGTTGATGGTTATAATATAGACATTGTATTGTGATACTAGATATTCTTCTATAAAAAAATGTTGTAATATATATAGTCCGACGAAATTGTTTCTGGAAGCACTTCGGCCAAAGTGCTTATGGGTCAAATATTAAAATTTTATGTTCGAAACATCGGACCTAATTAGTAGCTCAATAAATTGGTTATATATTAAACATGTGGAATGCCGATTTTTAAAATTTTTGAAATTTTTAATTTTTTTTATGATTTTTAAAAGATGGCTTCTTTTGACCTAAAAATAAAAGAAAAATCATTTATTTTTATAAATAAAAATATTTCTATCGGTATATAACTGAATAAGGGTTCCTTAATTCTACCGGATAAGGGTAAGGTAGAATAAGATCACTTTTTAATGGTTATGGGTAAGGTATAGATATGAAAATGCCTCCACCCGACCCATACTGTCACACCCCAAATCGTAAATTCCGGATTAAGACATGATCAGTCCTCGCCTCGCGCTTACTAATTAATAAGCACGCAAGGCTAATTATATACAAATAAATACCAACAGCGGAAGCGTGAATAATATCAAGAAAGCACAATTCATATATCATAAATAAACATAAGCATATAATGTTCATACAATTCACATCATAAGTCACTAGTGGAAAAACAGGAATCAGGATCGGCCTATCTGGATCGGCTATAGTAAACAACCGATTCTAATAAGTATCTGGATCCGTTTTCTTAACAAAACCGATCTTAAAACCTTATCAGATCGGGTTGTTATGTTAACCGATCCTAATTTCATACCTATTAGGATCGGGCTTTAGTAAAAACCGATCCTGATAATATCAGAATCGGTTTTTATACACAACTGATCCTAATAAGTCAAAAATTAAGATCGGTTGTTTATATAAAACCGATGCTGAAACTATCAGGATCGGTTTTAACTTAAAACCGATCCTAATAGTTCATAAATTAGGATCAGTTATTTATTAGAACCGATCCTGATACTATTGGGATCGGTTTTTAATAATAACCGATCCTAATACATGATTTACACAAGAAAAGTAGTACATGTATATTTTTTAAGAAACTAGAAAGAAATTTTTTTTTTTAATTCCATAGAAAAAACATTTGAGTTATACACATTAAATGCAAAATTGGCCGATATCACATATTTCACTTGCTCTCTCTCTCTCCACACTCTGAATGGTTGCAATGGAGAACAATTTCAATGTGGATGCCGTTACTGATGCAATTGAAGTAGTACGTCCAAAGATTAACAGTGAAAAATAAATTACTTGATTAATGGAGAGTACATGAGTTTGAAGCAAATTGAGCTCTCCAGGAAGTCGGTATGGATTGTGGCTTTCTCATTTACTTCTCCAGTCTCGTTTTGAGGAGATGTAGGACTTAAAGTCTTTCCTCCCTTGGTTTTACTCTAAGACGGAGGATTCAAAGTCCTTGCTTGATTTTACTCTGAGAAGACGAAGGATTCAAATTACTTACTTTCTCCGCTTGGCCATTTCGCCTTCGCCTTACATGTCGTCCGAGAATAATTTCTCAATTGCAATCGTTCAGAGTGTGGAAAGAGAGAGAGAGAGCAAGTTTCATATGTTTATTCTATGGAATAAAAAAAAAATCTGGATCGGTTGTTTATGAAAACCGATCCTGATAGTATCAGGATCGGTTTTCCCAAAAAACAGATCCTAATAGTTTATAAATCAGGATATATTACTTTCCAAAAACTAATGAAAATAATAATCTGGATCGGTTGTTTATGAAAACCGATCCTGATAGTATCAGCATCGGTTCTCCCAAACAACTGATCCTAATAGTTTATAAATCAGGATATATATATTGAATGAAGATAATAATCTGGATCGGTTGTTAATGAAAACCGATCCCGATAGTATTAGTATCGGTTCTAATGAAGAACCGATCCAGATTATTATGCATTAAGATCGGTTTTTTATTAAGAACCGAATCAGAAACTTATTATGCACTATTAGGATCGGTTTTTTGTTAAAACCGATCCTAATAGTGCATAATAAGTTTAAAGTCCGATTCTTGACAGAACCTTTTCTTTCTTCCTCAGTCCTCGCCTCCATTAATTATCATAGCAGCCAGCTGCGCGCTATCTCGCCCTGCATTAATTCAGCTATCTAGCTCAGCTCTCTTTTCTGATCAGGTACATTAATTAATTGGTCATCTCTTTTATCAAGTTTTCTTTTAATGGATCAGCTAGCTTATTGGTTCCGATTTGGCTCAAAACCCTAAATCCTTTACATGCAAGAAGTGACTATGATCCCGGCTCAAAATCTAAATATAGGCCTTGATTCAGCTCTCTTATTGATTACACACGCTTTTAAAGTTGAATACCTCTTCTAATTTCAAGTTTTTCTTTATATGTGGAGATTTACATATATATATATGCTATATATATATATATGTTAAATATATGATGAATATGCGATATTATATGCATATATGCTATATATGAGCTATATATATTATATATGAGCTAATTTATGCTATATATGAGCTATTATTGAGTTTCTATTTTATTTCAAGTTTTAGCTAGAATAGCATGATATGTATATACATCTCTTAATTAGGTTCCGATCGATGGTTTAATTTGTAGATCGGCTATTATTGAGAGATTTGGTGCATCGATCTTCATCTCACTCGATCCGACATCCAAAAAAAAGTTGTAAGTACAACCTAAAACTCATGTTTAATTAGTTTTGTGCATGAATGTGTTTTTTTTATAAGAGTATAGATAACTAGAGTACGTAAATGTGTATTTGTATTATGTATGTGCCTAGAGTATTGTTTTATGAGCCACAACCGCATGGTTAATGCCTTTAGGTCATGATACCCGTTCAAAATTAATCCATTAGGGATTAATTTTGAATAGTCCCCGATTTGGGACTGCTCTTTGAATACTTTGTCTCAATTAGGAGGTGACCACGTGTTAGTCGTGTTTTAGTAGCTAAGAAAATTTCGGCAGCATTTTCTTATTAGTTCTCCGACTATTCGGGGAACTAATAAGGAAATGCTGCCGAAATTTTCTTAGCTACTAAAACACGACTAACACGTGGTCACTACTGAGACAAAGTATTCAAAGAGTGGGATAGGATGGTAACCGGCCCAATGTAAGCCATATTGTGAACGTAGTTTAGTACACCAACCTTGTTCTTAATTAATTGTACGTGTTTTATTATAATTGCAGATGGACCGCAGTTGGATGTACGAAGCATCACGTATGTCGGATGAATATACGACGGGTGTCGAGGAATTTATCAGAGTTGCTATGGAAGATATGGCGAACAATGGGAGTGCACTGATGTCGTGTCCCTGCCGTGACTGTAGCAATGGTAAAAAAATTTCCAAACCGAACCAAGTGAGGAACCATTTAATCCGTCGTGGATTCAAGCAAGGATATAAGTGTTGGATATGGCATGGTGAGAGTTTGCCAACCGACATAGGTACTGGTTCTGAGCATCAGGAACACCATACCGGTGGAGATGACTGCGGGAATGATCTACGGGGATTGGAAACCGACATAGGCACTCGTGCTGAGCATCAGGAATACCATACCGAAGAAAATGATGATACGGTGGTAGATAAATGTGATAATTTTGATCAAATGTTACGTGATTTAGACGAGGATTTTGATAATGATAAGCAGTACTGTTTATTTGAGAATTTGTACGAAGATTCTAGTAAGGAATTGTATCCTGGTTGTTCTAAATTTTCAAAACTAAAAGGTGTATTAAAATTGTATAACCTTAAAGCATCTAACGGTTGGAGTGATAGAAGTTTTACTAAGTTATTACAGACTTTGAAAGAAATGCTTCCGGATGGAAACGAGATACCACCTAATGTTTATGAAGCGAAGAAAATATTGTGTCCAGTGGACTTGGAAGTTCAAAGAATACACGCCTGTCCAAATGATTGTATATTATATCGAAATGAGTACACAGATCTTCATGAGTGTCCAAAATGTGGTGCCTCACGTTACAAGCCAAAGCAGTTAACCGGCGATAAAAGTGATGATGGTAAACCGAATAAGGGACCTCCGGCAAAAGCATTGTGGTACCTCCCCGTGAAACCGAGATTCAAACGCTTGTTCTCAAATGCTAAAGATGCGAAACTAGTGCGTTGGCATGCCGATAACCGAAAAAAAGACGGAAAATTACGGCACCCCGCTGATTCTCCTCAGTGGAGGAATATTGACAGAGAGTTTCCCGAATTCGGACGTGACCCGAGAAATCTAAAGCTTGGGCTGAGTGCAGATGGAATAAATCCGCACAGTAGCATGAGCAGTAAGCATAGCAGTTGGCCGGTTCTGTTGTGCATTTATAATCTTCCGCCTTGGTTATGTATGAAACGCAAATACATTATGTTGACCTTGCTCATATCAGGACCCAAACAGCCCGGGAACGACATAGATGTGTATCTAGCGCCATTGATCGAGGATTTAAAAGAATTATGGCAACCCGGAGTGCAGATATTTGATGCATACAGCAAGGAGAAATTCACGTTACGGGCCATGATTTTCTGCACCATTAATGATTTTCCGGCTTATGGAAATTTGTCGGGTTACAGTGTCAAAGGAGAGAAAGCGTGCCCCGTTTGCCTGGACGATACAGTCGATCTGTGGCTACCTAATTCCTCTAAAAATGTGTACATGGGTCATCGTAGATTTCTTCCTGCCAACCACGCACACCGAAAGAGAAAGATAGAATTCAATGGAAAGACCGAGAATAACAGAGTAAAGTATCCGTTGACCGGTAAAGCTGTTTATTTGCAAGTGAAGGATATCAAAGTTCAATTTGGAAAATTTAAAAAAAGGGTGGTGAGAAAGAAAGGGGCACCGAAAATCTGTTGGAAGAAGAGGTCAATATTCTGGGATCTACCATACTGGGAGCACTTAGATGTTCGACACTGTCTCGATGTGATGCATGTGGTTAAAAATGTGTGTGACAGCATGGTTGGAACATTATTGAATATCCCGGGTAAGACTAAGGACGGTATCAATGCTCGGAAAGACATGCAATTCTTGAACATACGGCCGGATCTACAACCAGCAGAGAAGGAAAGAACAAAAGGGAAATTTTGTACATATCTAAAACCCGCAATGCATACGCTGTCGAAAGAAGAGAAAAAAAGCTTATGTGGATGCCTTCATGGTGTCAAGGTTCCATCTGGATATTCGTCAAATATTAAAAACCTAGTTTCACTGGAAGATTTAAAATTGACAGGAATGAAGTCTCACGACTGTCATGTTTTAATGACACAGCTGCTTCCCGTTGCAATTCGGGGCATATTGCCACCTCCTGTTAGGCAGACCATCACGAAGCTTTGTTTTTTCTTGAACGCCATTTGTTGCAAAGTAACTGATCCTGACACGTTAGATGCTCTACAGAAGGAGTTTGTCGTCACTCTTTGTCATCTTGAAATGTATTTTCCACCTTCTTTTTTTGATATCATGGTTCATTTAACCGTTCACCTGGTTAGAGAAATTAAGATGTGTGGACCTGTTTTCTTGCGGTACATGTATCCGTTCGAGAGATACATGGGATTGTTAAAGGGATATGTCAGGAACCGATATCGTCCGGAGGGCAGCATTGTAAGATGTTATGCTGCCGAAGAGGTTATTGAGTTCTGTACTAATTATTTGGATGATGTCAAAGCTGTCGGCATCCCTAAATCTCGGCACGAGGGTAGACTGCACGGGGTAGGCACAATCGGTGCGAAATTATTCATGCCCGATAATAAAACCATGTCACTAGCACATTTCCATGTTTTGCAACACCTCACTGACGTTCATCCTTTCTGGGACGAGCATATGACTCTCTTGCGGCGACAGAATCCTAAGAAATCCGACAAGTGGTTGATCGGCGAACACAATAGCAAGTTTCTAGAATGGTTTACACGTAGAGTCATGCAAGCTCCGGAAACAGAAAACCTCAAGGAAATTATCAAATTATTGGCTCTTGGTCCAGTCCATGTCGTGAGGACCTTCCAAGGATATGACATCAACGGGTACACATTTTACACAAGAAATCAAGATTCAAAGAGTACCGTGCAAAATAGTGGAGTGACGTTAGTAGCCGTCTCAAGCGATCTTTCAGATCCTAAAGGTGCCGGACCTTCGCATGCATCGATGTCATATTACGGGTTTATTGAAGAAATTTGGGAGCTAGATTATAGAAGATTTAACATCCCGTTATTTATGTGTAAATGGGTCGATAACCGTAGGGGGGTTAAAGTCGACGATGATGGTTTTATTTTAGTGGATTTCAATAAGGCTGGATACAAGGATGATCCATTTATACTTGCAAGACAAGCCACGCAAGTGTTCTACATAACTGATCCGGCCGATCGTTCAAGACATGTTGTCCTCCCCGGAAAAAGACGTATCATTGGGATTGACAATGTGGAAGACGAAGAAGCGTACGATCATTTTGATGAGATACCGCCGTTTTCCACAGGCATGACATCTTTACCAACCGGTGTGGATAATGAAACAAGTCACGTGCGCAACGATCACAATGAAGGAGAATGGGTTGAAGAAGTTCCTATTGGCAACCATTAAAATGAAACAATTCATACCTAATTTTTATTGGTACGTCATACATCCTACTTTTTTTATTGGTATCAAAATATAAAAATAAATTTAATATTCAACAATACTGATGATTGAATAATTTTTTTTTTTTCTTCAGATATGCATTGTAACACTTGACAACGGGAAGCATGCAAGTTATAATTCTTCAATATTTGTGACTTTTGTAATTCATGTAAATTTTTAGCTTATTTTTTTTTTATTTTTAAGGTTCATTTTTAGGAGCTTATTTCATGTTGCAAGTAATTTTCAAGTTATTAAGATTATATACCAAAAAAAATTTATAAGATAATATACTAAAATAATTTACAAGATAATTTATAAAAACAATTTATAATTAATATAATAAAGTAATTTACTAAAATAAATTATAAAATATTATACACATACACATCCCAACAGAATCATAACAAAATAGAAATAAACAACTGGATCGGTTCTTAGATAAAAAACCGATCCAGATAACTATCTGGATCGGTTTTTAGGTAAAGCACCGATCTTGCTACTTATCTGAATCGGTTTCTCATCTCAGAACCGATCCAGCTAGTTATTTTTTTTTTAAATTAAAAAATCAAGATCGGTTTTTTAAAAGAACCGATCTTGATAGTTATCTGGATCGGTTATTTTCAAAAACCGATCTTGATTTATTTATTTCAAAAAAATTGAAAAATAACTATCTGAATCTCAGAACTGATTCAGCTAGTTATCAAGATCGGTTATTTTAAAAAACCGATCTTGATTTTTTAATTTCAAAAAAAAAAAAATAACTAGCTGGATCGGTTCTGAGATGAGAAACCGATCCAGATAAATAGCAAGATCGGTGCTTTACCTAAAAACCGATCCAGATAGTTATCTGGATCGGTTTTTTAGCTAAGAACCGATTCAGTTGTTTATTTCACAGTTTATAATTTTGTATTCGCGCCTCTTGAGTACTTATCGAATTTCATTTCCACTCGGACTCTCTCTTTCTCTCCTCCCTCTCCTCCGAAAAGTCCTTTTCCGCCGGGATCTCTCCCTCCTCCGTAGCGCCATCGCCTCCTTGAAGTCTTAGTCTCCATCAAGCCACTCCCTCTCCTCCGTCGGGCCCGTAACCCTAGCCGCCGTCTGTGCCGGCCCCTCCGTTAACCCTAGTTGCAATCGGCCGGCCTCTGTTAACTCTCTTCCGTCTCGCCGCCTCTCCATCTCTTCCCTTGAAATTCGGGTTAGTTAACACTTTAACTCTAGGTCGGTTTTTGCTTGTTAGATTTTGAGTAGCTTATCTAGATTTGCTCGGGTTGTTGATTTTCCCGGCAAAGACACTGTTTTGCGCCTGTTGAGGCTGTTCTGATCTGTTGGTTTATGGAAATTGCTTAGATGTAAATGCATTAGATGTAAATGCTTAGATGTAAAATTGCTTAGATGGAGGGGCTGTTCTGATCTGTAAAATTGCTTAGATGTAAAATTGCTTAGATGGAGAGGATGTAAATGCTTAGATGTAAAATTGTTCTGATCTGTTGTGATCTTGTTGAGGCTGTAAAATTGTTCTGATCTGTAAAATTGTTGAGGATGTAAATGCTTAAATGCTTAGATGTAAAATTGCTTAGATGGAGAGGATGTAAATGCTTAGATGTAAAATTGTTCTGATCTGTTGTGATCTTGTTGAGGCTGTAAAATTGTTCTGATCTGTAAAATTGTTGAGGATGTAAATGCTTAAATGCTTAGATGTAAAATTGCTTAGATGGAGAGGATGTAAATGCTTAAATGCTTAGATGTAAAATTGCTTAGATGGAGAGGATGTAAATGCTTAGATGTAAAATTGTTCTGACCATTTGTGCAAATCAAAAATTGTAAGTTTCTGTTTTGAATGATAAGCAGATATGGAAGGTGATAGTGGTCATGGTGGTGGTGAGACAGTCCCGGATAAGAAACGAGGAAGAGGGCGTAATCAAATAAAGGAGAAGTTTAACGAGAAAGGCAAAACACTAGAAATGGACAGATTTTACCGGCCGGTTATTACTAGAGACACAACGTGTTTTCCAACGGAATTTGGGATATTGGTAAGAAAAAATATTTCTATCAAATACCAACGATGGAAAGATGTTCCAGAAGAGAAGAAGCAGATAATATGGGAAACACTTAAGGTAAATAACATGATACTAATTAATTTCACAAGTTTTCATTTGATATTAACTAACTCTATATTTGGATTTCTATTTGTTTGGCAGTTGGACTGGGGTATAAAGGATGACAAACAAGTGCAGCATTATTATTATCAGAGAATGGCTACTAGTCACCGGAAGTGGCGAACCGAGATGACTAAAGTGTGGCGCGCGGGTGAGACTCCAGATTTTGCCAAGGAACACATTGAACCACAAGACTGGGCAATATTTGTCGCGTATCGAGAGACGGAGGCATTTGATGTATGTTTATTTCTATTTACCACCTATCTAGCTTATCTCTAATTAATAATCCAAATGATTTTATAATTGAGGCCAATTGTTGCTTTGTTCAAATTGTAGGCTGCCAGCCAGATTGGAAAGGCGAATCAGGCCCGCAACAAGTATCCGCATTTCCTAGGATCCAGAGGTTATAGCGGTGAGGGTTTCCAGAGTAGGCTCAGAGATGCTATGCAGGCGATTGCAAACGAGAAAGCATCTAGTGATCCGTCTTCCCAAGGGTCAACTAGTTCTACATTGGCACCAGACGATGTTCTGGATTTGTCGATTGAGCATAGGCACGTCACATGGAAACTAGGAAGACAGAAGCTCAGTGACGAGACCAAGGATCGCTTTTATCCCGAGAAATACGTACCGGTCATCAACAGAATTGTGAGTATTTAGATATTGTCATGCATTTAAATTGAACTTTACTTTGTTATGTTATAACATGCATGTTGTCATTTCAGGAAGAACAAGAAGCGACTTGGAAACAAGGCTTGTTGGCAGTCGAACGGTACGACGATGTTCTGGAAAAATCTCTGCCAAATCCTGAACATGCTGGGAGGGTGAGAGGAGTGGGAGGCCTGGTTCCAATGAAGAAAACATTCGGGACGGGCTCAAGAAGGAAGACACGCACTTTCTCGAGGTCCCAAGACGAATTTGACGCAATGCTGGATCAAAGAGTGGAGGAGAGAGTAAGAGGACTAGAGGATAAATTACGACAAGAAATGAGAGAAGAAATGGCAATTATGCTTCAGCAGACAATGGGCCAACAAGAAAAGTCGTTTAGCCCAACAGTTGTTCAGAGCAGCTGCCAGTCAGTCAAACCAAGGACAGATATTTCTGGGTTTACAGAGGTAATGCAAATTCATATTTCAATCAGTAGTCCTATGCCTTAGTCCTATCCCGTTACATTTCTAATTAGTTTCACACATATTTTTTTATTCGAGTAAAAACATTTATATTTGTACAGGAGGCAGAACTAAAGTGCAAACTCCATGCGGTTGTAGATGGGAAGACTCTTGTAGTGGCCAGAGGGACAATTCACGTTCCAGTTGTACAAGGTGGAACAATTCACAATATTCCTATGCCGCCCGACCATGCAAGAGTAACGGTGGATGCTATTCAGGACGCAGACTTCATAGAAATGGCCTTACCTGTACCAAATGGCGAGATGCAGACCCTTGCAGAAGTCCTCTGCAGTTACACTGCATGGCCGATGTCCATGATATCGATAGATCCAGATGAGGTATATTGTTATTACAACTCCTTACTTCTTAATTTGTATCTACATGATATAGTTGTAGTTGATCCTGTATTTTATTCCAATTTATTATGAAATTTGCAGGAACCAGGCAAAGAGTTACAATTAGTTCCTGGAAGTCGAAAAGCAACGGGTCACTACAAGGCGCTCGAGCATATCGATTTTGACAAGCTGGGTCGACGAACATTCAAGCAGCTGCGTGATCATTTCTTGGAGCTAGATGGCGCTCCAGTCATAATCGATCCGCCACTTGATCTTTTCTGCTCAGCAAACCCCATATCCGTTTTTGCAGATGATTATGCGGCCTTGCTTACACCAAAGGAGTGGCTCACTGCACCAGTTGTTCAGATCTGGATGCTGTGAGTTAATATTTGTAATAATTGCAAAATTTAGTATTTAAATCCAAATTTCACATAATTGAGATCACTTGTAAACCTTTTTTTTGCAGGTATTTGCACAAATTCATGAAGGAGGAACTTCCCGATGAGCAGGTTGGTTTCATGGACCCCGGTCAAACGAATGCCATGATATTGAATGATAACCGAGGAGTAGTACTTCAATACATCGGGAAAACACTCATAGAAAATCGGGACAAGAGATTGATATTCATACCTTACCATCAGATGTTAGTGTTATATATGTTGTTGTAAGCAATACTCTAAATATATTATTTGACTAATTTGCAAAACATACAATATTTAAATCTAACAATTTCTTCGAGTTAAGATGCTTTGCAGGTGTAAGACAATTGGAATTGCAATTTGGATCTGTTTATCCTGAAGAAATCATCAAGTTTTATCAATATTTTAATTTGTATAATTCATAGAATTGGTAAAATAGATTTGATATTGAAGTCAGGAAACAATCGTTACCAACGATTGTCTAATCGTTGTAACGATTAAAATAGCTGCACAGAAAATCAGAATGCGAGAAAATCAGAATTCTTCCAGAGAGTAATCGTTACCAACGATTATGTAAGTCTCGCAGAAATTTGAATTTGGCTGAAACCCTAATTGCATTTTAGTATCAATCGTTGTAACGATTATGGGCAGAATACTCTTTTGGAAGCTGCTTGTATAAATAGAGCAATTAGGCTTTCTTCCAAATTAACCACAGCCGCCCCTAGCTATTCAAAAAGCGATTTTTCTGTGCACTATCCCTCCATTGTTGTGAGAATTCAAAACTTCTAAATTCCTTTACACAACCTCAAATCTACTTCACTAATCTTGCTAGATTAGATTAGAGTTAGTTTTTGTGAGTGTTTTCCTTCGAGATTATAAACTTAGAGACTTCGTTCTCTACTCTAGTTGGCCGAGTGACTTCCCGTTGGTTGTAAGGGCTCACCGGTTCACAAGTTGTAACCTTTCTCATTGGGTAATAGAAAGGCGCACCGAGAAGCGGTTGCGACGCCCCGGAGACGTAGGCCATTTTGCCGAACTCCGTTAACATCCCGAGTGTCAATTTCTCTAAACTCTTCTATTTAATTTATTTGCAATTAATTTCAGTTTTTAAAGTATAATAGTGGTGCCTTAGGGACAACAAAGTGGTATCAGAGCAAGTTACTCGAATTAAGACACACTTAATTCTAGCTCTAGTGATCTAAAATGGCACCAAATAGATTTGTGAAAGAACCTCCAACCTTCGGTCTTACAACCAAAAACTTTAGTCATTGGAAAAGAATTATGATTAATTATTTAAATATTCTTGAAGTATGGGATATTATTGAAAAGGGGTATACACCTAAGTTTGAGGGAGAAGATAACAAAATCCAAACTCTTCCATCAAAAATTGAAAAGAAAGAAAATGACAATGCGGTTAATGCAATATTAAACGCAGTTAGTGAATCAGTTGCCTTGATTTTTGGTAACTCAACTAGTGCCAAAGAAATGTGGAATGCCCTTATAAATCGGTATGAGGGTAATACCCAAATCAAAAGAACCAAAATAACCGGGTTAGAGACCAAATTTGAAACATTCAAGGTAGAAAATGGTGAAACCATAGAAGAAATGTATAATAGACTTATGCATATACAGAATGAATTCATCGAATTGGGAGAACCGCTTTCTAACGATAAAATTGTAGGAAAGCTCTTAAGAGTTATGCTTAGGAGACCTAGATGGGAAGGATTGGTGAGTGCCCTAGAAGCAATTCAAGGAACACATGCATCATTCACCGCAGATGAACTGTACGCGCACTTTAGAAGTTTTGAGGAAAAACTAATACAATCCGGTGAACTAAAGCAAGAGTCTAAATCAAAAACCGTAGCCTTCCCGGCACAAAACCGTAGCCACTCTAGCTTCTCAAATAATCGTATGCCAAATGACCAATTCATAAATAAAATAGACCATGAATCCTCCAAAGATGCCCTTCTCTTATCCAAAATGTTCCAAGGAATGCTTGATTTCGAAAGAAAGTATAACAAGGAACGTGAGGATGAGAACAAAAGAATAGTGTGCTTTGCATGTCATAGAGAAGGGCACACCATTCAAACTTGCTTCAAGCTATTTCCCCATTTGAAGAACAAGGATGGTGAAGGACAACATGACCGAAGGCCAAAACAAAAATATGATGGATACAAAGGCAAGAAAAAGGCGAAAGCAATGCAAGCTATGTGGAGCATAGATTCCGGTGAAAGTGATGTAGAGGAATCCGACACGGAGTCGGGAAATGAAGAAGAAATCAACCTCGCATTAGTAGCAAGTGTGGATGAAGGTCCGTCAATAATCGATGTGGACTCAATCATTGCTAACAAGAACATCACCGATGAGACAACCATCGAATTTCTCAAAAATCTTGCAAAGCCAAGGAACAACAAGGAAATGGATAATACGAATGAAGCTTCAACAAGCTCCGCTAATGAGGTACATTTTGATTCTGATTTTGAAGGTTGTGAGTCCGAAACTGAATTGATTGATAACCAAATAGAGACCAAAGAAACCGAAATTGATTTGAATACCAATTGGATAATTACCAATGAGACAAGCAGTTTCGTTAATGAGATCTTAACATATCATAATGCCCCTAGGTTGCTTGATGAATCAAAAAGGTTATTGCATGAAAAGGAAGGTATTATCCAAAATCTAAATTCTAAACTTCTTGAATTTGAATCCAAAATAAAAGAATTAGAAATAGTAATACCCAATTCAAATTCATGTCAATCACACTTAGGAGAAATAGAAATGCTAAAAGTAAAAATTCAAACATTGGAGACCGAAAATAGGGCATTAAGATCTCCTAGTGAATTCTCAAATATCACTAGTATAGATCCTTATTACATGCATAATTTGACCAATGCAAAAGTTGATAAAACGGGCATTGGATACAAGAAGGGTCACTCCTCATTTGAATCAAATTATTCACAAAGCCCGAAAGAAAAAGGGGGACATACTCAAAATTTAAATGTAGAAAATCAACAAAAATATTTAAACAAATTTAAATTTGATAGTAAGGATTATTTTACTCACCAATTTTATACTAAAAAGGGCAAAACTCTTTTGAATAATGAGTCAAATAGAAAGCAAAATTGTCAAACCTCAAACCAAAAGTCTCAAAATCATGCATTTCAGTATAGATATTCCAACAAAAATTATAAAAATGAAAATAATTTTCAAAATAGTGGTAGGAATACATTCCATCCAAAAGGGTCAAATAAAATTTATTTTAAAGGACCGAATGGATGGTCTTATAAACTCAAAGATAAAAATACTTTAGAAAATAGAACTCAAAGAAATGGTCCGATAAGAGATGTTCCCCAACATCAAAATAAATTTATCAACAAAAATTCATCATTAAGTGTTTCAAATCAATTAGTCAAAAATAATAGGAATCAAATTCAAGAAGTGAAAGATAAGTTTAAAGCTACCTTCACTCATGGTTCACACAACATCAAGCAATCGGTGACATTTTGTAACTACTGTTGTAAAATTGGTCACACCTCATTAGAATGTAGATTTAGGAAAGGAAACAACAATTCAAATGTTGTTTGGATTCCTAAAGCTAAACTAGCTTGAATTTGTATTTGAAATCTCCCCAAAATACTAAAATTGCTAAAAATATTAAAATTGGGGAGATTGAAACAAAGTATATGTTAATTGTTAATATATACTCTTGTAGGTGTGTTTGATTACTACTCATAAAGAAAATGCTTGGATCATTGATAGTGGATGCTCACACCATATGACCGGTGATAAATCTAATTTCAAATCTTTAGAACCATATGATGGTGGGTTGGTTACTTTTGGTAGTAATCAAAGAAAAAGTTCAATCATAGGATTAGGTTCGGTTGGTAACCAAAACTTAACCATATCGGATGTCTACCTTGTTGATGGGTTGAACTATAACTTACTTAGTGTTAGTAAGTTGTGTGAAGCCGGTTATTATGTTAAATTTGACATTAATGCTTGTTTCTTAGTTAGAGCTTCGGATGATACTCTAGTATATACGGGTAAGAGAAAGAAAAATGTTTATTATCTATATCTTACTCATTTTGATTCCGGTGAAACATGCTTGAGTGCTATAACAACCGGATCTTGGTTATGGCATCGTAGATTAGGCCATATTTCAATTGATTCAATTAAAAAATTAGTTAAATTAAATCTTGTTCGTGGATTACCAACTCACAAATTAGAAATTGAAGGCTTATGTGATGCTTGTGTGCAAGGTAAACACACTAAAAGTTGTTTTAAGTCCAAAGACATGGTATCAACCGATCAACCTTTACAATTACTTCACATTGATTTATTTGGGCCAATTAGTATACCTAGTTTAGCTAAAAAGAAATATGCATTTGTAATTGTGGATGACTATAGTCGCTTTACTTGGGTTATATTTCTACAACACAAGGATGAAGCAATTGATAATTTCATTGAATTTTGTACTCGTGTTGAAAATGAAAAGGGTCTAAAAATCATTCGAATTCGAAGTGATCATGGGGGGGAGTTTGAAAATGCAAAATTTGATGAATTCTGCTCTAAAAGGGGATATAGACATGAATATTCGGCTCCTCGCACACCTCAACAAAATGGGGTCGTCGAGAGGAAAAACCGAACATTACAAGAACTTGCTCGAACCATGTTAAATGAATATCCTTTGCCCAAACATCTTTGGGCCGAGGCAGTCAACACGGCTTGCTACGTGATCAATCGCGTTAGTATTCGATCGATATTGAAGAAAACACCATATGAATTATGGAAAGGGTACAAACCAAAAATATCCCACTTTAGAGTATTCGGTTCAAAATGCTTTGTTCTAGATGAATCCCCTAAAATAACAAAATTTGACTCAAAATCAATTGAAGGCATATTTGTAGGATATTCAATGACAAGTAAAGCCTATAGAATTTACATTGCAAATCATAGGGTTGTAATTGAATCGGTACATGTTAAATTTGATGAAGCTACTCACAAAAAGGTCGAGAAAGGTATTTTGATTGTAGGTACTGAAGATGCTACTCCTGAGATTGAAGTAATTGAAAATCAAATCATCATAAGTGAGCAATCATCCGAACAACCTCAATCCGAAGAAAATGCAACACCTCATGTAGATAATCCTTTGAACACTTCAATGCAATCCGAAGAGTCACAACCTCCACCATTTGAATATCAACCTCCCGAAGACCTAAGGGAAGTTTCCTCTCACCCTCTTTCTAATATTATTGGGGATCCTAAGGAAGGGGTTAGAACTAGATCGGGATTGAGTCAAATGATTGCGCATTGTGCTTTCGTGTCAAATGTTGAACCTAAAAACTTTAAAGATGCGAATATTGACTCAAATTGGATTTGTGCTATGCAAGAAGAACTTGCTCAATTTGAAAGAAACAAAGTTTGGACTCTAGTACCTAAACCAAATGATCGAATGATTATTGGAACTAAATGGGTTTTTCGAAATAAAAAGGATGAATTTGGAAATGTTGTCAGGAACAAAGCTAGGTTAGTCGCTCAAGGATATAAGCAACAAGAAGGTATTGATTTTGAAGAAACCTTTGCACCTGTAGCGCGTCTAGAATCCATTCGGATGCTTTTAGCATATGCCTCTAACAAAGGTTTTATCTTATTCCAAATGGATGTTAAAAGTGCATTTCTGAATGGATTTCTAGAAGAAGAAGTATATGTTCACCAACCACCCGGCTTTGTTGACTCAACCTTTCCAAATCATGTTTATAAACTCACTAAAGCACTCTATGGACTTAAACAAGCTCCTAGAGCATGGTACGGTCGACTTAGTTCCTTTCTAATTGAACATGAATTTACAAGAGGTAAAAATGATACAACTCTTTTTACTAAGAAAAGAGGTGAATCAATTTTAATTGTGCAAATTTATGTTGATGATATTATTTTTGGTTCTACTAATGCGGCACTTGCCGAGGAATTTTCATCTCTTATGAGTAGTGAATTTGAAATGAGCATGATGGGTGAATTGAACTTCTTTTTGGGACTTCAAATTAAGCAACTTATCGATGGAACCTTTGTAAGTCAAACCAAGTATGCTAAGGAGTTGATCAAGAAATTTGGCTTAACTGAAAGCAAGACGAGTCCTACTCCCATGGCCATCAATGCAAATCTCGACTCGGATCCTAGCGGCACGCCGGTGGACATCACTCAATACCGAGCTATGATAGGTAGCTTACTCTATTTAACTGCTAGTAGACCTGATATTATGTTTGCGGTATGTCTATGTGCTAGATTTCAAGCCAATCCCAAAGACATGCATTTGAAAGCTGTTAAAAGAATCCTTAAATATATCAAAGGCACGTTAAATTTGGGATTATGGTATGGCAAACAATCGGAATTAGATTTGATAGGTTATACCGATGCTGATTTTGCCGGAGACCGAATGGACCGTAAAAGTACAAGTGGTACATGCCAATTCTTGGGCGGATCACTTGTCTCTTGGTCAAGCCGTAAGCAAACCTCGGTTGTGCTTTCCACTGCGGAAGCCGAGTATGTTGCGGCCGGTAGTTGTTGCACACAATTGTTATGGATGATTCAAACTCTCCAAGATTATGAAATACGCTTCCGCAACGTACCAATCATGTGTGACAATACCAGTGCCATTATGATTTCCAAAAATCCGGTTCTCCATTCTCGTACCAAGCACATAGAAATACGGCATCATTTTATTAGGGATCATGTTGAGAAAGGTGAAATTCAACTTATTCATATTGACACCAAAAATCAAATTGCCGATATTTTCACCAAGCCCCTAAATCCTCAACAACATAATGAATTAAGGTTTAAATTAGGCATGCTTGAACTTAATTAGTCTACTGATTATTCTCAATTAGTGCATCTGCATCTTAGATAGGACGCATAGCAATCACTCGATCACATCAACGTTCCGACAACCTTTAGAAAACCCTACCAGACCACAATCGTTACCAACGATTATTTAATCGTTATAACGATTAATTAAAGAAAATCTGAAATGTTTAAACTGCCAAACGCAAACTTCCTCTGATTTTTTCCAGAGCACAATCGTTGGGAACGATTGTTTAATCGTTACAACGATTAATAAATTTCAAAATCCGACTTTTTCCTTTGAAATTTCATCAATTTCTGCAGAATTTACAGAGAACAATCGTTACCAACGATTAAACAAGCGTTGTAACGATTAATTAAATTTCAATTTTCGCATTTTCCTCTCCAAAATTTCGTCCTTCAACATACATTCCAGAGGACAATCGTTACCAACGATTAAACAATCGTTGTAACGATTGTTTGCAGAATGCGAAAAGTCGGGTCCGCCTCCTATTTCTTCCTTCTTCCTCCTCTACTTCGCATCTCTTCTTTCTTATTTCTCTTTCTCTTCCTCTCCGCCGACTCTCTCTCTTCTCCACCATTTCTACCTCCAAAATCCACCATTTCTCCAAAATTTTCTTATTTTTCTTCTCTCCTCTCTCTCCTCTACTCTATTCTCTCACTAGTTTTCCCTCTCCTCTCCCTCTTCTCTCTTCTCCACCAAAACCCTAACTTCACCTCTTCTCAAATCCGGCCATCCGACCACTTGATCGACGATCCGTCTTCATCACTGCGCTCCTCTCGTTCTTCTCGTCAAGGGTGTGTGATTCATTTCTCAATCGGTAATATTTTACTTTCTCACCATTTACGATGCCTCCTAAACCAACCAAAACTGCTGTTATCAAAAGAAGACGTACTGACTCCGGTCAAACTTCTCATCAACAAGATGAGTTTCCTAATCCTCAATTCCCGAATTGGACAATTAGTAGAGACAATCGGTACCTATTTCGGGATGCCGAAGCTTATACAAACTATATTGGTCTATTTGAAAACCGGGCTTTGACCAATTGCTATCATTTTGATAAGCATTCTGCTGAGTTTCCTGCCTATGAGACCAACAAAATCAATGAATATTTGGACCATTGGGATTGGGAACCTTTTATTAACTGTATGGAACCGTACAATGTTATCTTAACCCGGGTCTTCTATGCCAATTTTCTCATGTCTCTCTCTCCATTCCGTGCCTCTTCCTATGTGTGCGGTACTGAAATTGATCTCTCTCTAACCAACCTAGCCGAATGGCTTGACCTACCTAATGAAGGTGAGGAATCCTACCCTCTTAGAAAATGGCCAGACACAGCCGTCGATACGGCAGACAATTACAAAACCTGGTTTGACCGTACCAATCGGGTTGGTGCCCCTCTTTATGCCTCTCATCTTCCATCCCTTCATCGGTTGCTCCATCTCTTTGTCAACAATATTCTCACTCCCAAATCCACAATCAAAACCAACATGGAATGGAATGCCATTTTCTATATGCGACATCTCATTTGCTTGGCCGAGAAACGCTTCAACATTCCGTACATTATTCTCCGTCACATGAGAAATTCGTTCAATAGCAAGGTTTACAATTTACCTTATGCTCACATCATTCACAAAATTATGCGCATCAATGGCATTCATCTCTCACCTGACCTAACTCTACTCGGACCGGTAAATTTGGTTACTGAAATGCCAAATATTGGTTGGGCTTTAACTGCCTCCGCCGGTGCCAACCCACCCGGTCTTCGCCCCGATAACCGTCCCGTCAACCGCTGGATTAAAGCTCCCAATGCACTTCCAAATCAATATTGGGATCCAAATGAAGCCAATCCACCTTCTCCTCCTCATCAAGTTCCACCTCCTGTCGATCCGGCTCAACCACAAGCTTCCACTCCCGAAATGGCTTGGGTTATGGATCAGTTGCGCGGTATTACCTCTACTCTCTCAACCCTTGGTACTAAAATCGACAAAGTTAATAAGGGTGTTCGCCTCAATGCCAAGAATATTCAATCCCTTGATGATGCTCAAACGGATCTTGCCAAGCGTTGGGTGCGCCGTTTTGGACCGGGCAGTGGTGTTCATGATGATGATCTGGATGATGATGGTGATGATGATGATGTCGATGGTGATGGTCCTGATGCTGACATTTAGTTTTATTTTTTCGTTCTCTTACTACTCGTCAGTTGTTGCGTACTTTTTGATTGCTATGCTAGGAACTTATTACTCTATTATTTGCATGCTATGTGGAACTTGTTTTGTAGCTTTGGTTTAGTTATTTTAGGTTGCATGTCAGTGGTTGAACTCTTATATATTCTATATTGTTGGCTATGATATTTTTCGAATGTGTGCTGTGATTTCTATTTTTTTTAATATTCCAATCATTAAGGGGGAGTGCTTATTTTGAGGGGGAGCACTCGTTATTTTGTCTTCCCTTTCGTCGATTTCCAAAAGGGGGAGAAATTGCAAGACATGCACAACTGATAAATTGGGAACTGATAAATTGGGAACTGATAAATTGGGAACTAAAATATTGGGAAAAATAATTTCAAATCAATTTATGCATGTGCTTGCGATGTATGTTTTGCAAATCGTCAAAAGGGGGAGATTGTTGTTGTAAGCAATACTCTAAATATATTATTTGACTAATTTGCAAAACATACAATATTTAAATCTAACAATTTCTTCGAGTTAAGATGCTTTGCAGGTGTAAGACAATTGGAATTGCAATTTGGATCTGTTTATCCTGAAGAAATCATCAAGTTTTATCAATATTTTAATTTGTATAATTCATAGAATTGGTAAAATAGATTTGATGTTGAAGTCAGGAAACAATCGTTACCAACGATTGTCTAATCGTTGTAACGATTAAAATAGCTGCACAGAAAATCAGAATGCGAGAAAATCAGAATTCTTCCAGAGAGTAATCGTTACCAACGATTATATAATCGTTGTAACGATTATGTAAGTCTCGCAGAAATTTGAATTTGGCTGAAACCCTAATTGCATTTTAGTATCAATCGTTGTAACGATTAATCAATCGTTGGTAACGATTATGGGCAGAATACTCTTTTGGAAGCTGCTTGTATAAATAGAGCAATTAGGCTTTCTTCCAAATTAACCACAGCCGCCCCTAGCTATTCAAAAAGCGATTTTTCTGTGCACTATCCCTCCATTGTTGTGAGAATTCAAAACTTCTAAATTCCTTTACACAACCTCAAATCTACTTCACTAATCTTGCTAGATTAGATTAGAGTTAGTTTTTGTGAGTGTTTTCCTTCGAGATTATAAACTTAGAGACTTCGTTCTCTACTCTAGTTGGCCGAGTGACTTCCCGTTGGTTGTAAGGGCTCACCGGTTCACAAGTTGTAACCTTTCTCATTGGGTAATAGAAAGGCGCACCGAGAAGCGGTTGCGACGCCCCGGAGACGTAGGCCATTTTGCCGAACTCCGTTAACATCCCGAGTGTCAATTTCTCTAAACTCTTCTATTTAATTTATTTGCAATTAATTTCAGTTTTTAAAGTATAATAGTGGTGCCTTAGGGACAACAATATATATATATATTCTAATTTTATTCTATTTCTTTCAATTCATATAAATTATAGAATATGAGATGATACAAACCTAAAATGCAGAAATCATTGGATATTGGCCGTGCTTATGCCAAGAGAATGTGCATTGTACGTGTACGATTCGGATAAGAGGAGCAATAAAATGCTAATGATCACTGCTGCGGTCGAGGAGTAAGTGCCTTCCTAAATTTTACGTTTGTTTAGAATGCTAATGTTTTTTTATTATTTTATCATTTTAAATATCTCTCGTAAGTACTGATTGTTCAATGTGTTCATATTTCAACAGTGTCTTCATCAGGGAAATTGGTACTTCTTTAACGGTTCACAAGGATTGCAAGGTAATAGTTTCTATTATGATATGATTATAGGGACCTATATGCAAAAATTTGTGAATAAGCCATTTGTATTCTCATTAACGTACATTTGAATTTTTTCAAACTTGTTATATAGTGCCCACAACAACCAGCCGGCTGGGAATGTGGATATTATGCCATGTTTCTCATGCAAGACATAATAAGTGAATTCCTCGATGACTTTCCGAACTTAAAGGTATATATGTATTTATATATTTTTCAAGAAGCATCGTCGCTTCAAACATAACAAAATACACAATTAAATGTGCATTCTTCTATCTTTTCAATTATGCAGAGTCTTCCCGCGAAACATACTTTACAACGCTTGAGCGACTTTCGCCAAACGTGGGTTCAATTTATGATGAAAGAATTAAAGTCGAGAAGAAGCTAGTACAACAATTTAGGATGTATACTTAATTTGCATAAACATGAATTTAATTTGTGTAATAATTTAGGATTTGTTTGATTTGTGTGTGATATTTAATTTATGATGTTGTATGTGACATATTTGTATGCAAAAAACAACAATTTAGGATGTGTATGTGCATGTATATGGCCAGCAGTATATGGTAGCTGGCCAAATAAATAAAAATGTTTTTTTTAGATTCAATATAACATCAGGATCGGTCCTATTAAAAAACCGATATAGATACTATTTTTATTAAAAAAAACCTCCAGATAAACAATTAAGATCGGTTATTTTGTAAAAAACCGATCCAGATAACTATCAGGATCGGTTTTTAATATACGAACCGATCCTGATAAATATCTGGATTGGTTTTTTTAAAACTCCGAGCTTGATTGTTATTAAAGGTTTTTTCAATAAAAAATATATTGGGATCGGTTCTAATTAAAAATCGATCCTGATAATTATCTGGATCGGTTTGTTTATAAAGAACCGAGCTTGATTGTTATTAAATGTTTTTTAATAAAAAATCTATTCGGATCGGGTCTAATTAAAAAACCGATCCTGATAATTATCTGGATCGGTTCTATGTAAAGCTATTAGGAGCGGTTCTACTTAACAACTGATCCTGCTATATCCTAATCTGCATCGGTTTTTAAAAAGGGCCGATCCAGATTTATTAATAATGTGAGCGGTTAAATTAAAGAGCCGATGCTAATAGTTTCTACCAGGATCGGTTCATTTACCGATCCAGATTATTGTAACTATTTGGATCGGTGTTTTAACCGATCCAGATTATTGTAGTAATCAGTATCGCCTTCATCAGGATCGGTTTTATTCCGATACTAATATTCGTATATAACCGATCCTGATTCCATATTTTCCACTAGTGAGTAAAACACAAACTAAGGAAGGGAATACAAGATCTGTCGAGTCCGATGTACGAATCAAAAACATCGGGACCCGTAAACCTAAACAAAAGGTCCTATAATCTATAATCAAGCGGTGTGGCCATCGGGAACAGCTCCAGGCATCCCCAGCTGCGGAGCACCAGTCTCTGTACCTAAAACCCATGAAAACAACGTATAGAGTGAGCGACTAATCGCCCAATATGTGACCCAGAATTATCCCTTCAGGGATCCTCTTTGGTCAAAGCACTTTTAATTGTAAACTACGTAAAATTGGTAAACGGTACTTTTAAATACACATGTTTTATTATATATATACAACCTATCATATTATCTATTAAAAGAAAATACATATAGTACATGCGATGATGCGATTATCCTATCATGACAACATGTAAAGATTTCCCAAAATAAAATACAAGGAGATTATTATCTAATTGATCCAAATCGGAATCCAGCACCAACATACTGTGTGTAGAAATATTAAAATAATAATACAGTTAGATTTAACACACTGTGCTATGCCAATCGGACCAAAAGTCCCATAAGATATTAGTCCAAGTACTGTGGGCAGGGAGCCAATGATACACGATGCCTAATGACATCGAACATTAACTCTCAAGTGTATATAAAGCCCACTAGCAGATGAATATATCTCAATCCGTGTATTTTCCTTACTCTAAAACGATTATTCAACCAAACATATAAAAATAGAAGAAATCATACAAGCAAGTCGTAAAATAAGTTAATCCATTTCCTCATGAGCAGAAACAGAACTCCATCATCCGGCCAGACCAATGGGAAGGGCTCGAGTCGGGCCCTGTGCAATAAAATAAAACCTGCCACCGCAACCGCCGAAGTTGTACTAGGCATGTAGCTCCTAATCTAGGGGAGACCAAGCCCGAAACGTTTTCGTGCCTCTGGGCTCGAGTTCGGCCCGCACGTAATGGTAAAATGATCGAAAAGAATATATAGTATCAATGTTTATACATATAATATTATCCTAAAAAGACCTCCAAGGGATCAAGTGATCCCTCGGCCAAATGGCTAACAAGCCGCCTCGTACCCCATCCTACGAGACGGAATGCAGTCACTCGGTCTTCTTACTCAACACTCACCAATGCATATAATTGCTTATTTAATAATAGTAATATCGTCCTTTACGAGAGGAGGACAACTAATATGCTAGAGGAAATATAATAATATAATTTATAAAATTAACTTACTTTACTTCTATAAAACTGTAAATTTCCCTTTATTTATATTTAGTGGTACGGATTATAACACGTACCGTTTACATTGACACCCCTAAGTCCAAGAAAATGACATTTATGACCAATTCATTCTTCACTTTGAGTCCATTAATAATAGCGAGAAAATTTATTGATAGTTGTAAGTGGTCAAGCCATGCTGTAAGTTGTTATGTGGGTGGGTCCTAGATGTTTACCTACTTCAATTCCAATGTAATTAATTGACTAGTCCAACAAATTGATTTAGCTGATGTATTCAATGTATTCAGAGCACGGCTCCTTAATTTTTTAGGGACCAACTAACTATCCCCCGGCTCCTATTCCCCATTCATCTTCCGGTCAATAACTGCTTTTGTTGACCGCTAATTAAGAGAGGATCACAAATTTCAGCGATAAAAGACAAAACAAAATGCGTTATTATCGCGGCGAGTGCAAATATTCATATGTAATACATCAAGTATTCATATATAATACATGAAGTATTCATATCTAAGATATCAAGTATTTTTAAAAAAAAACTTGACACATTACTTATCCATCTTTTACACATTTTTAGATGTGGTTTTTTTTTCTCCGTTCACTCTAACTAATATTTCTGACAATTTGTGAGGAATTTTGCAAATCTAAAACCACGAACGTCTTCTACGCAATTTTCTCTTTCAAATGAGATTCATGATGACATACTTTCGAGTTGTCCGTTGCACAAGTATTCATAGCTTGTCATTTAAGTATTCATACCTCATCAAGCAAGTATTTATACCTCATCAGTATTTCACAAATAAAAAACTGGACACATCATTCACTCATTTTTTACCGATTGAAATTTCATTACCACTCAATCATTGTTTACTTGATATCTAAGGTATGAATACTTGTTCGACGAGGTATGAATACTTGTTCGACGTGGTATGAATACTTGCACGACGAGGTATAAATAATTTTACGAGGTATGAATACTTGCGCGACGAATAACTCAAAAGTACTTCATTATGGATCTCATTTGAAAGAGAAAATTGTGTAGAAGACGTATGTGATTTTAGATTCGCAAATTTCTTCATAGATTGTCAGAAATATTGGTTAGAGTGAACGGAGAAAAAAAAAACCATATCTAAAAACGTGTAAAAGATGGGTAAGTAATGTGTCCAGTTTTTTTTTAAATACTTGATATCTTAGATATGAATACTTAATATATTATATATGAATACTTGATGTATTATATATGAATACTTGTGCGCGTCAGTTGTAAATTTTTTCAAATATAAGCGGTCCCCCTAGTTAATTAGCTGTCCCCCACGTAATTAATGTTTAATACACATTTTCTTTTGTCTTTTTGTGCTTGAAGTTGTGGTCCCCTAGATAATTAATGATTGGGGGATGAATGGGGATACGAGCCGGGAAAAAAAATCTTTATCCAAAAAATTAAGGAGCCGTGCTCTGAATACATTGAATACATCAGCTAAATCAATTTGTTGGACTAGTCAATTAATTACATTGGAATTGAAGTAGGTAAACATCTAGGACCCACCCACATAACAACTTACAGCATGGCTTGACCACTTACAACTATCAATAAATTTTCTCGCTATAATTAATGGACTCAAAGTGAAGAATGAATTGGTCAAAAATGTCATTTTCTTGGATTTAGGAGTGTCAATGGGTACGGTAAGGGTCAGGTGGAGGCATTTTCATATCGATATCCTACCCATAACCATCAAAAATTGATCTTATTCTACCCTACCCTTATCCGGTTGAATTAAGGAACCCTTATTCGGTTATATACCGATAGAAATATTTTTGTTTATAAAAATAAATGATTTTTCTTTTATTTTTAGGTCAAAAGAAGCCATCTTTTAAAAATCATAAAAAAAAAATTCAAAATTCAAAATATTGTAAAATCGGTATTCTACATGTTTAATATATAACCAATTTATTGAGCTACTTAGGTCCAATGTTTCGAACATAAAATTTTAATATTTGACACATAAGCACTTTGGCCGAAGTGATTCCAAAAACAATTTAACCGGACTATATATATATTACAACATTTTTTTATAGAAGAATATCTACTATCACAATACAATGTCTGTATTATAACCATCAACATACGAGTAAAAAAGCTACAAATTCACGGTGTTTTTTTTTTTTTTTTTTCAAAATCTGGTTAAGATTTTATCACCTACTATTCTGGAACTGTAAAACCATATTACTAATTACTAAAGTAGGAATGAGCAATTGTTTTTAATACTATTTCTGTTATAAATTCTCTTTTGCACTATAATTTAATTCGTGTGAAAATTTCTGAATTTTTAATATTCTACTTTACATTTAACCAGGACCGTATGTCGGCCCTCAGTTTTTCAGTTAATGTTTTTGTCAAGTTCCAAGCTAAATAAATTTTGTTGTTATTAATTTCATCTAATAGTTTTCCATTAGGAAATAGATATCAAGGTTAAAAAATTAATCTTATTCTAACGGTAGGTTATAAACTATTTCTATTGGTAGGTTTTAAACATTAATCTTATTCTAACGGTAGGTTATAAACTACCGGTAGAATTAAGGAACCCTTATTCGGTTATATACCGATAGAAATATTTTTATTTATAAAAATAAATGATTTTTCTTTTATTTTTAGGTCAAAAGAAGCCATCTTTTAAAAATCATAAAAAAGAATTCATAATTCAAAAAATTGTAAAAATTGGTATTCTACATGTTTAATATATAACTAATTTATTGAGCTACTTATGTCCGATGTTTCGAACATAAAATTTAAATATTTGACCAATAAGCACTTTGGCCGAAGTGCTTCCAGAAACAATTTAGCCGTACTATGTATATATTACAACATTTTTTTATAGAAGAATATCTACTATCACAATACAATTAATGTCTATATTATAACCATCAACATACGAGTAAAAAAGCTACAAATTCACGGTGTTTTTTTATATATATATTGTAATATATATATATATATATATATTGTAATATATATATATATATATATATATTGTAATATATATATATATATTACAATATTAAAATTTTGAAAAAAAAAAACACCGTGAATTTGTAGCTTTTTTACTCGTATGTTGATGGTTATAATATAGACATTAATTGTATTGTGATAGTAGATATTCTTCTATAAAAAAATGTTGTAATATATATATAGTCCGGTTAAATTGTTTCTGGAACCACTTCGGCCAAAGTGCTTATGTGTCAAATATTAAAATTTTATGTTCGAAACATCGGACCTAAGTACCTCAATAAATTGGTTATATATTAAACATGTAGAATACCGATTTTTACAATTTTTTGAATTTTGAATTTTTTTTTTATGATTTTTAAAAGATGGCTTCTTTTGACCTAAAAAAAAAAGAAAAATCATTTATTTTTATAAATAAAAATATTTCTATCGGTATATAACCGAATAAGGGTTCCTTAATTCAACCGGATAAGAGTAGGGTAGGATAAAATCAATTTTTGATGGTTATGGGTAGGGTATCGATATGAAAATGCCTCCACCTGACCCTTACCGTACCCATTGACACCCTTAAGTCCAAGAAAATGACATTTTTGACCAATTGATTCCTCACTTTGAGTCCATTAATAATAGCGAGAAAATTTATTGATAGTTGTAAGTGGTCAAGCCATGCTGTAAGTTGTTACGTGGGTGGGTCCTAGATGTTTACCTACTTCAATTCCAATGTAATTAATTGACTAGTCCAACAAATTGATTTAGCTGATGTATTCAATGTATTCAGAGCACGGCTCCTTAATTTTTTAACCTTGATATCTATTTTCTAATGGAAAATTAATTATTAGATGAAATTAATAACAACAAAATTTATTTAGCTTGGAACTTGACAAAAACATTAACTGAAAAACTGAGGGCCGACATACGGTCGTTGTTATATGTAAAGTAGAATATTAAAAATTCAGAAATTTTCACACGAATTAAATTATAGTGCAAAAGAGAATTTATAACAGAAATAGTATTAAAAACAATTGTTCATTCCTACTTTAGTAATTAGTAATATGGTTTTACAGTTACAGAATAGTAGGTGATAAAATCTTGACCAGATTTAAAAAAAAAAAAAAAAAACCTGTAGCTTTTTTACTCGTATGTTGATGGTTATATATAGACATTGTATTGTGATAGTAGATATTCTTCTATAAAAAAATGTTGTAATATATATATAGTCCGGCTAGATTGTTTCTGGAAGCATTTCAGCCAAAGTGCTTATCGGTCAAATATTAAAATTTTATGTTCGAAATATCGGACCTAATTAGTAGCTCAATAAATTGGTTATATATTAAACGTGTAGAATACTGATTTTTACAATTTTTGAAATTTTTAATTTTTTTTTTTATGATTTTTAAAAGATGGCTTCTTTTGACCTAAAAATAAAAGAAAAATAATTTATTTTTATAAATAAAAATATTTCTATCGGTAAATAACCGAATAAGGGTTCCTTAATTCAACCGGTAGTTTATAACCTACCGTTAGAATAAGATTAATGTTTAAAACCTACCAATAGAATAAGATTATTTATTAGCCACCTGAAATATATGAATATTTTTGTTTCGTTTTGTAGTTAGTACCGATACAAAATGTGTGTATGTTTAACAAAAAAATTATCATTTATATAATTGGCTAGCACCTTACAGTTTGCTAGCCATAATATATATAATAAATCTAATTATTATTGTTCAAAATAACTTTTAAATGTCACACTTTATGGTTCTTTTGTTCAAATTAGCAACTTTATTGTTAAAGACAGATATAGAGAGATGCATTCATGCGGCTTTAAACACTACAGCAGATGGGACCATCAGCGACAAGTATACCGGTCGCTGATAGCTAAGGCGCCGGTCGCTGATGACCAAAAACGGTCGCTGATACATCGGTCGCTGAAGGCATCGTTGTTGATGCTTGCCTGATGACGTCATCAGTCGCTGAATGACGTCATCCCGATCGCTGATGACCTTTCAGCGACTAATTTTTTTTTGTCGCTGATACTCTTCTGTCAGGTTTATGGGTTCTTTTTGTTATTTACTTTTCCCCCATTTAATAATTGGTACCACACATACTAGTATACAACATAAACATAAACATCGATCGATACATACAACATAAACATAAACAACAATATCTAAACATAAACAATATACCATCACGAGAAAACATAAACATCGAGAAACTGTAACATAAAATCAAGTAATAGTACCATCTAAATATCGAGTAACATAAACACTAACAGTACCATTTAACATGTAAATATCTAAACATCTAAGCAGTACCATCTTCGCCAACATCCGACCAATGCTCCTCCCCATCATCCCCATCATCCCCATCATCGCCGTCATCGGGCATGAAGGCATGGTGCGAGCTAGAACCTCCCTGTGAGGTTATAAGAAAGTAAATGTGTTAGTTGTTTAGATAATTAGGATTTAGGGATTTAGGGTTTAGGGTTCACAATTAAAACATATTGAAAAATCGAATTTCATACCTGAGCAACTCTGATAGCTAAGGTGATCTGCCCGGTGATCTGGGGCATGATAGATGACAATACCTGAGAAGATATTGCATCAATATCCTCTTGTCTGAGGTGTGGAGCCGTCGGCACAGAAGAATATGACTGTGAAGAACGTGACAGAGTACTGTTAGACCCACCATCACGAACCATGGCCTTCGTTTTGCCTAGAATATTAAAAATAAGACAATTAGTATTATCTTACAAATTTAAAAATAAATTTAAAATTTCAAGGAATGTGTATTCTACCTAGAGCACCGAGGCCATAGTTATCGCCGTGAGCATTCTGATCATCAACTGCCGAATAGTACCAGACGGCGTCGTCATAACGGGGACATATGTTTCTGTCCTCTTCATACTTCTGAACCATAGCTCTCTTAAAATTTTCCTGCAAATTTTGTAAAATATAACAATAATGTTCTGTAAAACAAAGAATGAATTTTATAAAACGATTCTTATGTTCTATTACCTGTGCCTTTTTAGCCTTAGTGGAAATAAATTGACCCGTCTTCTTCCTCGTATGGGTCGGCTTGAACAGTAGGTTTGAGGTTATAGAGAAATAGCAGGTTTGAGGTTTGAATGCCCAATACCCAAATCAGTACCCAATCAACCATACAAATCGAAAACACAGATTATAGAGAAGTCCGGTTACCTGATTGCAATTAGTTCAGAAATCCAATTTGAGTTGCAACAACTGTTCAGAATTAATGCGACGTAGTCATAATTCCAATCAGACATATAATCAAATGATAATGTATATCAAAATATCTTTTTTTCATTTCCTCAAATTTCTTTCTTCTTTTTTTCTCTTCATTTATTTGGTTTCTGTTTGTTTATTTTTCGATAATATAATCGGAGAGATTAAATATTTTCATGAATTAGAAAGGTCGGTTAGGGACGGCAATGCATGCAACCACGTGCCAAAAAAAATGCTACGTGGATCCCTTATTTTTTTTAAGTTTGTCATTTTACAATTTAAACCTTCAAAGTATAGAATTATATATATTGATCCAAAATAATTTCAAAAATAATATTAAAATTACCGGGTGTTACAATTTTTCCCCTCTTAAAAAGAATTTTGTCCTCAAAATTCAAACGGATTATATTCAAATCAAACGGGACATAATAAACAATAATCAAATCGAATTTATCAGATACAGATCAATCGGAGAAGATAATCAACTGGAATCAAATCACTTGTTTATCACTAAATTCAGATAAGTCAGGAAATTTGTCAGACTTATTCAAAATAGATCGGAACACAGATATAATACCGATAACAATTTCAAAAATCAATTATTCAGAACGTCAAATTTCAACTTGGATCAGACAGATGTAAGTCAAGATACTTGTTAAACTATTTTCAGATAGATCAGGATTCAATTCAATTCAATTCTAACAGAATACTGATACAATTGAAACTTGGACCCAAACACAGTCCGAGGAACGAATGCTCTGATACCAAAATTGTCACGACCTCGCCGCCGGGCCGGAGTCGTGACAAGAGAGGCACCCTTACATCCATCCATCGTCCCATCAACCTACGTCGCAAACAAAAACACCAAGAAACAATACTGAATAAGCTACAAAGCTCAGTAACCGGTTATTTAACGACGCGCTTCTCTATAATTGGCTTAATTAAACAACCATTCAAACAAACTGGATTAATAATTTAATCCACATAATTAAATATCAAATTATGTATGCATATTTAACTGACAATATCAATTGGGTTTAGGTTTTCAATAACAACAGTTTTATTCCAGTTGGAATACCTAAAACAGGTGATTCCCAGTATTCCAATCAATTAAAAACAATTTCAGTCTCCAGGCCCCATATTCCGGTTAAATATACCATCATAATCAGATTACCCAAATCAGTACCCAATCAACCATACAAATCGAAAACACAGATTATAAAGAAGTCCGGTTACCTGATTGCGATTAGTTCAGAAATTCAAATCGAACTACAACCACTGTTCAGAATCAACGCGACGTAGTTAGAATTCCAATCAGATCCACACTCAAATAACAACCGGTATGAAAATCTTTCTTTTTTTATTTTTCTTAGATTTCTCTCATTTTTCTTTTCTTTTCATTTTCGGATTCTTTGTTTTATTTTTTCTCCATGAACCGAATCGAGAGAAAGGAGACTTATTTATATGGTCAAAAAGATTAGAGTGGAGGGGTTATCATGAGCCGCGTGGCAAGGAGTGCCACGTTAGCTATTTCTTTTTTAAGTTTTGCAATTTTACAATTAAAACCTTTCAATTTCTAATATTAATTATATATAAGTCTAAAATAATTAAAAGAGTATATATTACCGGGGTGTTACAAATAGAGTACCGGTCATTTTCTGGCCGGCACCTTTTTTTTTTTAGACAAATAACTAAAATGCTGAAATATAACACTAAAAAATCGATTTTTTTTAAATATTTGTTAGATTACTTTTTTGATATATAATTAGCATATTTATACTAAAAAAGCTAAATTACTTGAAATTATGTTAAATTATGCTGAATTACACTAAATTACGCTATATTACGCTAAATTATGTTGCTTTAGCGTAATTTAACGTAATTTAGTGTAATTCAGCGTAATTTCAAGTAATTTAGCGTATTTTAGTATAAATATGCTAATTATATATTAAAAAAGTAATCTAACAAATATTAAAAAAAATATCAATTTTTAATGTTATATTTCAACATTTTAGCTATTTGTCTAAAAAAAAAAAAAAGTACCGGTCATTTTTTGGCCAGTATCCTATTTAAATCGGAAACCGGCCAGAAAATAGCCGGTATGGACATTTTTTTTATTTTCTAATTAACTTTGGATATAAATGAATATGTCGGCAGTCTTTCGTATCTACCTCAATTTGCCCTTGCAAAATTTCATCCACAAAATTCCCTCATGAAAGACCTTCCCATTCCTTCCTTCGCTTCCACACAAACCACATGGTTATGCTAAACCATACAATCCAACCTCTTTCATTTTGACCTCCAACTGCCACATCCTAACACCATTAGTCCATACCCCAAACGATTAAACAATCGGTTCCAAACAGATCTAGCATAAACACACTCAAAAAGTAAGTGCTTAGCAGTTTCATAAGCACACGTAGTACACATAACGCACATCAGCTCACAGTCAATTCCCCTTTTAGCCATTTGGTCATGTGTGAGAATTCTCTCTTTCAGATAAATTAGTTATGTGGCATACTCTGATAACAATTAATTGGTGTCTAATAAATTAGTGAAACTGTTTATTGCAGCTATAGCTAGCTGTCCAATCAAAAAATGGTTTCATGGGCCACTGTATTTCAGTTTGTACTCTTCTTGAGTTATTTCTCTCTTGATTGCTCCAGTGAGAACTTCATCTTCAATGGATTCAAACAAGCTTCCAACCTGCTAAGCTTAGATGGTGCCACCACAAAGATAACAACGGATGGCGTGCTACAACTAACCAATGACAAACAAAATATCATTGGTCATGCTTTCTTCTCGTCCCCAATTTCAATGATCAAAACTAATAAAAACATGTCGGTAGCAATCTCTTTCAGCACGTCTTTCATTTTAGACATCATCAAGGTGGGTAGTGTTGGAGGCCATGGCCTGACCTTTGCGATTGTACGCTCTAAACAACTCCCCGGGGCTTCTTCTGGCCAGTACCTTGGCCTGCTCGGGCCTAACAACAATGGAAATTTCTCAAATCATGTTTTTGCGGTGGAGTTTGATACAGTTCAGGCCAGTAGACTATTTAATGAGACAAATAGGAATCATGTCGGTGTTGACTTGAACAACCTGAAATCAAACATCTCAAAGAAAGCTGCCTATTATACCAATCAAACTTCTAACTCTAAGGTTGGGTTTGACCTCGAGAGTGGGCAACGGATTCAGGCATGGATCGACTACAATGGCACCAATAAGATCCTTGAAATAACTGTTGCACCTCTTTCAATTCCTAAACCTTCCCGGGCCCTAATTTCATATCCTGTAGACCTTATACATATTTTTGAGGAAGAAATGTATGTTGGGTTCACTTCCTCGACGAAGAACCAAGTAAGTTACCACTATATAATAGCATGGAGTTTTAGCACCGAGGGATCGGCCCAAGCCATTGATGTCTCTCATCTACCAAAACTTCCACAGCCACCCAGCAGAATGACATCTTCCAGATCTAAAGTGATCAAGATTAGCATTTTATCCTCCTTAGGGACTTTAGCCTTGATCGCCCTTTTAATCGGAGTCTTCTTATACCTACGGCAAAGAGCCAAGTTGGCTGAGACAATTGAGGATTGGGAACAGGAACACCCCCATAGGCTCCAATACAAGGATCTTTACAGGGCAACCAAAGGGTTCAAAGAGACCGAGTTAATTGGCTCCGGGGGATTTGGCCATGTCTACAAGGGGGTATTTCCAAAAACTAAAGAAGTAGTGGCCATAAAGAAGATCTCTAGTAATACAAGGCAAGGGTTGAGAGAGTTTGTCGCGGAGATATCAAGCCTAGGGAGAATGAGGCATCGGAACTTGGTAAAGCTGCGTGGATGGTGCAAAAGAAACCAGGATCTTCTCCTAGTATATGAGTTCATGCCTAATGGTAGTCTTGACGCACTTCTTTTTTACCGCAACAACAAAAAAAGGGCCATACTTAATTGGGAGCAACGCCTCAACATCCTTAAGGGTGTTGGATCAGGTCTTCTCTACTTGCATGAAGAATGGGAGCAGCTGGTTGTGCATCGAGATGTCAAATCCAGCAATGTCTTGCTTGGGTCAGACTTGAACCCAAAGTTGGGAGATTTTGGGTTGGCCAGGTTCAATGAGCACGGTACAAACCCTAAAACAACACACGTTGCGGGTACTCTTGGTTACATGGCTCCGGAGCTGTCAAACACAGGCAAGGCCACAACCAGCTCAGATGTGTTTGCTTTTGGGGTGTTGCTCTTGGAGGTGGTATCTGGCAGGAGACCAATTGAGAACACTGCACCAACTGATGAGATCAATTTACTTGAGTGGGCTAGGGATTGCCAAGTAAAAGGTCATCTCATGAAGGTAATTGATGCATGTATTGCAAAAGAGTGTGATATTCAGGAGATAGAGATGGTGTTGAAGGTAGGGCTAGTTTGTTGCCAATCTATTGCAGAAGTGAGACCTAGTATGAGACAAGTCATACAGTATCTCAATGGCACCGAGCAGCTCCTAGATGATCTGAACCTTGTGTATCTTAATCCCGATGCAGCAAACTTTGCGTCCCAGGAATCATCCCATTCATATGCTACTGTGTCAATGGGCTCCCTACAGGAAGGAAGGTGAACTAAAGCTGAACTGCACTGTAGTTTGTTTGTTTAAACTAAGATAAGATTGTATTATTAGTGCGTGTGCATTGTACTTTTAACTTGTATTTCAGTTACATGACTTATTCAGAGCTAGCTAGCTTGTAGTTAATATATACGCACAAGGTGCATGTACCGTTCCCATTCCAATTATGCTAAATTGTTGACAGCAGTATCCTAACTTCCAAAAATGGGTTACTGGAAAGGGAACTAAATGTTAACAGAAAAGAATTTGGTACAAGAATGCATTATGAATTATGAAACTGCACCTACAAGTTGTAAAATCCATAGAAGGAAAAATTCATTTTTTCTGCACGAATCTCAAAGCACAATAATACTGGTTTTCCCCGTTCCGAATAGGCATCGGAAAAAAAAGCAGTACGTAATATTAGGGTAGAACAATTTCAAATTTCTGAAACTTTAAAAAGCAACAACAATATGTAAATCATATTATCAAACTGTCTTGTTCTGTTTGATTATTGGCTAGTAGAACTTGAGTTCAAAATTATTTGAATAGATTAATTCGTTCAAAATTTGATTTGAAATAGTTTAATATATAATTATATTATTTAATTAGAAGTATTTTAGTCATTGTGTATGAAATATAGTTAATGAAGCATCATCATATTTTAATTGTAGTAGACAAGATAGTAGTACTTCATTTAATAAAAACGGATTTTTCTTTCTTTCTTTTTTGGGCCTTTTGTTGGGCCAGAAGGCAGTGCCGGTGAAGGGACCAGATCCTCTCAAGTAATTCAGAATCCAAGCCAATTTTTCTTGATCGGATGCACGGGATTATATTCATTAATATTCGTGCCAAAACAGATCTGACGGTCCAGGTATGAATTCTTCGGTAAACCATATATAATTTCTAAAGTTTAAGCGGTTCAACTGAATTCGCCTGGACCGGACCAGCTGTATGTAAAACCCAACCGATAAACCCAAGCAAGTAAGAAAGGAAAGATTTGTCGCTCATTAGTATGAGTAGAACTAGGGTGCTCCTAAGCTCACCAAGCCCTTCCGTGAGCACGACTCTAAAACCTATCGAATTGACTTTAAACGATATTTCTAAACAGTTAGATGTTCAATCTATATTAAAATGTGCTTGGAGACCAAATTTTACATTTTTTGAAATTTTTTTACTATTTATTAAGATGGTTTGAAAATCGCTGTTTTTCAATAGTGCAGAATTTTAATAAAAACAGCGATTTTCAAACCATCTTAATAAATAGTAAAAAAATTCAAAAAAATGTAAAATTTGGCCTCCAAGCACATTTTAATATAGATTGAACATCTAACGGTTTGAAAATGTCGTTTGAAGTCAATTCGATAGGTTTTAGAGTCGCGCTCACGAAGGGCTTGGTGAGCTTAGGAGCACCCTAGTTCTACTCCATTAGTATTTCTTCTTGCTTCTAAAACCCCAAAAGAGAGAGAGAGAGAGAGAGAGAATCGCACTTCACTTGGAATCCGTCACTTGATTCTCCAGCGGGGATATCCAAATCCACGACCAAAATCTAATCGAAATAATATTTTTCCTACAGGTCAGTTTTTAATTTGAAGTTTTCTCCCCTTCTAGCTACACTTAGGGTTTCCGATTTTGATGTATACTTCAATTAGTTTCTAATCGCGAAAATGAAAGTAACGGACTGTTAAATCTGACTTATTTCTTTTGATTTACTCAACTCTCTCCTTCGCTGGCTGTGATTAGCTAATTTGTTTCAGGTAACTATCTATCTGTCTCTATGTATTCTCTCTCTCTCTCTCTCTCTCTTTTCACATTAATTTTGTTTGATTGACAATGATGAGTGCCTAAATTTGTGATTGATGTTGATGCTTCTCTTATAATTGTGATCAAGTCCTTGTTCTAGCATAATTGTGATCAAGTCCTTCTTCTATTCATACGTAATTTAGCGTAATTTATCGTATTTTAGCATAATTCTACATAATTATTGTAATTTCAAGTAATTTAGTGTAATTCAGCATAAATTAACATAATTTCAAGTTATTTTGCGTATTTTAATATAAATAAAAAAAAATTCGGATACATCAAAAGAAGTAATCTAACAAATATTAAAAACAAAATTCGAATTTTTATGGTTCAATTTCATTAATATTGTCTCTCAAATCTAAAAAAAAAAAAATGGGACCGCTCAGCCAATCTGCCGCCCCGGGGTCCGCTCAATTGAAATGGGGCCGCTCAGCCAAAATGCGGCTCCCAGTAAATGGGGCCGCTCAGCCAATCTTTCCCAGATTTGGTGCCGTTTTGGTTTATTTTTATTTTTTTTGTGCTATAATTACAAATTTTGGGTCAAAGAGATGGGAGAACCTCTGGTCCTCTTTACCCTCCCTTAACTTAGAGCTTTATGATGACGGGGTGGATGAAGACACAACAGCTTCTGAGAGTTTTGTAAAATTTGTGAACACTTTGTTGCTAAGACGCATGCCCTTGAATTTGGATGTGTTTCACTTGTTCTGTGATGATATCTGCTTAGAGTAGGTAGGGCAAGTATCAAATTGGATCCATTATGCCGTGAACCATAACACTCGAGTTCTCCATCTCCAACTCTGTGATTCCGTGCCATGTTGCATCTACACCTGCACATCATTAGAGGAATTGTACCTCTATTTCATTTCTATAGATTCATTTGTCCAAATAGTAAATCTTCCTAATCTTAGGAAACTAAGCATTTGTGATATGGTTCTTAACTCTAATTATGTGAAGAACCTTCTTTCTGGATGCACGAAACTGGAATTTCTTCATTTTGATGGATGTTTTTTATGTAGTGAAAGTGTAATTGCTCATGATTGTCTCAAGCATCTAACTATTGAGAATAGTTATAAGAAAAATGATGAAGTCAACTCTTTATTAGTGCTCCCAATCTCCTTTCATTTTTCTACAAGGGCCAACTATCATTACCATATAAAACAACTCTAAACATGCCATCTCTAACGTTTGCATGTTTAGTGAGTTGTGATTCTTCAATGATCAAATGCTTGGAGGGGATGACTACTTGCCTTCGTTTCCTTACAAATGTTGAACTTCTAGAGGTACATTTTGACTGCAATTGGTACAAGGTATACATCTCGTATTATCATTTTTCAAATAGTGCTAATTTGAATTTATTTCAATATGCTTGACTCTGTTCTGACTTTGTGTTTATATTTTTCTTTTTCTTTCTTTTTTTCAAATTTAGGAATTGTCAGCAGCTATTTTGCCGCTCGAATTGCCGATATTTCCGAAACTCAAGAATATGACTGTTGTTATTTGTAATGTTTTATTGTTGCCAAATTGTAACTTGGATCTTAAAGAGTTCGCCAAATTTGAAGATGCTTACAATACAACAAATATGAGTATATGTAATTGTTTTTCCCATTAGTATTAAATTTTTAAGCTTAGCCTTTTAACTTGCAAATATAGTTTAGTTAATATCTCATTTGTTTTTATTTGTTGCAGTGTTATTATTGTGAAAAGGGAGCTAGTATAAATGAGCCAACTAACGCCTCATCGACAATTACAATATCTCCATGCAAAAAGCTTGAGATATATAGTTGATGTCAAGTGTTGGGAATATAATAAGATGGTACAACGATTGATAGACACTTTGATGGATGGTACACATGAATTGGAAAATCTGAAAATCCATTTGTCCAAGTACAAATACGAAATGCAGGAAATTCTTTATAGGTTCAATTGTTATCTTAAACTTTAATAAAAGAAAGACAATCTAGTTTTTAATAGTACTATATATGACTTTGTAAGTCCAGTTTAATTTGTGATGGGTACTATTTATGTTTGGTGTGAATGTGTGCATCTTTTGTTGTATCAAACTAATTTGTTCAGATTTGTGATTTTCTACTAATTTATCGTTCTATGTCATGTTCATGAACTCATGGTGGGTTATCTCATGTTATACTGTCCTAACGTAAGAAAACATTTCAGAAACAATAAACCATCACTTAACGACTACGCTAAATATGTTAAAAAATAATTTGATCGGAACTGTCTAATTAATTGGAATTAATTATAGTAATATCTTATTTAATTGCAGTACTATAATATTTGACAGATTTTTTCTTTCTTTCTTTCTTGGGCCTCATTTTGGGCCAGGCCCAGAGACAGCGCATGTGATTTGAACTCGCTAAACCCATATATAATTTCTTAAACCAGTTCAACTGCACCTGGACCGGACCAGCTGTAAAGAAGTATGTTTCATCTCTCCACATTTATAAATAGAATTAATTTAGATGAGTTGTAATTTATACTTCTTAGCCTATAAATAGATCTAGTTTTTGTAAAGTTGTATTATACACACATCAAAAACATATGAATAAAAATAGTCATTTTTATACATGTGATTACTTTCTTTATCTCTATTTTATAACAAAATAAGGGCTAATTTCTGGCTTAGAAACCCCAAGGGAAATAGAGGATCGCACTTCTCCATATATGGACTTGATTTTCTACAGGTCAGTACTTAAGTTGTTGTTTTCTCCGCTCCTTTCTAATAAAATCCTAGGGTTTACAATTGTGAGCAATTATGTATGTATACTTCAGTATCTAATCACAGACGTGTGACCTTAACCTAAAATTTGTGATTGATGTTGATGATTCTGTTATAATTGTGCTCGATCTTAGGTACTTTTATCTTTCCTGTCTTTGTTGATTCATTTGACTGTAAATCTGGTTGCGGGTCCGATTGAAGTTTTACTTGGTTGTATGCATGATCATATGTAGTCCAAACTCCAAAGTTCTTATTGTGTTTTTCAATTTTTTTTTTTTTTTTTAAGCAAGTAAAAGGTGTTCGAGTGAATGCCTCTCAGGTCTACTAATTAAATAACATAATGGAGACGGCTAATATCTCAAGCAGTGGAAGTTGTGACTTCATAAGCAAATTGCCCGACCCGATACTTCACCACATCTTGGGGCTACTCAGCACTAAAGAGGCGGTGCAGACATGCGTGTTGTCAAAGAGGTGGGAACACCTCTGGACCTTTTTACCCTCACTCAACTTCAATTTCACCGATTTTCACCACGATGATGATGATGATGATTTTGATGATGATGATGATGATGATTTCGATGTGGATGCTGGTTCTGATAGATTTGTAAAATTTGTGAACACTGTGTTGTTGAGGCGTGAGGCCATGGACTTGGATGTATTTCGCTTGTCTTGTAAAGGCATGATCATCTATGACTACCCAGAGGATGAAGAGGATGAAAGAGACTGGATCCGTTATGCCATGAATCATAATGCTCGAGTTCTCCATCTTTACCCCTCTGGTATTATTCCTTGGTCCACCTACACCTGCACATCGTTACAGAAACTGTACCTCTATGGTCGTCATTTATATGCATCTGACGAAAAATTAAATCTTCCTAACCTTAAAAAGCTAAGCATTTTTAATGCATATCTTCTCTCTAATTACGTGAAGAACTTTCTTTCTGGAAGCCCAAAACTGGAATTTCTTCGGGTAGATAATTGCAGGTTCGCTGAGTGCATAATTGCTCATGAACATCTAAAGTATCTAGTTCTTCTAAAGTGTCATATAAAAGAAGAATTGTTTGTTAGTGCTCGTAATCTCCTTTCATTTTCCTATGAGGGTGAACTATCATTACCATGTAAAACAACTCTAAACATGCCATCTCTATCATTTGCACATTTAATGAGTCAGTATTCTTCAATAATCAAATGCTTGGAGGGGATGGCTACTTGTCTTCGTTACCTTACAAATGTCGAACTTCTAGAGTTACATTTTGACCGCGTTGGGTACGAGGTATGCACCTCATATTCTCATTTTGCAAATAATTCTATTTTTAATTTCTTTAGATCTTAACCTGATATAAAGGGTGTAGGAGTTTTGTAATCTAACTGCAGAATAGCAAAATTCTAATTGAATTCATAAATAAATAATTTAAGAAATAAAGTTAAAGCATGTATTTCCGAAAAATTTCTACCGGTATATTCTGCACTTAACTGATAGGTGTTAAATCCACAAGCTGTATTGTTGCTAGAATTGCCAATATTTCATAACCTGGAGAATATGAATGTTGCTTTTGGTGTGTTTGCCTGTTTTCAGTTGGTAACTTTCATCCTAAAGTATTTTCCAAATTTGAAGAAGCTTACAATACTACAACGAGAAGGATCTGTAAGTATTTTTACCAATATGACTAATTTTTTAATCTTAGTCTTTTCATTTGCATGGTTTAAGTAAAGACTTCATTTGTTATCGGTTACAGTTGTCTTGTGGTGAAATGAGAGCTAGTACAAATGAGTTGACTAGCATGTCATCGACAATTGCAGCATCTTCAAATAAAAAGCTTGAGATAGTTGAGGTCAAGTACTGTATATATGATGAGATGGTACGACAATTGGTGGATACTTTGATGGATGGTACAAAGGAATCTAAAAATTTAAAGATCCATTTGTCCAAGTACGAGAGTAGTAGACAATATTTAAAAAATGAATGATTGAGTTTTATTTTGTGATTAATATTGTTTATGTTTGGCTTGAATAGTGTATTTGTTTTTGTTGTCTCAACTAATTTATTCTGATGTGATTTTCTATTATTTGGGAGTTCTTGGAATAGTTATGTTGGGTCATACATCATTTTGGATTGCATTACATTTCAGTAAAACAATTGAGAATGTACTTGCTGGGATGAGGTGTTAAAACATTTTGCCATATAGAGTTATTCTCAAGCTGACGCACCTTCATTAGGTGCCAGTAACATTCTGTTAAGATAACTGGTACAACCCTCTTGTACCAATAATTTTTCTCATGATTCAGTGTTGAAAAACCCTTTGTATCAAACTCATAAATCTGCAATGCTCTATATGGATAGGGAATATATGGAAGATTAAATTGCAATTTTTTACTGTAGCCGGAATGAGATTTATATATCACATGTAGTTGCTTCAGGGAATTGCAATCTTTTGCATCAGGGACACGGATCAGGTTCAAAGAATAGGCTCTGGGTTATCTCAGGTTGTAGATTAATTTAGATTTGGTTGCAGTCCTGTAGTTGACTTTATTTGGCATCTCAATTTGGATTGGTACTTGCATAGAGATCATTTGTTAATATAATGAAAGCTAAAGTTTTGTTCTCTGTTTCGACTGTACCTGATACTGTATTATTACAAATCAGTCTAAGGTCACACATTTATCTTAACCAAAAATTATATCAAAAATATTTTTATTTCTAACTCTCTCAACTCACCGAAAATTTTATTTATACCATATTAAAAAAAAAAAACCAAAAAACCACGTTTTGTAGGAAATTCTATATTTACCAGGGCCGCCCATTAATATATACTTTGTTTTTATAGTTTGCGTGTTAGATCTGTCCTGGCCGTTTTTTTGTTTTAATTTTGGGTTTATTATATGAGAAAAGGTTTTCTTACCCATGCCTTTGTCACCGTTTTTTACCCATAATTTGTCTTATCCACTTTTTAACAAACTTTAATTAATAGTACGACATTCTTTTATAAATTTTCTATCTCATCTCTCTATTTTGAAAATACTCATAAAAACTTGAGAAGAAAACAACGAATGGCTACATCTCCGACTCCAATCAACCTTCCCATGGTGAGAGCTTCGCACCGCCATGTCCTTTGCTCAGACAAGCTTGCGCGATCCGCTCACCCAGCTTCATACAAGCTTGCGCGATCTACTCACCCTCCTCCCTCTGGAATTGAAGCGATCTCTATTTCTAAAATCGTGAGGAAATCGTGAGGAAGGAACTCTCCTAATCTAGCCTCCTCCGAGCATATTTCCATAGTCGATACTGATTTGGCTTGTGTAGAGTCTGATTTGGTCCTAATCTTGTCAGATGAGTGCAACGTGTCATCATCAAATCGTATGGTCTCGTGGTCAGAGAACAACCTTTGGTATGCGATGCTAGTATAAATTAACTGATTGATGCTTGGAATTCCTAAAACATATTCTTAGTCAGATAATTCATTTATTTCTTTTATTTATTTGGCATGGCATAGTTCAGATTCGACCGGATTTCTATGGATCTATTTCAATTTAGCAAGCAAAAGGAATTGTGGATATCCAAGTAGTTTGATAAATATGCATATAATCTTAGTTCTTCATATTTGCTAGCTGAAATGGCGAAATTTTAATGCATTTTTATTTGTTTCACTTGATCTGTTTACTTTTTCAAGTGTCGAATTGTTATGTTTACAGTCTAGATCGATTAAGGTTACAGTATCTATGCAATAGTTTTACATGATGTATCTAATAGTTTTATAAGATATATGCAATAGTTTATTTGATCTATTAGTTTTCAGTTCTTTATTTTACATATCTAGATTGATTCATGCAGCTTGTTCAGTTAGTATTCCAGCTGATGCAATTGTTTTACAGGATTTTTGCACTAGTTGTACATGATTCTTGAACTAGTTTTACATAATTTTTGTAATTATTTTACAGGATTCTTATAATTTTTTTTACATGATTCTTGAACTATTTTTACAAGATTCTTGCAATTGTTTTACAGGATTTTTGCAATTATTTAACAAAATTATTGCAAATATTTTACAGGATTTTTGCAATTATTTTACAGGATTCTTGAACTAGTTTTATAGGATTCTTACAATTGTTTAACAAGATTTTTGTAAATATTTTATAGTTTGCATCTGTTAGTTTTACAGTTTACATCTGCAAATTTTACAGTATTTAAGTTTTATAGTTTGTACATGTTAGTTTTATAGTTTCAGGTGTTAATTTTACCGTATTGAAATATTATAGTTAATTTACATTTAGTTTTACAGTTTACATCTGCGAGTTTTTCAATATTGAAGTTTTATAGTTTGTATATTTTACTTTTATAGTTTCAGGTGTTAATTTTACAGTATTAAAGTCTTATAGTTTGCATGTTAGATTTACAGTTTTTTTTGTTTTTTTTGCAGAATGATATTTCGAAAGAACGTGTGGTTTTAGCGATGAATCTTCTCACTCATCCAAATAACGTTCACCAAAGAATTATGAAGTAATTACATTGTTTGTATGTTTGTGTGGAACATATATATTTGGTTGTTGAACTATATGTTTGTGTGGAACATATGTATTTGGTTGTGGAACAGATCTATTTGGTTGTTGAACAGATGTATTTGATTGTTCAACAGATGTATTTGGTTTGTACAGTTTGTATAGTTTTTATATGTTAGAGTATTGAAATTTTATATTTTGTATATGTTAGTTTTATAGTTTTAGGTGTCAATTTTACAGTATTGAAGTCTTATAGTTTGCTTCTGTTAGTTTTATAGTTTACATCTGCGAGTTTTACAGTATTGAAGTCTTATTTTACATGATATAGATGCATATATAAATATTAATAATTGAAGAAAAAATGAGATGAAAAAATTTTAAAAAAATTGGCAATTGAAGTACAGGAAGTACATATAGTTTGGCAGTTGTGGTAGTCGCAAATAGTTTGCAACTAATATGGGACCACTTGCAAGGGTCGCTGGTTGTTAGAATTTTGAACTAGATATTATACATGATTTGTTGTTGAAGATACAATATTGATTATAGAGTTTTACAGTATTCGCGCAAGTCAAATAACAGTTTTTTTGAGTAAAAACTGGGTACAGAAGCTTGGGTACAATTAGTCGCTTCCTTATTATATAAATAAAGGTCTCTTGTAGATGTGTGATTCCTAGTGATATATTTCTTAGTGCACTAATTTTTGTTGATATGCTAATTTAAGATACTTAGTACATGTTTTGTTGAGAGGCCAACAGTAGGGCGAAAGAAGGCTGAATGCTGTATGTGTATTTTGGGATCAAGCAAAGAATGTATATAGTAAATAACTAAATATTGTTTCAATACAAATTTAGAATCATGTAAGAGCATCTCCATTCCAGCAAATGTTTAGTAATTAATTTGTTCCACATCACTAAATTTAGCAATTAAAGACATTCATAATTTTTAAAGCACTCCATTCCAGAAATTTAATTAGAATTGCAATTAATGCTATGTCAGCCAAAAAAATAAAAATTGAGCGGTACAGATACATAGAGAGAATTTTAACCAATCAAATAAAAAAGAAAACGTTTTCTTTTAAAGCAAATTTGCTAATTTAGAAATTCTGATACATCCCAGCAATTATATTAGCAATTGACACATCAGATTAGCAATTTAATAACAATTACCATTGGAGATGCTCTAATAGTCCGTATCCATTGGCTCTTTGCAGTATTTTTTTTTTTATTTACAGTCATTGGTTTACTGTGAAAGAATCTCAATTCTCATGATGTTTCTCAGTGTTATATAAAACGTCCGTTTAGGCCGATTAGTCCTTAGCAGTGATCAAACCGTCACAGATTTTCCAAACTAATCGGCTGATAAACCCAAGCAATTAAGAAAATATATATTTGTCGCTCAGTATCTCTTCTTCTTCTTGCTTCTTCGCCACTTGATTCTCAATCGGGGATATTCAAATCCACGACCAAAATCTAATCGAAATAATTTGTTTCCTTCTAGCTATTCTTAGGGTTTACGATTTTGATAAATAATTTCCACAAGCACCAGTAAGAAAATTTCCATATGTCACTTGCTCAATCACCTACAAGGCATATTAAAAAAAAAAAGACATGATTATTCACATCCTTGGCATAACTTCTGACACTTGTTAGAAACCAGACTTTGAACAAATATACTTATCTTCTAATGATAACAAAATGTAAACAAAAAATATTTATGGATACGTTATGGACAAATTTATCATTTTTGGTATCTGTCCAAAATTTGTAGATTATAACAAGAAATGTATCTTTTGTTGCCTTGAAAAATAGTCATGTCAATGGAAAATAAAAATCATCCTATAATTTGGTGTTTGATATTGACTACATGATACGGGAAAATATTGTTACGTAAGAAACTAAAAAACATTCCGTTTAATCAGATACATATTCTATAATTAATTGATTGATATTGATGAAATGGTCCAGAAAAATAAAGTATTTATAGTTTTCTTAAAAACTATAAATAGATCTAGTTTTTGTAAAGTTGTATTATACACACATAAAAAATATATGAATAAATATAGTCATTTTTTATACATTCTCAATATCCTGTTTACTTTTTCTATCTCTATTTTATAACAAAATAAGGTTTAGTTTTTGGCTTAGAAACGCCAACCGAAGGTTTGTCGCCTACACTATCTTTGGCTTCTAACCCCAAGGGAAATAGAGGATCGCACTTCTCCATATATGCACTTGATTTTCTACAGGTCAGTATTTAATTTGTTGTTTTCTCCGCTCCTTTCTAATCAAATCCTAGGGTTTACGATTGTGAGTAATTATGTGTGTATACTTCAGTTTCTAATCACAGACGTGTGACCTTAACCTAAAATTTGTGATTTATGTTGATGGTTCTGTTATAATTGTGCTCGATCTCAGGTACTTTTATCTTTCCAGTCTTTGTTGATTCATTTGACTGTAAATCTGGTTGCTAGTCCGATTGAAGTTTTACTTGGTTGTATGCATGATCATATGTAGTCCAAACTCCAAAGTTCTTATTGTGTCTTTGAATTTTATTTTTTAAGCAAGTAAAACGTGTTCGAGTGAATGCCTCTGAGGTCTACTAATTAAATAACACAATGGAGACGGCTAATATCTCAAGCAGAGGAAGTTGTGACTTCATAAGCAAATTGCCCGATCCGATACTTCACCACATCTTGGGGCTACTCACCACTAAAGAAGCGGTGCAGACATGCGTGTTATCAAAGAGGTGGGAGCACCTCTGGACCTTTTTACCCTCACTCAACTTCAATTTCACCGATTTTCACCACGATGATGATGATGATGATGATGATTTCGATGATGATGATGATGATTTCGATGTGGATGCTGGTTCTGATAGATTTGTAAAATTTGTGAACACTGTGTTGTTGAGGCGTGAGGCCATGGACTTGGATGTATTTCGCTTGTCTTTTAAAGGCATGATCCTCTATGACTACCCAGAGGATGAAGAGGATAAAAGAGACTGGATCCATTATGCCATGAATCATAACGCTCGAGTTCTCCATCTTTACCCCTCTGGTATTATTCCATGGTCCATCTACACCTGCACATCGTTACAGAAACTGTACCTCTATGGTCCTCATTTATATGCATCTGACGAAAAATTAAATCTTCCTAACCTTAAAAAGCTAAGCATTTTAAATGCATATCTTCTCTCTAATTATTACGTGAAGAACTTTCTTTCTGGAAGCCCAAAACTGGAATTTCTTCTGGTAGATAATTGCAGGTTCGCTGATTGCATAATTGCTCATGAACATCTAAAGTATCTAGTTCTTCTAAAGTGTCATATAAAAGAAGAATTGTTTGTTAGTGCTCGTAATCTCATTTCATTTTCCTATGAGGGTGAACTATCATTACCATGTAAAACAACTCTAAACATGCCATCTCTATCATTTGCACATTTAATGAGTCGGTATTCTTCAATAATCAAATGCTTGGAGGGGATGGCTACTTGTCTTCGTTACCTTACAAATGTCGAACTTCTAGAGTTACATTTTGACCACGTTGGGTACGAGGTATGCACCTCATATTCTCATTTTGTAAATAATTCTCTTTTTAATATCTTTAGATCTTAACCTGTTATAAAGGGTGTAGGATTTTGTAATCTAACTGCAGAATAGAAAAATTCTAATTGAATTCATAAATAAATAATTTAAGAAATAAAGTTAATGCATGTATTTCCAAAAATTTCTACCGGTATATTCTGCACTTAACTGATAGGTGTTAAATCCACAAGCTGTATTGTTGCTAGAATATGAATGTTGCTTTTGGTGTGTTTGCCTGTTTTCAGTTGGTAACTTTCATCCTAAAGTATTTTCCAAACTTGAAGAAGCTTACAATACTACAACGAGAAGGATCTGTAAGTATTTTTTACCAATATTACTAATTTTTTAATCTTAGTCATTCATTTGCATGGTTTAAGTAAAGACTTAATTTGTTATCGGTTACAGTTGTCTTTTGGTGAAATGAAAGCTAGTACAAATGAGTTAACTAGCATCTCATCGACAATTGCAGCATCTTCAAATAAAAAGCTTGAGATAGTTGAGGTCAAGTACTGTATATATGATAAGATGGTACGACAATTGGTGGATACTTTGATGGATGGTACAAAGGAATCTAAAAAGTTAAAGATCCATTTGTGCAAGTACGAGAGTAGTAGACAATATTTAAAAAATGAATGATTGAGTTTTATTTTGTGATTAATATTGTTTATGTTTGGTTTGAATAGTATATTTGTTTTTGTTGTCTCAACTAATTTATTCTGATGTGATTTTCTATTATTTGGGAGTTCTTGGAATCGTTATGTTGGGTCATACATCATTTTGGATTGCATTACATTTCAGTAAAACAATTGAGAATGTACTTGCTGGAATGAGGTGTTAAAACATTTTGTCTATGACAGAACCAGAATTTTTTTTTTTTTTTTTGATAAAAGCATGATAGTCGGTAGAAGCTACCAGCATAGGAAAAGAAAAGGAAAAAGAAAAAAAATATTAAAAACTCAATGTCCCCATGCACAGAACCAGAAACTCTTACTAAACCTAAATCAGTTTGAGCTCGGTCATGTTTTAAGTTAGATGACTTCATATCCAGGTGCCCTCTTAATTTATATGATTTTTAAACCAACTTATGCGTTTAGTGTTTTGGCAATTTTCAGTATTTGAAAAAGTGGATAAGACCCAACAAATGTTTAGTTTTTGCTATATTAAGCTGCTATATAGAGTTATTCTCAAGCTGACGCACCTTCATTAGGTGCCAGTAACATTCTGGTAAGAGAACTGGTACAACCCTCTTGTACCAATAATTTTTCTCATGATTCAGTGTTGAAAAACCCTTTGTATCAAACTCATAAATCTGCAATGGTCTATATGGACAGGGTATATATGGAAGATTAAATTGCAATTTTTTCCATGAAATGTAGCCGGAATGAGATTTATATATCACATTTAGTTTCTTCAGGGAATTGCAATCTTTTGCATCAGGGACACGGATCAGGTTCAATGATCAGGTTATCTCAGGTTGTAGATAAATTTGGATTTGGTTGCAGTCCTGTAGTTGACTTAATTTGGCATCTCAATTTGGATTGGTACTTGCATAGAGATCATTTGTTAATATAATGAAAGCTAAAGTTTTGTTCTCTGTTTCGACTGTATATACCTGATACTGTATTATTACAAATCAGTCTAAGGTCACACATTTATCTTAACCAAAAATTATATCAAAAATATTTTTATTTCTAACTCCTATTTCTCTCTCAAAGCACAAGTTCAAGCTCAAAGTTTAATTTATGCTAATCTCTTTAAATATAGGTAATATATTTCATATTTTAAATGAAACAACACATGCATGATGGAATGCTTGTTGTTGCCACAAGGATCTCAACTCACTAATTTTAATTTATACCATATTAAAAAAAAAAAAGCCATGTTTTATGGGGAAAATATATTTCATTCCGACTTTCATTCTCCCACGCAGGCTAAAATATACGATATCATTCGCTATGTCACCATCTCCGTCTCCATCTCGCTTCTCAGCAGGGAAATATTTACCTCAAATCACCATCTCCGTTGCCAGGCCCAGAGACAGCGCATGTGATGTGAACTCACTAAACCCATATATTATTTCTTAAACCGGTTCAACTGCACCTGGACCGGACCAGCTGTAAAACCCAACCGATAAACCCAAGCAATTAAGAAAATAAATATTTGTCGCTTAGTATCTCTTCTTGCTTCTTCGCCACTTGATTCTCAATCGGGGATATTCAAATCCACGACCAAAATCTAATCGAAATAATTTGTTTCCTTCTAGCTATTCTTAGGGTTTACGATTTTGATAAATAATTTCCACAAGCACCAGTAAGAAAATTTCCATATGTCACTTGCTCAATCACCTACAAGGCATATTAAAAAAAAAAAGACATGATTATTCACATCCTTGGCATAACTTCTGACACTTGTTAGAAACCAGACTTTGAACAAATATACTTATCATCTAATGATAACAAATTGAAATTAAACTACCTCTGCTTAATTAGTTTCATAATTAACTTCTGACATACAACTAATTAATTAATGTTTCTAATTGTCTTAATCTATTCCTTTTTCTCCACTGTTGTATTCATTGGGACTTGAGAGGCTCTGCGTAGGATGGATTTTGCATCTCTTGACATGTTGTTGTGTAGCAATTAGGTACGCATTATAGATAAGTTTTAATCTTTCTTGTTTTATTGAATTGGGAAACCTAAACCGAAAACTGATTCATGCTGCTTAAAGTATTGCATTTTATCCATATTATTTTCATTTTTTTTTTGTATTATAAGTTACTTTTTTCATTTCTTTTGATATTGTGTTTATTTTTTTTTCTCAAATTGGGAAACTTCTAGGTGTTGTGCTGCCAGTGTTGGTACGTGTTGCTTCTTGTATGGTTCCTGTTTTAGTGTACATTATTAACTATTTATATTAGCATCAATGTTATTAAAATCAGATGATCCGGTAAAACTTCGGATCAACAATTTACTAGACAAATCGGTGGGTCACTTTAAAAGCGAGTACGGTCCGGGACTACTGATGTTATAGCAGCTACAATACTTCAGTTAATGCATGCGTTCTTATACATGCACAAACTCCAACCATAAGATGATGATTTATTGGTAATTGATTAGATGCTTGTAATAAAACGGGCGTTAGCCTTTTTTCCCAAAAAAAAATAAAATTAGATGCTTGTGATGGCTATTAAATAGGTTTTTTTCCTTGTTTTAATGGATCATATAGCTAGTCTGTGAGGCTTTATTTTAATGTGCTCAGGAGTCAGGAATATATCTGTTCTTGTTTATGTAAACAAAAAATATTTATGGATACGTTCTGGACAAATTTATCATTTTGGTATCTGTCTAAAATTTGTAGATTATAACAAAAATTATATATCTTTTGTTGCCTTGAAAAAATTATCATGTCAATGGAAAATAAAAATCATCCTATAATTTGGTGCTTGATATTGACTAACATGATACGGAAAATATTGTTACGTAAAAAACTAAAAAACATTCTGTTTAATCAGATACATATTCTATAATTAATTGATTGATATTGATGAAATGGTCCAGAAAAATAAAGTATTTATAGTTTTCTTAAAAACTATAAATAGATCTAGTTTTTGTAAAGTTGTATTATACACACATAAAAAACATATGAATAAATATAGTCATTTTTATACATTCTCAATACCCTTTTTACTTTCTCTATCTCTATTTTATAACAAAATGAGGGTTAGTTTTTGGCTTAGAAACCCCAACCGAAGGTTTGTCGCCTAGACTATCTTTGGCTTCTAATCCCAAGGGAAATAGAGGATCGCACTTCTCCATATATGCACTTGATTTTCTACAGGTCAGTATTTAATTTGTTGTTTTCTCCGCTCCTTTCTAATCAAATCCTAGGGTTTACGATTGTGAGTAATTATGTATGTATACTTCAGTTTCTAATCACAGACGTGTGACCTTAACCTAAAATTTGTGATGGTTCTGTTATAATTGTGCTCGATCTCAGGTACTTTTATCTTTCCTGTCTTTGTTGATTCATTTGACTGTAAATCTGGTTGCTAGTCCGATTGAAGTTTTACTTGGTTGTATGCATGATCATATGTAGTCCAAACTCCAAAGTTCTTATTGTGTCTTTGAATTTTTTTTTTTAAGCAAGTAAAAGGTCTACTATTAAATAACACAATGGAAACGGCTAATATCTCAAGCAGAGGAAGTTGTGACTTCATAAGCAAATTGCCCGACCCGATACTTCACCACATCTTGGGGCTACTCAACACTAAACAGGCGGTGCAGACATGCGTGTTGTCAAAGAGGTGGGAGCACCTCTGGACCTTTTTACCCTCACTCAACTTCAATTGCACCGATTTTCACCGCGATGATGATGATGATGATGATTTTGATAGATTTGTAAAATTTGTGAACACTGTGCTGTTGTGGCGTGAGGCCTTGGACTTGGATGTATTTCGCTTGTCTTCTAAAGGCATGATCCTCTATGACTACCCAGAGGATGAAGAGGATGAAAGAGACTGGATCCGTTATGCCATGAATCATAACGCTCGAGTTCTCCATCTTTACCCCTCTGATTTTATTCCATGGTCGACCTACACATGCACATCATTACAGAAACTGTACCTCTATGGTCCTCATTTATATGTATCTGACGAAAAATTAAATCTTCCTAACCTTAAAAAGCTAAGCATTTTTAATGCATATCTTCTCTCTAATTACGTGCAGACCTTTCTTTCTGGAAGCCCAAAACTGGAATTTCTTCGGGTAGATAATTGTTGGTTCGCTGAGTGCATAATTGCTCATGAACATCTAAAGTATCTAGTTCTTGTAAAGTGTCATATAAAAGAAGAATTGTTTGTTACTGCTCGTAATCTCCTTTCATTTTCCTATGAGGGTGAACTATCATTACCATGTAAAACAACTCTAAACATGCCATCTCTATCCTTTGCACATTTAATGAGTCAGTATTCTTCAATAATCAAATGCTTGGAGGGGATGGCTACTTGTCTTCGTTACCTTACAAATGTCGAACTTTTAGAGTTACATTTTGACCGCGTTGGGTACGAGGTATGCACCTCATATTCTCATTTTGCAAATAATTCTATTTTTAATTTCTTTAGATCTTAACCTGATATAAAGGGTGTAGGAGTTTTGTTATTATATATTGAATGCCTTCCTGATTATTAGTGTAATCTAATTGAATTCATAGATAAATAATTTAAGAAATAAAGTTAAAGCATGTATTTACGAAAAATTTATGCTGGTATATTCTGAATACTGCACTTAACTGATAGGTGTTAAATCCACAAGCTGTATTGTCGCTAGAATTGCCAATATTTTATAATCTGTAGAATATGAATGTTGCTTTTGGTTTGTTTGCCTGTTTTCAGTTGGTAACTTTCATCCCAAAGTATTTTCCAAATTTGAAGAAGCTTACAATACTACAACGAGAAGGATTTGTAAGTATTTTTACCAATATTACTAATTTTTTAATCTTAGTCTTTTCATTTGCATGGTTTAAGTAAAGACTTCATTTGTTATCGGTTACAGTTGTCTCGTGGTGAAATGAGAGCTAGTACAAACGAGTTGACTAGCATGTCATCGACAATTGCAGCATCTTCAAATAAAAAGCTTGAGATAGTTGAGGTCAAGTACTCTATATATGATACGATGGTACGACATTTGGTGGATACTTTGATGGATGGTACAACGGAATCTAAAAATTTAAAGATCCATTTGTCCAAGTACGAGAGTAGTAAACAATATTTAAAAAATGAATGATTGGGTTTTATTTTGTGATTTAATATTGTTTATGTTTGGTTCGAATAGTATATTTGTTTTTGTTGTCTCAACTAATTTGTTCTGATGTGATTTTCTATTATTTGGGAGGTCATGGAATAGTTATGTTGGGTCATACATCATTTTGGATTGCATTACATTTCAGTAAAACAATTGAGAATGTACTTGCTGGGATGAGGTGTTAAAACATTTTGTCTATGATAGAAGCAGAATTTTTTTTTTTTTTTTTTGAGAAAATCATGATAGTCGGTAGAAGCTACCAGCATAGGAAAAGAAAAAGATAAAGATAAAGAAATTTAAAAACTCAATGTCCCCATGCACAGAACCAGAAATTCTTACTAAACCTAAATCAGTTTGAGCTCGGTCATGTTTTAAGTTAGATGACTTCATATCCAGGTGCCCTCTTAATTTATATGATTTTTAAACCAACTTATTCGTTTTGTGTTTTGGCAATTTTCAGTATTTGAAAAAGTGGATAAGACCCAGCAAATGTTTAGTTTTTGCTATATTAAGCTGCCATATAGAGTTATTCTCAAGCTGACGCACCTTCATTAGGTGCCAGTAACATTCTGTTAAGATAACTGGTACAACCCTCTTGTACCAATAATTTTTCTCATGATTCAGTGTTGAAAATCCCTTTGTATCAAACTCATAAATCTGCAATGCTCTATATGGATAGGGAATATATGGAAGATTAAATTGCAATTTTTTACTGTAGCCGGAATGAGATTTATATATCACATGTAGTTGCTTCAGGGAATTGCTCTTTTGCATCAGGGACACGGATCAGGTTCAAAGAATAGGCTCTGGGTTATCTCAGGTTGTAGATTAATTTGGATTTGGTTGCAGTCCTGTAGTTGACTTTATTTGGCATCTCAATTTGGATTGGTAGTAGCATAGAGATCATTTGTTAATATAATGAAAGCTAAAGTTTTGTTCTCTGTTTCGACTGTACCTGATACTGTATTATTACAAATCAGTCTAAGGTCACACATTTATCTTAACCAAAAATTATATCAAAAATATTTTTATTTCTAACTCTCTCAACTCACCGAACTTTTTTGTATACCATGCATATTAAAAAAAAAAAAACCAAAAAACCACGTTTTGTAGGAAATTCTATATTTACCAGGGCCGCCCATTGGCCCTGCGCCCCCCCCGCCATTTAATATATACTTTGTTTTTATAGTTTGCGTGTTAGATCTGTCCTGGCCGTTTTTTGTTTTAATTTTGGGTTTATTATATGAGAAAAGATTTTCTTACCCATGCCTTGGTCACCGTTTTTTACCCATAATTTGTCTTATCCACTTTTTAACAAACTTTAATAGTACGACATCCTTTTATAAATTTTCCATCTCATCTCTCTATTTTGAAACCCGTCATAAAAACTTGAGAAGAAAAAAAACGAATGGCTACTTCTCCGACTCCGATCAACCTAACTCCCATGGCGAGATCCTTGCACCGCCATCTCCTTTGCTTAGACAAGCTTGTGCGATCCGCTCACCCTGCTTCAGACAAGCTTGCGCGATCCGCTCACCCTCCTCCGTCTTGAATTGAATCGATCTCTATTTCTAAAATTGTGAGGAAATCGTGAGGAAGGAACTTGCCTAATCTAGCCTGCTCCGAGCAGATTTCCACAGTCGATACTGATTTGGCTTGTGTAGAGTCTGATCTAGTCCTAATCTCGTCAGATGAGTGCAACGTGTCATCATCAAATCGCATGGTCTTGTGGTCAGAGAACAACCTTTGGTATGCGATGCTAGTATAAATTAACTGATTGATGCTTGGAATTCCTAAAATATATTCTTAGTCAGATAATTCATTTATTCCTTTTATTTATTTGGCATGGCATAGTTCAAATTCGACCAGATTTCTATGGATCTATTTCAATTTAGCGAGCAAAAGGAATTGTGGATGTCCAAAGTAGTTTGATAAATATGCATATAATCTTAGTTCTTCATATTTGTTCACTACATAGTGTAAATCAGGATTTAGTTAAGCTCAGTTAATGATTTCAGTAGTGTTATAGTATGGATTTGATCAGCTTCTAACTGAAATGGTGAAAATTTAACGCATTTTTATTTGTTTCACTTGATCTGTTTACTTTTTGAAGTGTGATTTGTTATGTTTACAGTCTAGATCGGTTAGGGTTGCAGTATCTATGCAATAGTTTTACATGATCTATCTAATAGTTTTACATGATATATGCAATAGTTTATTTTACATATCTAGATTGATTAATGCAGCTTGTTCAGTTAGTATTCCAGCTGATGCAATTGTTTTACAGGATTCTTGCACTAGTTGTATATGATTCTTGAACTAGTTTTACATGATTCTTGTAATTATTTTATAGGATACTTACAATTTTTTTTACATGATTCTTGAACTATTTTTACAGGATTCTTGCAATTATTTTACATAATTTTTGCAATTATTTAACAAGATTATTGCAAATATTTTACATGATTTTTACAATTATTTTACAGGATTCTTGAACTAGTTTTGTAGGATTCTTGCAATTGTTTAACAAAATTTTTGTAAATATTTTATAGTTTGCATCTGTTAGTTTGACAGTTTACATCTGCAAATTTTACAGTATTTAAGTTTTATAGTTTATACATGTTAGTTTTATAGTTTCAGGTGTTAATTTTATAGTATTGAAATATTATAGTTTGCATGTTAGTTTTACAGTTTACATCTGCGAGTTTTTCAGTATTGAAGTTTTATAGTTTGTATATTTTAGTTTTACAGTTTCAGGTGTTAATTTTACAGTATTGAAGTCTTATAGTTTGCATGTTAGTTTTACAGTTTACATCTACGAGTATTGAAGTTTTATAGTTTGTATATGTTAGTTTTATAGTTTCATGTGTTAATTTTACAGTATTGAAGTCTTATAGTTTGCATGTTAGTTTTATAGTTTACATCTGCGAGTTTTACGTTATTGAAGTTTATGAAAGCTTATATCTAATTTATAACCTTGTTTATTTTGTTTTTTTTTGCAGAATGATATTTTGAAAGAACGTGTGGTTTTAGCGATGAAACTTCTCACTCATCCAAATAATGTTCACCAAAGGATTATGAAGTAATTACATTGTTTGTATGTTTGTGTGGAACATATGTATTTGGTTGTTGAACTGTATGTTTGTGTGGAACATATGTATTTGGTTGTGAAACAGATGTATTTGGTTGTTGAACAGACGTATTTGATTGTTCAATAGATGTATTTGGTTTGGATAGTTTGTATATGTTAGAGTATTGAAGTTTTATATTTTGTATATGTTAGTTTTATAGTTTCAGGTGTCAATTTTACAGTATTGATATCTTATAGTTCGCTTCTGTTAGTTTTATAGTTTATATCTGTGAGTTTTACAGTATTGAAGTCTTATTTTACATGATATAGATGCATATATAAATATTAATAATTGAAGAAAAAAATGATGAAAAAAAATTAAAAAAATTTGGCAGTTGAAGTACATGTAGTTTGGCAGTCGTGGAAGTAGCAAATAGTTTGCAACTAACTTGGTACCACTTGCAATGGTCGCTGGTTGTTAGAATTTTGAACTAGGTATTATACATGATTTATTGTTGAAGATACAATATTGATTATAGAGTTTTATAGTATTCGCACAAATCAAAATGACAGTTTTTTTGAATAAAAACTGGATATAAAAAGCTTGGGTACAATTAATCGCTTCCTTATTATATAAATAAAGGTCTCTTGTAGATGTGTGATTCCTAGTGATATATTTCCTAGTGCACTAATTTTTGTTGATATGCTAATTTAAGGTACTTGGTACATGTTTTGTTGAGAGGCCAAGTAGGGCGAAAGAAGGCTGAATGCTGTACGTGTATTTTGGGATCAAGCAAAGAATTTATATAGTAAATAACTAAATATTGTTTCAATACAAATTTAGAATCATGTAATAGTCCGTATCACTGTTATCAGAACCGACCGGTCCGGCCGAAATAAACCGGAACCGGACAGGTTTACGGTTTGGTTCACTATTAAAATCGGACAAGCAATAGAACCGGACATATTTAGTTAAACCGGCCGATTTTATAAAAAAACCGGAGTACTAAACCAAAACAAACCGGTTTTGTATTGGTTTTTGTGTCCAGCCATCTATCTCCAATTTTGAAAAGAAAGGTGCGGCTTTTGAGGAAAAAATGCAGTAACTTTTTAGGAGAAAAAAGTAGAATCTAATATGTATTATTCTGTAGTCAATTCTGTGTAGTCATTTATATTTTGTAACATACTTCTGTAAATAATTATGTGTTTGAGAATAATCTAACATTTATTATAATATTATTTTTTCAAAAATAAAACAAAATATTAAAATTCTAATATGGATCATTTGAGGTTCGTTTGATCACAAAAAAATAAAGAATTTCTATGTAGTTATTCAATTTTAATATGAAGTATAAAATTATAAAATTTCTTTGATGAAAAAAAAAGTATTCTACCATATTTTATTTTACTAATTCTAAGAATGAGTTCTACATTTGTGCTACAAAAATATATTATTTTCAATAAAAAATATTATTTTGTAATATATAAATTTACTTTTATAGTACATTGTTTAATATATATATTGGAATTTTTATTACATAAAACATAATTACTTATAATAATACTTATATCTTATATATATTATATCTTATAAATATGGAAGTATTTAAAAAACCAGCGGTTAAACCAGTTGATCTATCGGTCTGACCGGTTCCGATAACATTGGTCCGTATCCATTTGCTCTTGCAGTATTTGTCGCTCAGTATCTCTTCTAGCTTGCTTCTTCGCCACTTGATTCTCAATCGGGGATATTCAAATCCACGACCAAAATCTAATTGAAATAATTTGTTTCCTTCTAGCTATTCTTAGGGTTTACGATTTCAATAAATAATTTCCACAAGCACCAGTAAGAAAATTTCCATTTGTCACTTTCTCATTCACCTACGAGGCTTATTAAAAAAAAAAAGACATGATTATTCACATCCTGGGCATAACTTCTGACACTTGTTAGAAACCAGACTTTGAACAAATATACTTATCTTCTAATGATAACAAAATGTAAACAAAAAATATTTATGGATACGTTATGGACTAATTTATCATTTTTTGTATCTTTCCAAAATTTGTAGATTATAACAAGAAATATATCTTTTGTTGCCTTGAAAAATAGTTGTGTCAATGGAAAATAAAAATCATCTTATAATTAGGTGTTTCATATTGACTACATGATACGGAAAATATTGTTACGTCAGAAACTAAAAAACATTCCGTTTAATCAGATACATATTCTATAATTAATTGATTGATATTGATGAAATGGTCCAGAAAAATAAAGTATTTATAGTTTTCTTAAAAACTATAAATAGATCTAGTTTTTGTAAAGTTGTATTATACACACATAAAAAACATATGAATAAATATAGTCATTTTTATACATTCTCAATATCCTGTTTACTTTCTCTATCTCTATTTTATAACAAAATAAGGGTTAGTTTTTGGCTTAGAAACCCCAACCGAAGGTTTGTCGCCTAGACTATCTTTGGCTTCTAATCCCAAGGGAAATAGAGGATCGCACTTCTCCATATATGCACTTGATTTTCTACAGGTCAGTATTTAATTTGTTGTTTTCTCCGCTCCTTTCTAATCAAATCCTAGGGTTTACGATTGTGAGTAATTATGTATGTATACTTCAGTATCTAATCACAGACGTGTGACCTTAACCTAAAATTTGTGATGGTTCTGTCATAATTGTGCTCGATCTCAGGTACTTTTATCTTTCCTGTCTTTGTTGCGTCATTTGACTGTAAATCTGGTTGCTAGTCCGATTGAAGTTTTACTTGGTTGTATGATCATATGTAGTCCAAACTCCAGAGTTCTTATTGTGTTTTTGAATTTTTTTTTTTAAGCAAGTAAAAGGTGTTCAAGTGAATGCCTCTGAAGTCTACTAATTAAATAACACAATGGAGACGGCTAATATCTCAAGCAGAGGAAGTTGTGACTTCATAAGCAAATTGCCCGACCCGATACTTCACCACATCTTGGGGCTACTCAGCACTAAAGAGGCGGTGCAGACATGCGTGTTGTCAAAGAGGTGGGAGCACCTCTGGACCTTTTTACCCTCACTCAACTTCAATTTCGCCGATTTTCATGATGATGATAATTTTGATGTGGATGCTGATTCTGATAGATTTGTAAAATTTGTGAACACTGTGCTGTTGAGGCGTGAGGCCTTGGACTTGGATGTATTTCACTTGTCTTGTGAAGGCATGATCTTCTATGACTACCCCGAGGATGAAGAGAATGAAAGAGACTGGATCCGTTATGCCATGAATCATAATGCTCGAGTTCTCCATCTTTACCCCTCTGATATTATTCAATGGTCCACCTACACATGCACATCATTACATAAACTATACCTCTATGGTCCAGCTCGTTTATATGCATCTGACCAAAAATTAAATCTTCCTAACCTTAAAGAGCTAAGCATTTTTATTTTTAATGCATATCACTCTAATTACGTGAAGAACTTTCTTTCTCGAAGCCCAAAACTGGAATTTCTTCGGGTACCTAATTGCATGTTCGATGATTGCATAATTGCTCATGAGCATCTTAAGTATCTTGTTCTTGTAACGCGTCGAATGGAAAAAGAACTATTTGTTAGTGCTCCTAACCTCCTTTCATTTTCCTATGAGGGTGAACTATCATTACCATGTAAAACAACACTAAACATGCCATCTCTATCGTTTGCACATTTAATGAGTAAGTATTCTTCAATGATCGAATGCTACGAGGGTATGGCTAATTGTCTTCGTTACCTTACAAATGTTGAACTTCTAGAGTTACATTTCGAGCGCGTTAGGTACGAGGTATGCACCTCATATTCTCATTTTGCAAATAATTATATTTTTAATTTCTTTAGATCTTAACCTGATATAAAGGGTGTAGGAGTTTTGTTATTATATATTGAAGGCCTTCCTGAATTAGTGTAATCTAACTGCAGAATAGCAAAATTCTAATTGAATGCACAAATGAATAATTTAAGAAATAAAGTTAAAGCCTGTATTTATGAAAATTTAATGCCGGTATATTCTAAGTACTGCACTTAACTGTGATAGGTGTTAAATCCACAAGCTGTATTGTCGCTAGAATTGCCAATATTTCATAACCTGGAGAATATGACTGTTGCTTTTGGGGAGTTTGCCTGTTTTCAATTGGTAACTTTCATCCTAAAGTATTTGCCAAACTTGAAGAAGCTTACAATACTACAACGAGAAGGATTTGTAAGTATTTTTACAAATATTACTAATTTTTTAATCTTAGTCTTTTCATTTGCATGGTTTAAGTAAAGACTTCATTTGTTATCGGTTACAGTTGTCTTGTGGTGAAATGAAAGCTAGTACAAATGAGTTGACTAGCATCTCATCGACAATTGCGGCATCTTCAAATAAAAAGCTTGAGATAGTTGAGGTCAAGTACTCTATATATGATACGATGGTACGACAATTGGTGGATACTTTGATGGATGGTACAAAGGAATCTAAAAAGATAAAGATCGAGTTGTCCAAGTACGAGAGTAGTAAACAATATTTAAAAAATGAATGATTGAGTTTTATTTTGTGATTTAATATTGTTTATGTTTGGCTTGAATAGTATATTTGTTTTTGTTGTCTCAACTAATTTATTCTGATGTGATTTTCTATTATTTGGGAGTTCTTGGAATAGTTATGTTGGGTAATACATCATTTTGGATTGCATTAGATTTCAGTAAAACAATTGAGAATGTACTTGCTGGTATGAGGTGTTAAAACATTTTGTCTATATGACAGAAGCAGAAATGTTTTCTTTTTTTTTTTGAGAAAATCATGATAGTCGGTAGAAGCTACCAGCATAGGAAAAGAAAAAGAAATATTAAAAACTCAATGTCCCCATGCACAGAACCAGAAATTCTTACTAAACCTAAATCAGTTTGAGCTCGGTCATGTTTTAAGTTAGATGACTTCATATCCAGGTGCCCTCTTAATTTATATGATTTTTAAACCAACTTATGCGTTTAGTGTTTTGGCAATTTTCAGTATTTGAAAAAGTGGATAAGACCCAACAAATGTTTAGTTTTTGCTATATTAAGCTGCTATATAGAGTTATTCTCAATCTGACGCACCTTCATTAGGTGCCAGTAACATTCTGGTAAGAGAACTGGTACAACCCTCTTGTACCAATAATTTTTCTCATGATTCAGTATTGAAAAATCCTTTGTATCAAGCTCATAAATCTGCAATGGTCTATATGGAAGATTAAATTGCAGTTTTTTCCATGAAATGTAGCCGGAACGAGATTTATATATCACATTTAGTTGCTTCAGGGAATTGCAATCTTTTGCATCAGGGACACGGATCAGGTTCAATGAATAGGCTCTGGGTTATCTCAGGTTGTAGATGAATTTGGATTTGGTTGCAGTCCTGTAGTTGACTTAATTAGGCATCTCAATTTGGATTGGTAGTTGCATAGAGATCATTTGTTAATATAATGAAAGCTAAAGTTTTGTTCTCTGTTTCGACTGTACCTGATACTGTATTATTACAAATCACAAATATTTTTATTTCTAACTCCTATTTCTCTCTCAAAGCACAAGTTCAAGTTCAAAGTTTATTTTATGCTAATCTCTTCAAATTTTTATTTATACCATATTAAAAAAAAAAAAGCCACGTTTTCTGGGGAAAATATATTTCATTCCGACTTTCAGTCTCCCACGCTGGCTAAAATATACGATATCATTCGCTACGTCACCATGTCCGTCTCCATCTCGCTTCTCAGCAGGGAAATAATCATGCCACACGAATTCCCACCAAAATGGCAAATAATCAGGCCATTTTCATGAGCAGTAAGGCTACGCTAGTTGGATCCAAGATGAAGAGGAACAGTGGCTGCAAGAGCCTCATTGAGTTCATTGACGATTAAGATGCTTGCCAAGTATTTGACAAAATGCCTCTTTGAAATTTCTACTCTTATTAATTCTAAAATATAACTAGCTTTTCTTTTATTGGTACTGTGCATCATGGTATTATGGAATTTGACCTGCCAATGCCAGCTTTAATTAAAGTATGAACTTATCTCTTCATACATGCCTAATATTTGAAGGAACGGTTATTGTTCATCCAATTACTTTTGGTTATTTGAAGGAACGGTTATTGTTCATCCTAATTAGAGGAAAACTAGTAGAACTTCATTAATAAAATCAGATTTTCTTTCTTTCTTTTTTGGGCCTTTTCTTGGGCCAGGAGCAGGCAGGGCATGTGATGAGAACTCGGTGAAGAGTTCAGATCATCTCTCAAGTAACTTAAATTTTGATCAGAATCCAAGCTAATTCATTGCCAGATCCATATTCACGGGATTCATTAATATTCGTGCCAAACAGATCTGATGGTTCAGATATAAACACAAAATTTGAGTTACTTTAGGTAAATTAAATTCCTCGGTGAACCATACATATATAAGCTGTTCAACTGCGCTTGGACCGGACCAGCCGTAAAACCCTAAAAAGAGAATATCTTGTTGCTTCTAAAACCCTAAAAAGAGAATCGCACTTCACTTGGCCACTTTATTCTCAAATCCACGACCAAAATCTAATCGAAATAATCTGTTTCCTACAGGTTAGTGTTTCATTTGATGTTTTCTCCCCCTCTAGCTATTTCTTAGGGTTTACGATTTTGATGTATACTTTACCTTCTAATCGAATTAAAGTAGCGGGACTGTTAAATATCACTTTTTTTATTTATTTTAGTTGTTTCGGTGCCTGATATTCTCATGGATTAGTACTCGAGCCCTTTTCAATTTGAGTTATTATCTCAATTTGAGGTAACAGTTGTAGCTTTCAATTTGAGCCCTTCTAATCGAATTAAATTTTTTACTTCCAATATCTCTTAAATCTGTGGCTTCACCACAAAGAGTGAATTTCAAATGGCATATGCATGACAAATGGGAATGGTTTCTTATATAATATGGGTATCATATTTTTGAATTTCGCATGTTTGCATGGAATTGACCTATACATGCTTAAATCTGTAGGTTGGTATTTTTTTTTGGAGTTTTGATGAACTCTAAAAACTGTACATGCAATAAATTACTGAATTTCTAAGTTTTCATTGAGGAACTTATGATATTGTGCTATCATTTGGTATAACGGGTTATACCTGAGTGGATTCTGGTACCAGACAGTAGCAGTCATGTTACATAAATTTAATAATGGAATTACCAAAGCAATTAATCTTAGGCAAGTTTCTATGTATTGTATACTCAGTTATGTAATCTTTTTGTATATGGATAATATAATTTACAATCTCTTTCAAAATAATTATATTGCATATTTTCCTAAGTTGTTTATTTTCTTTTCGATCTCTTATCCTTCCTCGGCTATGTGCTGGGTTAAGACCCGTTTTTGCTTGATTCCTTTACATTTGGTATTTGCCATACTCTTTCTTTTTGTCTTGCTCTTAGGTTGTGAGTCATGCTTGAATTAGTAATCGCCTTTGATAGTTTATAGAGGCTGTTTGCGAGAAATTTTACTAGAAAGTATTGGACTTCAGTCAGGCTGGTACCAGTTGGTACCCCCTTTTCTGTTTTGCGTCTGGTATGAATTGTGTGTGTGTGGTTTGAACCTTTCTTCTTAATTATGTCAAAATATGAGTTGCTGTTTGTGAATTTTTGTTATAAAACAATGTCAGAGGGTCAAAACTGAAAAGTCAAGTGAGAAAAACTAAAACAGTGGGCTTTCGGTTTCCTGGAATTATATAAACATTTAATGAAAAAGAGTTCAATGAAACTGTGTTTGGGTCAATTTAAGGCTGTGTCCAGGAATTAAAAAAAATATATTTATTTAAAACTGGATTGCATTATGCCTTTGTGAAGATTTTAGCGGAAGTATGAGACAGACAGAATGATGAATTTTTGTATTTTATATTGATATTGATATTTTGCTATTGTTTTACACTCTCTGATAGAAGGTATTTATACTCTTTACAATTTATTGTACCGTTGAAGGTACCAACGGGAACTTCCTACAACTTTTCATACTTTACAATTTTACCCCTCTAACTATCTATATCCTCAACACTTTGCGCTAAGAATAACTTTCAAAATCAAATGTGAATAATAAATATACACACATACAACCTAAATACTGGGATACAAAAATTACTTCATAATGACAATATTCTCAGAAATATTAACTGAACTATGTTATTTTTACGCAAGCACAGATTCTGACAAGATCTTCGGTAGCAACTGATACTTAGTGACACTTATTTCCTGCTAGCCTACACTATCATGTGAGGAGTTTACGGTTTGCAACAATTTCTTTTTAAGAATTAAATACTTTTCCCTTTCAGCATTTTAAATACTGGATTGTTTGTTATTTTTTATTGTTCTTTGATACTTGAAATGTTCCATCTGTCTATGTTGCCAATATATAGATATGATCATATGTAGTCCAACGTTTTGTTGTTTGGTCTACCAATTATGTTGACCTCTCCGAGTTAAGTCGGTCTACCAATTAAAGTACCGGAACTGTTAAATCACACTTATTTTCTTTTGATTTTAGTAGTTTGGGTTTCTGATATGGATATGGTATAGTATTTGTGCATTTCGCTTGTTCTAATTACCTTCTTGTAGAATCTTGACTTAGTTGAAGTTCTTATTGTGTTTTTGATTTTTTTAGCAAGTGAAAGGTGTTCGAGTTAATGCCACTGAGAGCTACAAATTAAATAGCACAATGGAGAGAACTAAAATCTCAAAGAGAGAGAACTATGACTTCATAAGTAGATTGCCCGACCCAATACTTCACCACATCTTGGGGCTACTCAACACTAAGGAGGCAGTCCAGACATGTGTGCTATCAAAAAGGTGGGAGCACCTCTGGACCTCTTTATCCTCCCTCAACTTTGAATGGGACAAATACAAGGCGTTTGTCAGAAGGACAGCTGAATCTGCAAGGTTTGGTGTATTTGTGAACACTTTCTTGCTGAGGCGCAAACCCTTGGATTTGGATGTGTTTCGCTTGTCTTGTTCTGAATTCCGGTCAGCGTATGCATGGCAAATAAGGGACTGGATCCGTTATTCCATGAACCATAACACTCGGGTTCTCCATCTCGAGCTCGGTCCTTACGTGCCATGTTGCATCTACACCTACACATCATTGGAGGAATTGTACCTCAATTATCCTCGCATAGATTCATCTGTCCCAATAGTAAATCTTCCTAACCTTAGAAAACTAAGCATTTGTGATGCGGATCTCAACTCTAGTTACGTGAAAAACCTTCTTTCTGGATGCACAAAACTGGAATTTCTTCGGCTAGAATCTTGTTATTTCAGTGAATGCATAATTTCTCATGAATGTCTAACACATCTAGCTATTGAAAATTGTCGGATGAAAGACACCAGACTGTTTGTTAACACTCCTAATCTTCTTTCATTTTCCTATACCGGTAAACTACCTGAAGCAACTCTAAACATGCCATCTCTAAGGTTTGTATGTTTAAAACATTGTGATTTTTCAACAAACGCTTCCATGGAGAAAATGGTTACTTTCCTTCATTTTCTTACAAATGTTGAACTTCTGGAGATACATCTCGAGTGCTGTTGTGACAAGGTATGCATCTTATATTCTTAATTTTCAAATAATGCTAATTTGAATATCTGTAGAGCTTAGCCTGATAAGGAGAGTGTAGGATTTCTATTATTATATAGGATAATATAACTACAAAATAACAAATTTCTAAAAGAATGCATAAATAATTAATTAAAACTAATAAAGTCAAGTCTGTATTTATGAAAATTTTCTGCTTGTATATACTGAATATTGCACTTGACTGAAAGGTACTAAATTTAATGCTCGACTTAGTTCTGACTTACTTTGTGTATATGCATTTTTAAATGTAGGATTTGTCAGCAGCTGTTTGGCCGCTCGAATTGTCAATGTTTTCAAAACTCAAGAATGTGACTGTTCGGTTTTGTATGTTTTCTTGTTTTCAAATGGTAACATCGATTCTAAAGAGTTCGCCAAACTTGACGAAGCTTACAATAGTACAAAAAGAAGACTGTGTAATGTTTTTCCCCATTACTACTCACTTTCAGTCCTTGGTCATTTCATTTGCATGATTAAATAAATATCTCATTTGTTATTGGTTGCAGCCAGCTCATGGTGAAGAGGATGAAGTGGAAGCTAGTAGAAAAGATCTCATTACTAACCTCTCATCGGCGATTGTTGTTTCTCCATGCAAAAAGCTTGACATTGTTGAGGTGAAGTACTGGGGATATGATACGATGGTGCAACGATTGGTAGACAGTTTGATGAATGGTTCAATGGAATTGGAAAATCTAAAGATCCATTTGTCCAAGTATGATAACAGTATAAAAGAAAAATTCTGCTACTAAAGCCTACTTCATATTAGTAGTAATATGGCTTTGTAAGTTGGTCCTATTTTGTGATGTAATACTGTTTATGTTTGGTTTGAATAGCATACATGTTTATTGTCTCAACTAATTTGTCTAGCATGTGTGCTGTGCAGCAGTTAGGTCATTAGTTCCCAAAAAACTCAAAAGTTCATGATATGCATGTGGTCTCTTAATTTATCTTATTTTTAAACCAACTTGTGCGTTTACTTTTAGGATTTTGCCATTTTTTCAGTTGTTATTTTCTCAAGCTGATGCACCTTCCTTAGGTGCCAGCAACATTCTGCTAAGAGAACTGGTACAAATAAATCTCCTGCTGGGCAAAATGTGACTGGGCCTAGGTTTGTTCTTTCAGGGCATCTCTTCAAACCAACAAGGTTTCTTCATTTTTCCACATTTGTTTTCGATCCCTTTGAACTGCAGTTAGGGGTTGTGATTTTGGCACCGCTTTATGTAGTGTACTTTAGATTCCGATGCGTGAATTTAAGTATCATGACTTTCAGTGGGCTTTTTTCCTTTATGTCAGATATTGCCACAGTATAGTATTTGTGTATCTCCCTTCTTTTTCCAGTAAATGATGTTTTTGATAATCTCACTTCCTTTTTGTTGTTTTCTAATTTATATCTACTTCTTTCTGGTGGTGTCGATGTTCGTTAGCAATTGGAGGCGAATTTTAAGTACCAATATATCTCTATTGAACTCAATTGTTTTTAGGCTGGTAGTCGGAATTAGCAGTCATGCTTTATGTCACTTTGTTGTTTTATTGTAGAAAGTTTGTAAAAGATCTCGGTACCAGATGCTGGTACCAGAAGATGTATCAATCCAGATACTGGATTTCCACTATAATTAGATTCAGTCTTTTAATACTATTTATGTACTGATGGTTACATGTTTGGCTATATGTGAACCATGTTAGCTAGCAATTAAAAGAAAATTTATAATTAGTTAACTTGAGATTGGGTTATAAATTGTGGGTCCAACTATGCTTGCAATAAAAAGTCCCGGTCCTCTGAAGTAACTCAAATTTTGAGTTTTGATCCAGACCGTACGATCAAAATCCGGGCCAATCCGGTCCAAAGTAGAATGCATGAGAGCCCTTTAACAAGTTTGTATACAGTCTGTGAAGTAGAATATGTTTGTTGTTAAATTATTGTATTTTTATAAATTTCTTAAATATTGTTAATGTTTTTTGTAATTTTCTTAAAATGTAAAATTTTCAAATTAATTTCATGTAACTTGTAAAATATGTTATTGAATTAAAAGTTAAATAAGTTTTTAAAAAATAAAGTTCAAATATAAAATTTAAGTCATGATTCAAATAACATATTCTAATCAAAGGAATAATTTAATTCATGGCTCAAGTAACAAACTAGAACCAAAGAAGAATTATTTTTTTCTTTTTTTTCTTTATAAAAGTGGGTATCTGTCCACCGATTTTTATTAGAAACTAAAAAGAGTTTAGGGGAAATATGGTACCAAACAATTGGTATCAATTCCACATACAATCCTACTTACATTTCAAATACTTATTAGAAGAGAAGCTGCAAAAGATCTCCCTAATTAATTAAACAAGAATTACTCAATCCACCACAACATGAAGCAAGCAATTTAATCATTTTTAACTTTCAAACATGACCTTAGTGCTCTCATATATCTACGGGTGTTCTATAGTTCCAGTGATTTATTTTTATCGGGGATAGACTGGAGAGTATTTATAAGTAAACTCTAAAAAAAAAAAAAAGGGGTCGGGCCGAAATGTCATTTCGATCTCGGCTAAAAAAATTCTGGACCGAAATGGCATCTCGGTCCGTGGGTATTACTCCAACGACAACTTGTTTTGCTAAAAAATTGTGATATCATGTTGGTTTACTAAAATTATTATTTTTAATTATGGTTTATAAAAAAAAATTCCGATTCATATGTCTCAAATCGTGCATTTTAAATGTACTTATTTTGTCCTACGAAAAACAGGTAGTATGTACAGTTTGGATTGTATAGTAACTCGTGCAGCGAGTTGTCCAGAATCCAGATAGCTAAATTGGTTAAATAGTCATGTTTGGTTGTGGAGTAACTTTAATCCGGATTAAATTGCTTACTCCAAGTTGTGGAGTAAGTTAATCATGTTTGGTTGGGTCATGCAACTTAAGCAACGGATTAAGTTACTCTAGAAATATCGTTGTCTGTTGTCTAATGAAGAGAGAGAAAATAAAAAAATAGAACTAGTGTATGACAGTGGGCCCCATGACGTGGAGTAAGCTAATCCATCTAAAGAGGTGGAGTAACTTACTCCAGATTAATTTAAATCTTACTCCAACTTACTCCATCAATTTTACTCCATGTTTAGTGGATTAAGTGTGGAGTAAGAGAGTTAATCCACCTCTTACTCCACAACCAAACATGACCATAAATATGCTTCCAAATGCCACATAAGAACAAAAGACAACACATCACGTGGGGCGGACCGCTGGTTGGCTGGAGCTTCTGACACGTGGCAGGTAAACATGGGAATGGATGGATTTCTTTATTTTTACTACAGCCACAATATGAAATTGCGGTCCGAAACTGAGTGGCTGACAGCCTGACAATCATTTTTAGATAAATCACCCAGTTCCGATCAAATTAATTATATTTTTAGATAAAAGTTATTTATTTATCTATATTTCATAAAGAATCAATGACTAAAATACTTCTAATTAAATAATATAATTATATATTAAACTATTTCAAATCAAAATTTGAACGAATTAATCTATTCAAATAATTTTGAACTCAAGTTCTACTAGCCAATAATGATCAAACAGAACAAGACCGTTTGATAATATGATTTACATATTGTTGTTACTTTTTAAAGTTTCAGAAATTTGAAATTGTTCTACCCTAATATTACGTACTCATGCTTTTTTTCCGATGCCTAACCAGTATTATTGTGCTTTGAGATTCGTGCAGAAAAAATGAACAGTCCGGATTTTCCAAACTCAAAATTTGAGATATCTCTGAGATGCGAATTCAAATTTCGACAATTGCCCTTTAAAAAATATGATCATAATATCATGAGCCAAGCTAAACAATGTGGTTTTCATCATATCATAATATAAATCGGACGAACTCATGCTGTAATTTTCTAACACCAGAGCATACAATCTTTTATGTGCTCGCAAGAAATAGAACTTGTAGGGAAAAAAAAAACTTATTAGTTATGCCAATTACAAAATATAAACTTTCCGTGTCAATACAAAAAAATTTACAGTGACTATATTTGAGCTGATGAATTTTATTTTTGGATTAATTGATTTTTTTATTTTTGGATTATTTTTGGATCATCGAGGGTGTTGCGGCTGCCCATTCTTGTGACCGACCTTCCCTTCTTTTCTTCCTTCTCCATCCGCTCATTGACCCAGTCTTCAATTCGATTCGTGACATTCTCAATGATTCTTCTTGATAAACCCAGATTGATAATACATTCTTGTAAAAAATTCTTTTCTGTTAACATTTAGTTCTCTTTCCAGTAACCCATTTTTGGAAGTTAGGATACTGCTGTCAACATTTTAGCATAAATTGAATGGGAACGGTACATATTGCATGCACCTTGTCCTTATTATATAACTACAAGCTCTGAATAAGTCATGTAACTGAAATACAAGTTAAAAGTACTAATAATACAATCTTATCTTAGTTTAAACAAACAAACTACATCGATTACTAGTTACATGCAGTTCAGCTTTAGTTCACCTTCCTTCCTGTAGGGAGCCCATTGACACAGTAGCATATGAATGGGATGATTCCTGGGACGCAAAGTTTGCTGCATCGGGATTAAGATACACAAGCTTCAGATCATCTGGAAGCTGCTCGGTGCCATTGAGATACTGTATGACTTGTCTCATGCTAGGTCTAACTTCTGCAATAGATTGGCAGCAAACTAGCCCCACCTTCAACACCATCTCTATCTCCGGAATATCACACTCTTTGGCAATACAGGCATCAATTACCTTCATGAGATGACCTTTTACATGGCAATCCCTAGCCCACTCAAGTAAATTGATCTCATCAGTTGGTGCATTGTTCTCAATTGGTCTCCTGCCAGATACCACCTCCAAGAGCAACACCCCAAAAGCAAACACATCTGAGCTGGTTGTGGCCTTGCCTGTGTTTGACAGCTCCGGAGCCATGTAACCAAGAGTACCCGCGACGTGTGTTGTATTGGGGTTTGTACCGTGCTCATTGAACCTGGCCAACCCAAAATCTCCCAACTTTGGGTTCAAGTCTGACCCAAGCAAGACATTGCTGGATTTGACATCTCGATGCACAACCAGCTGCTCCCATTCTTCATGCAAGTAGAGAAGACCTGATCCAACACCCTTAAGGATGTTGAGGCGTTGCTCCCAAGTAAGTATGGTCCTTGTTTTGTTGTTGCGGTAAAAAAGAAGTGCATCAAGACTACCATTAGGCATGAACTCATATACTAGGAGAAGATCCTGGTTTCTTTTGCACCATCCACGCAGCTTTACCAAGTTCCGATGCCTCATTCTCCCTAGGCTTGATATCTCCGCGACAAACTCTCTCAACCCTTGCCTTGTATTACTAGAGATCTTCTTTATGGCCACTACTTCTTTAGTTTTTGGAAATACCCCCTTGTAGACATGGCCAAATCCCCCGGAGCCAATTAACTCGGTCTCTTTGAACCCTTTGGTTGCCCTGTAAAGATCCTTGTATTGGAGCCTATGGGGGTGCTCCAGTTCCCAATCCTCAATTGTCTCAGCCAACTTGGCTCTTTGCCGTAGGTATAAGGAGACTCCGATTAAAAGGGCCATCAAGGCTAAAGTCCCTATGGAGGATAAAATGCTAATCTTGATCACTTTAGATCTGGAAGATGTCATTCTGCTGGGTGGCTGTGGAAATTTTGGTAGATGAGAGACATCAATGGCTTGGGCCGATCCCTCGGTGCTAAAACTCCATGCTATTATATAGTGGTAACTTGCTCGGTTCTTCGTCGAGGAAGTGAACCCAACATACATTTCTTCCTCAAAAATATGTATGAGGTCTACAGGATATGAAATTAGGGCCCGGGAAGGTTTAGGAATTGAAAGAGGTGCAACAGTTATATCAAGGATCTTATTGGTGCCATTGTAGTCGATCCATGCCTGAATCGGTTGCCCACTCTCGAGTTCAAACTCAACTTTAGAGTTAGAATTTTGATTGGTATAATAGGCAGCTTTCTTTGAGATGTTTGATTTCAGGTTGTTCAAGTCAACACCGACATGATTCCCATTTGTCTCATTAAATAGTCTACTGGCCTTAACGGTATCAAACTCCACCGCAAAAACATGATTTGAGAAATTTCCATTGTTGTTAGGCCCGAGAAGGCCAAGGTACTGGCCCGAAGAAGCCCCGGGGAGTTGTTTAGAGCGTACAATCGCAAAGGTTATGCCATGGCCTCCAACACTACCCACCTTAATGATGTCTAAAATGAAAGAAGTGCTGAAAGAGATTACTACCGACATGTTTTTATTTGTTTTGATCATTGGAATTGGGGACGAGAAGAAAGCATGGCCAATGATGTTTTGTTTGTCATTGGTTAGTTGTAGCACGCCATCCGTTGTTATCTTTGTGGCACCATTTAAGCTTAGCAGGTTGGAAGCTTGTTTGAATCCATTGAAGATGAAGTTCTCACTGGAGCAATGAAGTGAGAAATAACTCAAGAAGAGTACAAACTGAAACACAGTGGCCCATGAAACCATTTTTTGATTGGACAGCTGCAATAAACAGTTTCACTAATTTATTAGACACCAATTAATTGTTATTAGAGTATGCCAAAATGAAAGAGGTTAGATTGAATGGTTTAGCATAATCATGTGGTTTGTGTGGAAGCAAGGGAAGTGAGAAGGTCTTTAGAGATAAGGTGTTACCTCCAATGATTTTAGTGGATAGAATTCATGAGGGAATTTTGTGGATGAAATTTTGCAAGGGCAAATTGAGGTAGATACGAAAGACTGTGAGGAGAGACAATGAATGTAATTTTATTATTTTATTTTCATGTTTTGGTTTGGTATCTTCTACCCTTTGTTTGTTGGGGAAAAAACGAGCTGAAGAAGAGTAGTTGTGACTGCACATGAATTTTGATGAAACCAGTAAAGAGTACTGATCATGGTTCACAAAATCGGAATCGAAATCGGGTGAACCAGTCAAATCAGATCGGAAATTCATTATTTTTTTTTGGGAGAAACTTGTTTTGTATTTAAAAAAATGAATAAAAATTGAATTTGTCAAAATAATATTGTAAAATACTAACATTATTTTGTTTCTCAAAAAAGAACTAATTATTGTAATTAAATTAAATATAGTACCTTAAAAGTGAATACTGAGAGACTCCTTTGCCTTGTTGCTTTGAAGACTTCAAAGTTGCTTCAGCTTTGTTTAAAATTCATGGTCTGTGATTTCAATTTATACAAGGAGCCCGTACGGAGTTTGTTTTGTTCTTTTTCTTCTATTCAATCACGGGAACCAACTTTTACGTTTACTTACAAAACGATAAATATAATATTCAATTTAAAAGTGTGCATAGTCAAACTATTACTCAACACTTAACGGTACGGTTGTAAGAGGTCACATGACTCCCATCAAATCGGCAGACGACGCCAAAGAAATACAAATAAATAAATAACTCAAACCCAGTTCAAACCGAAATTTGTATATATAAGAAAATAAATAAATAAAATATTAAAAATGAGAAATGGACCAACGAAATTTGAAAAATCAGAAGACATGTATGCGTCATGAGTCTGGTTGACTCAATAAAAAGAAGAAGCAAAAAACGGGTCGTCATGGCCCATGTCAGTCCAAAATGAAATTCAATTTTTTTTTTCTACTATGTTCAGTGAGAAATCCAATAATTTTGATCAGATTCAAAATTCATTTAAAAAAAAATAGCTACATGGATATATATATATATATATATATATATATATGAGTGAGGCTATGGTACTTCGGCTAGTGTACTGTGGCTAGTGTACTACGACTCAATATGGTACTTTTTAAAATCCTAACGGTCGATCCGAACCGTTAAATGTGATATCCATATGAATATACTTGCAAACTAAATTTTATATTTTTTCGAATTTTTTTACTATTTTTTTAGATTGGTAGAATTTTCAATGTTTTATACAAATTTTGGACCATCAAAATTCTACCTATCTAAAAAAATAGTAAAAAACTTCGAAAAAATATAAAATTTAGTTTACAAGTACATATTCATATGGATATCACATTAAACGGTTCGGATCGACCGTTAAGATTTTAAAAAGTACCATATTGAGCCGTAGTACACTAGCCATAGTACACTAGCCGAAGTACCATAGCCTCACTATATATATATATATAATTACACCTTTTTTTTGACACACTTTCACACCTACCATTTTTAAAGTCCAAATAGTAGATCCAAACCGTTCAACATGATGGATATATTAAAATGTGCTTGGAGATCAAATTTTACATTTTTTTGAATTGTTTTACTATTTATTAAGATGGTTACAAAATCGTTGTTTTCAAAACATTGAAAAACAACGATTTTGTAACCATCTTAATAAATAGTAAAAAAATTCAAAAAAATGTAAAATTTGATCTCCAAGCACATTTTAATATATCCATCATGTTGAACGGTTCGGATCGACTGTTTGAATTTTGAAATCGCAAAATTGACCTATAAAAAAACAGTGTCAAGATGTGTCAAAAAAAAGAGGTGTAATTGGATCCCTCCTCTATATATATAGAGAGAGAGAGAGAGAGAGAGAGAGATAGGCTAATATGCTTTTAGTAGCATATGGGCCGATATGCTTCCAACTCAAAATCAGATTTTCAAAGTCCAAACGGTCGATCCGAACCGTTCAAGTTGATCTACATATTGAAATCTGCTTGGAGACCAAATTTTACATTTTTTGGAATTTTTTTACTATTTATTAAGCCACTTTGAAAATTGCTGATTACATGGTCCAGAATTTGGCTGCACTTTTTTTACTGTTCACCCGGATCAGCAATTTTCAAAGTGGCTTAATAAATAGTAAAAAAATTCCAAAAAATGTAAAATTTGGTCTCCAAGCAGATTTCAATATGTAAATCAACTTGAACGGTTCGGATCGACCGTTTGGACTTTGAAAATCCGATTTTGAGTTGGAAGCATATCGGCCCATATGCTACTAAAAGCATATTAGCATATATATATATATAGAGAGAGAGAGAGAGAGATGAGCTAACTTGCTTTGGGAATTAATGAGAGCGTTTTACTTTGCGCTCATATCTTCATTTTCAAAGTTCAAATAGTCGATTCGAACCTTCTAACATGTTCTTCATATTAAAATGTGCTTGGAGACCAAATTTTACAATTTTTGGAAATTTTTTACTATTTTTTCAGAATTTTTGAAAATCATCACTTTGCTGAATTTTTTATTATTTTTTTATTTCATGAAAAGTTGTGATTTTCAAAAATTCTGAAAAAATAGTAAAAAAATTTCAAAAATTGTAAAATTTGGTCTCCAAGCACATTTTAATATGAAGAACATGTTGGAAGGTTCGAATCGACTATTTGAACTTTGAAAATGAAGATATGAGTGCAAAGTAAAACGCCTTCTTTAATTCCCAAAGCAAGTTAGCCCAACTCTATATATATATATATATATATATAAGACTATGCATAAGAATTTAAAAAAGAAAAACTCAGAAAGCGCAAAACTAATGGAACGCTCATAAGGCATATATAAGAGTGATTGAGAAGTCACAGATTGCTAAACAGAGTTCTTTACTTGTAGCAGAATTCTGTATTTATATCCCATCATAGGACGACTTTGATTTTCGGATTGACTTAGAATGTGAAAAGAAACAAGCAGCAAAGAAAGAAATCCTATGATGCTGATACTTGATATTGATAGCGGCCCCTTTTCTTTGATCAAAGTTATATTATTGTCCTCCTCAGATACAAGTGGAGACGCTTGTTAGAAAATAATAAGACTCTTGGAAGAAGACTTTGAATGTTAGATAATTAAGCAGTGAATGACTTTTGAGTCAAAGTCGTCAAGTCAGGGAATTGGGAAGCAAAATAGTGGCAGCTTTATTAGTCTTCTCAGGTCAACAACAAAAAAAAAAATATTTTAAGTCGATGTAGGCCGAAATTTTTATTTATATCATAAAAAAAATAAACTAAATCACTCTGGTTTCTAGAGATTTCCAGAATTACCCAGGACGCTGGCCATTCTGCGGCCTTAAATCCTGAGGTCCGCAACGGCCCTAACTTATGCGTTTGAGCTCGGTCATGTTTGAGCTCGGTCATGTTCGGTCATGTTTGAGCTCGGTCATGTTTGAGCTATTAAATTCTTACTAAACCTAAATCAGTTTGAGCTCGGTCATGTTTTAAGTTAGATGACTTCATATCCAGGTGCCCTCTTAATTTATATGATTTTTAAACCAACTTATGCGTTTAGTGTTTTGGCAATTTTCTGTATTTGAAAAAGTGGATAAGACCCAACAAATGTTTAGTTTTTGCTATATTAAGCTGCTATATAGAGTTATTCTCAAGCTGACGCACCTTCATTAGGTGCAAGTAACATTCTGGTAAGAGAACTGGTACAACCCACTTGTACCAATAATTTTTCTCATGATTCAGTATTGAAAAACCCTTTGTATCAAGCTCATAAATCTGCAATGGTCTATATGGACAGGGTATATATGGAAGATTAAATTGCAATTTTTTCCATGAAATGTAGCCGGAATGAGTTTTATATATCACATTTAGTTGCTTCAGGGAATTGCAATCTTTTGCATCAGGGACACGGATCAGGTTCAAAAAATAGGCTCTGGGTTATCTCAGGTTGTAGATGAATTTGGATTTGGTTGCAGTCCTGTAGTTGACTTAATTTGGCATCTCAATTTGGATTGGTACTTGCATAGAGATCATTTGTTAATATAATGAAAGCTAAAGTTTTGTTCTCTGTTTCGACTGTACCTGATACTGTATTATTACAAATCAGTTTAAGGTCACACATTTATCTTTACCAAAAATTATATCAAAAATATTTTTATTTCTAACTCCTATTCTCAAAGCACAAGTTCAAGCTCAAAGTTTAATTTATGCTAATCTCTTTAAATATAGATAATATATTTCATATTTTTAATGAAACAACACATGCATGATGGAATGCTTGTTGTTGCCACAAGGATCTCAACTCACAGAAAAAAAAAATTATACCATATTAAAAAAAAAAGACCAAAAAAACCATGTTTTCTGGGGAATTTCATATTTACCAGGGCCGTCCATTGGCCCTGCGCCCCCCCCCCCCCCCCCCTCCCCTCTTTAATATATACTTTGTTTTTATAGTTTGCGTGTTAGATCCGTCCAGGCTGTTTTTTGTCTTTTTTTATTTTGGGTTTATTATATAAATAAAGGTCTCTTATAGATGTGTGATTCCTAGTGATACTTTTCTTAGTGCACAAATTTTTGTTGATATGCCAAATTACACTACTACAAAAAAAAAGATTATACACGGACAAAAATGGAAGAGCTACACGGATTTCCTACCGTGTTTAAATCGAGGGTGTATAAATAGCTCAATAACTACACACGGACATTTGTCCGTGTACAATTTCAACGATTCTACACGGATAACTACAAAAACAGCCGTGTACAAAGCCCAGAATGTGTCGCTCTCCATGATACAGAGCTACACAGATATTACCTAAACAACCGTGTACGATTCTTTTTGTACACGGACTTTTAACTAAAAACCCGTGTAGCTTGACTCTTTCTACACGGACATTTAGTAAATGTCCGTGTAGCTCTCCTCTTTATACACGGACATTTAACTAAATGTCCGTGTAGCTCTCCTCTTTTATACACGGACTTTAGTTAAATGTCCGTGTATAAAGATCATTTTTTTTTTTTTTGTATTTTTTGTTTTTCGGCTAGTCTCCATTTTTGCTAGCCAATTTTGTTACAGAACTATTCCAGATTTTCCCTATTTTCCATATTTTCTAGATTTCATATAACAAGAAATCCATATTTTCCAGATTACCAATAAATCCATATTTTCCAGATTAGCAAGAAATTCGTATTTTTCAGATTAGCCAGAAATTCATATGCACTAAATTATACAATATTCACATACACCAAATTATACAAAATTATGGAAATCCATGTTGAGCATTGCAAAATTCAGATACAAACCACCTTGCCCACACACACCTGATATCGTCGATCTGCTCCTTGGTGTAATGCGGTTGCTTCACTCTATACATCTCTACAAGGACACAAAATGTCTTTTTCTTTTTTCTTCACTCTATACATCTCAGCAAATTTTATAAACTCATCAACGCGAACCAAATATTCTTCACTGTCACGTCGCAATTCATACATCCAACTTCGATCCATCTGTAAATTAAATTATAAAGATGATTTTATCAATTAATCAAGCATGGTCAACATATATTGTACCAAATTTTGGGCTTACAAAGGGCCGGTTTACAATCCTAACCCACTCTTTGAATATTATGTCTCATATGTGAACACATATTAGCAAGTTTTAATTAGTATTTGAGAAAAATTCGGCAGCATTTCCCCTTAACTCCCCAAGTATGCGTACGAACCACATACTCGTAGGAGCAATAAGGGAAAATACCGTCTAAACTTTCCTCAAATACTAATTAAAACCCACTAATATGTGTTCACATCCTAAATGAGACATAATATTCAAAGAGCAGTCCCAAAACGGGGACTGTCCAAAATTAATCCCTATTGGATTAATTTTGAACGGGCATGGACCTAAAAATCATTTATAGGTCGGTTATTGGACAACAATACACTAATTATATATTTACATTACCTAATTACTAATTAAATCAAGCATGCATGCATATATTACACACCTAAGTAAATAAGCAATAATAATTACTAAACAGAAAATTAGAGAGGAAAAAGGAAAATATGTATATACTAACCTTCGAAATTTAGAGAGGAGAAAATAAAAACTTCAAAGATGACAGCTTCCAGCTATGCTAGCCTTTAATTTGCGGAAATCAGATCTCAGTTCAACACAGACAGAGAGCGTATTAATTAGTTGATCAAAACGGCGCTGGAAGCTAGGAGAAGTCTCTGGAAGAGAGAGAAGGAGTTCATTTATATTATTGGATAAAACCCTACACGGCTTTTCTACACGGATTTATACTTAACAATCCGTGTAGCTCTGTGACAATTTATACACGGTTATTTATTAAAAAAGCCGTGTAGCATAACCCTTTATACACGGATATTTGATAAGAAAACCGTGTAGCTCTATAACTATTCTACACGGACATGTAACTAAAAACCGTGTAGCTCTCTTAATATTTGTACACGGTTATTTAATCAAATATCCGTGTAGCAATTCATACACGGATTTTTGTATAATATCCGTGTAGCTCTCTCAATCTTTTCCACACGGTTTCTTTGCACGCGGCTTTTTTTTCCCTAATAAACCGTGTAGCTCTCTCAAACAATTATACACTGATTTATAACTAAGTGTCTGTGTATAATTCCCCAATATTTTTAACCCGTTCACAATTTCATATTTGACACACGGTTTTTATATAAAATTAGAAAAACCGTGTACAATGTGCAGTGTAGAATTAGCTTTTTTGTAGTAGTGTTAGGATACTTAGTACATGTTTTTGGGATCAAGCAAAGAATTTATATAGTAAATATTGTTTCAATACAAATGAGAATCATGTAATAGTCCGTATCCATTTGCTCTTGCAATATTTGTAGCTCAGTATCTCTTCTTGCTTCTTTGCCACTTGATTCTCAATCGGGGATATTCAAATCCACGACCAAAATCTAATCGAAATAATTTGTTTCCTTCTAGCTATTAGGGTTTACGATTTTGATAAATAATATCCACAAGCACCAGTAAGAAAATTTCCATATGTCACTTTTTCATTCACCTACGAGGCATATTAAAAAAATAAAGACATGATTATTCACATCCTTGGCATAACTTCTGACACTTGTTAGAAACCAGACTTTGAACAAATATACTTGTCTTCTAATGATAACAAAATGTAAACAAAAAAATTTATGGATACGTTATGGACTAATTTATCATTTTTTGTATCTTTCCAAAGTTTGTAGATTATAACAAGAAATATATCTTTTGTTGCCTTGAAAAAATAGTCGTGTCAATGGAAAATAAAAATCATGCTATAATTTGGTGCTTGATATTGACTAACAGATACGGAAAATATTGTTACGTAAAAAAATAAAAAACATTCCGTTTAATTTAATCAGATACAAATTCTATAATTAATTGATTGATATTGATGAAATGGTCCAGAAAAATAAAGTATTTATAGTTTTCTTAAAAACTATAAATAGATCTAGTTTTTGTAAAGTTTTATTATACACATAAAAAAACATATGAATAAATATAGTCATTTTTATACATTCTCAATATGCTGTTTACTTTCTCTATCTCTATTTTATAACAAAATAAGGGTTAGTTTTTGGCTTAGAAACCCCAACCGAAGGTTTGTCGCCTATACTATCTTTGGCTTCTAACCCCAAGGGAAATAGAGGATCACACTTCTCCATGCACTTGATTTTCTACAGGTCAGTATTTAATTTGTTGTATTCTCCGCTCCTTTCTAATCAAATCCTAGGGTTTACGATTGTGAGTAATTATGTATGTATACTTCAGTTTCTAATCACAGACGTGTGACCTTAACCTAAAATTTGTGATTTATGTTGATGGTTCTGTTATAATTGTGCTCGATCTCAGGTACTTTTATCTTTCCTGTCTTTGTTGATTCATTTGACTGTAAATCTGGTTGCTAGTCCGATTGAAGTTTTACTTGGTTGTATGATCATATGTTGTCCAAACTCCAAAGTTCTTATTGTGTCTTTGAATTTTTTTTTTTAAGCAAGTAAAACGTGTTCGAGTGAATGCCTCTGAGGTCTACTAATTAAATAACACAATGGAGACGGCTAATATCTCAAGCAGAGGAAGTTGTGACTTCATAAGCAAATTGCCCGACCCGATACTTCACCACATCTTGGGTCTACTCAGCACTAAAGAGGCGGTGCAGACATGCGTGTTGTCAAAGAGGTGGGAGCACCTCTGGACCTTTTTACCCTCACTCAACTTCAATTTCGCCGATTTTCATGATGATGATAATTTTGATGTGGATGCTGATTCTGATAGATTTGTAAAATTTGTGAACACTGTGCTGTTGAGGCGTGAGGCCTTGGACTTGGATGTATTTCACTTGTCTTGTGAAGGCATGATCTTCTATGACTACCCCGAGGATGAAGAGAATGAAAGAGACTGGATCCGTTATGCCATGAATCATAATGCTCGAGTTCTCCATCTTTACCCCTCTGATATTATTCAATGGTCCACCTACACATGCACATCATTACATAAACTATACCTCTATGGTCCAGCTCGTTTATATGCATCTGACCAAAAATTAAATCTTCCTAACCTTAAAGAGCTAAGCATTTTTATTTTTAATGCATATCACTCTAATTACGTGAAGAACTTTCTTTCTGGAAGCCCAAAACTGGAATTTCTTCGGGTACCTAATTGCATGTTCGATGATTGCATAATTGCTCATGAACATCTTAAGTATCTTGTTCTTGTAACGCGTCGAATGGAAAAAGAACTATTTGTTAGTGCTCCTAACCTCCTTTCATTTTCCTATGAGGGTGAACTATCATTACCATGTAAAACAACACTAAACATGCCATCTCTATCGTTTGCACATTTAATGAGTAAGTATTCTTCAATGATCGAATGCTACGAGGGTATGGCTACTTGTCTTCGTTACCTTACAAATGTTGAACTTCTAGAGTTACATTTCGAGCGCGTTAGGTACGAGGTATGCACCTCATATTCTCATTTTGCAAATAATTATATTTTTAATTTCTTTAGATCTTAACCTGATATAAAGGGTGTAGGAGTTTTGTTATTATATATTGAATGCCTTCCTGAATTAGTGTAATCTAACTGCAGAATAGCAAAATTCTAATTGAATGCATAAATGAATAATTTAAGAAATAAAGTTAAAGCTTGTATTTACGAAAATTTAATGCCGGTATATTCTGAATACTGCACTTAACTTTGATAGGTGTTAAATCCACAAGCTGTATTGTCGCTAGAATTGCCAATATTTCATAACCTGGAGAATATGACTGTTGCTTTTGGTGAGTTTGCCTGTTTTAAATTGGTAACTTTCATCCTAAAGTATTTGCCAAACTTGAAGAAGCTTACAATACTACAACGAGAAGGATTTGTAAGTATTTTTACCAATATTACTAATTTTTTAATCTTAGTCTTTTCATTTGCATGGTTTAAGTAAAGACTTCATTTGTTATCGGTTACAGTTGTCTCGTGGTGAAGTGAGAGCTAGTACAAATGAGCTGACTAGCATGTCATCGACAATTGCAGCATCTTCAAATAAAAAGCTTGAGATAGTTGAGGTCAAGTACTGTATAGATGATCAGATGATACGACAATTGATGGATACTTTGATGGATGGTACAAAGGAATCTAAAAATTTAAAGATCCATTTGTCCAAGTACGAGAGTAGTAAACAATATTTAAAAAATGAATGATTGAGTTTTATTTTGTGATTTAATATTGTTTATGTTTGGTTTGAATAGTATATTTGTTTTTATTGTCTCAACTAATATATTCTGATGTGATTTTCTTTTATTTGGGAGTTCTTGGATTAGTTATGTTGGGTCATACATCATTTTGGATTGCATTACATTTCAGTAAAACAATTGAGAATGTACTTGCTGCTTTGAGGTGTTAAAACATTTTGTCTATGATAGAACCAGAATTTTTTTTTTTTTTTTTTTGAGAAAATCATGATAGTCGGTAGTAGCTACCAGCATAGGAAAAGAAAAAGAAAAAGAAATATTAAAAACTCAATGTCCCCATGCACAGAACCAGAAATTCTTACTAAACCTAAATCAGTTTGAGCTCGGTCATGTTTTAAGTTAGATGACTTCATATCCAGGTGCCCTCTTAATTTATATGATTTTTAAACCAACTTATGCGTTTAGTGTTTTGGAAATTTTCAGTATTGAAAAAGTGGATGAGACCCAACAAATGTTTAGTTTTTGCTATATTAAGCTGCTATATAGAGTTATTCTCAAGCTGACGCACCTTCATTAGGTGCCAGTAACATTCTGGTAAGAGAACAGGTACAACCCTCTTGTACCAATAATTTATCTCATGATTCAGTGTTGAAAAACCCTTTGTATCAAACTCATAAATCTGCAATGGTCTATATGGACAGGGAATATATGGAAGATTAAATTGCAATTTTTTACTGTAGCCGGAATGAGATTTATATATCACATGTAGTTGCTTCAGGGAATTGCAATCTTTTGCATCAGGGACACGGATCAGGTTCAATCATCAGGTTATCTCAGGTTGTAGATTAATTTGGATTTGGTTGCAGTCCTGTAGTTGACTTAATTTGGCATCTCAATTTGGATTGGTACTTGCATAGAGATCATTTGTTAATATAATGAAAGCTAAAGTTTTGTTCTCTGTTTCGACTGTACCTGATACTGTATTATTACAAATCAGTCTAAGGTCACACATTTATCTTAACCAAAAATTATATCAAAAATATTTTTATTTCTAACTCCTATTTCTCTCTCAAAGCACAAGTTCAAGCTCAAAGTTTAATTTTTGCTAATCTCTTTAAATATAGGTAATATATTTCATATTTTAAATGAAACAACACATGCATGATGGAATGCTTGTTGTTGCCACAAGGATCTCAACTCACTGAAATTTTTATTTATACCATATTAAAAAAAAAAAGCCATGTTTTGTGGGGAAAATATATTTCATTCCGACTTTCATTCTCCCACGCAGGCTAAAATATACGATATCATTCGCTATGTCACCATCTCCATCTCCATCTCGCTTCTCAGCAGGGAAATATTTACCTCAAATCACCATCTCCGTTGCCACCCCCTCCGCTCTCTCGCTGCAACGTAGGCGGCGCCACCGCCCACCGCACCCTTCTCGTCGTCTCAGAATTGCGTGTTATGCTTCCTCTTTCTCCTTTTGTTAATCTCTCTCTCTCTTTGCTCCTTAACGAAAGGAGAAAACAAATACACGCAAAGATAAGTTCAACACACGAATTCCCACCAAAATGGCAAATAATCAGGCCATGTTCATGAGCAGCAACAGCAGTAAGGCTACGCTAGTTGGATCCAAGATGAAGAGGAACAGTGGCCGCAAGAGCCTCATTGAGTGCATTGACGATTAAGATGCTTGCCAGGTATTTGACAAAATGCCTCTTTGAAATTTCTACTCTTATTAATTCTAAAATATAACTAGCTTTTCTTTTATTGGTACTGTGCATCATGGTATTATGGAATTTCCGACATTTTTATAAATACCAAAGTTCATTACGAATCGCTAAAAATATCCAGACCCGTCAACTTTTATTAAAAATGCCCAAACTGACCATTTAATGCCCAAATTCGATTTTTAGTGTTATATTTCAGCATTTTAGCTATTTATCTCTAAAAAAAATAAAAAAAATAAAATCAGGAGACCGGCCATTTAATGGCCGGTTTTTCTTTTAAATAGAGACCGGCTATTAAATGGCCGGTTTGGACATTTTTAATAAAAGTTGGCGGATCTGGATATTTTTAGCGATCGTAATAAACTTTGGGTATTTTTAAAAATATCGGTGGAATTTGACATGCCAATGCCAGCTTTAATTAAAGTATGAAGTTATGATCTCTTCATACATGCCTAATATTTGAAGGAACGGTTATTGTTCATCCAATTACTTTTGGTTATTTGAAGGAACGGTTATTGTTCATCCTAATTAGAGGAAAACTAGTAGAACTTCATTAATAAAATCAGATTTTCTTTCTTTCTTTTTTGGGCCTTTTCTTGGGCCAGGAGCAGGCAGGGCATGTGATGAGAACTCGGTGAAGAGTTTAAATTATCTCTCAAGTAACTTAAATTTTGATCAGAATCCAAGCTAATTCATTGCGAGATCCATATGCACGGGATTCATTAATATTCGTGCAAAACAGATCTGATGGTTCAGATATAAACACAAAATTTGAATTACTTTAGGTAAATTAAATTCCTCGGTGAACCATACATATATAAGCTGTTCAACTGCGCCTGGACCGGACCAGCCGTAAAACCCTAAAAAGAGAATATCTTGTTGCTTCTAAAACCCTAAAAAGAGAATCGCACTTCACTTGGCCACTTTATTCTCAAATCCACGACCAAAATCTAATCGAAATAATCTGTTTCCTACAGGTTAGTGTTTCATTTGACGTTTTCTCCCCCTCTAGCTATTTCTTAGGGTTTACGATTTTGATGTATACTTTACCTTCTAATCGAATTAAAGTAGCGGGACTGTTAAATCTCACTTCTTTTTTTTATTTTAGTTGTTTCGGTGCCTGATATTCTCATGGATTAGTACTCGAGCCCTTTTCAATTTGAGTTATTATCTCAATTTGAGGTAACAGTTGTAGCTTTCAATTTGAGCCCTTCTAATCGAATTAAATTTTTTACTTCCAATATCTCTTAAATCTGTGGCTTCACCACAAAGAGTGAATTTCAAATGGCATATGCATGACAAATGGGAATGGTTTCTTATATAATATGGGTATCATATTTTTGAATTTCGCATGTTTGCATGGAATTGACCTATACATGCTTAAATCTGTAGGTTGGTATTTTTTTTTTGGAGTTTTGATGAACTCTAAAACTGTACATGCAATAAATTACTGAATTTCTAAGTTTTCATTGAGGAACTTATGATATTGTGCTATCATTTGGTATAACGGGTTATACATGAGTGGATTCTGGTACCAGACAGTAGCAGTCATGTTGCACAAATTTAATAATGGAATTACCAAAGCAATTAATCTTTGGCAAGATTCTATGTATTGTATACTCAGTTATGTAATCTTTTTGTATATGGATAATATATTTACAATCTCTTTCAAAATAATTATATTGCATATTTTCCTAATTAAGTTGTTTATTTTCTTTTCAATCTCTTATCCTTCCACGGCTATGTGCTGGCTTAAGACCCGTTTTTGCTTGATTCCTTTACATTTGGTATTTGCCATACTCTTTCTTTTTGTCTTGCCCTTAGGTTGTGAGTCATTGGTTGAATTAGTAATCACCTTTGATAGTTTATAGAGGTCGGTTGCGAGAAATTTTACTAGAAAGTATTGGACTTCAGTCAGGCTGGTACCAGTTGGTACCCCCTTTTCTGTTTTGCGTGTGGTATGAATTGTGTGTGTGGTTTGAACCTTTCTTCTTAATTATTTTAAAATATGAGTTGCTGTTTGTGAATTTTTGTTATAAAACAATGTCAGAGGGTCAAAACTGAAAAGTCAAGTGAGAAAAACTAATACAGTGGGCTTTCGGTTCCTGGAATTATATAAACATTTAATGAAAAAGAGTTCAATGAAACTGTTTTTGGGTCTCTTTAAGGCTGTGTCCAGGAATTTAAAAAAAAATTATTTATTTAAAACTGGATTGCATTATGCCTTTGTGAAGATTTTAGCGGAAGTATGAGACAGACAGAATGATGAATTTTTGTATTTTATATTGATATTGATATTTTGTTATTGTTTTACACTCTCTGATAGAAGGTATTTATACTCTTTACAATTTTACCGTTGAATGTACCAATGGTAACTTCCTACAACTTTTCATATTTTACAATTTTACCCCTCTTACTATTTATATCCTCAACACTTTGCGCTAAGAATATCTTTCAAAATCAAATGTGAATAATAAATATACACACATACAACCTCAATACTGGGATACAAAAATTACTTCATAATGACAATATTCTCAGAAATATTAACTGAACTATGTTATTTTTACGCAAGCACAGATTCTGACAAGATCTTCGGTAGCAACTGATACTTAGTGACACTTATTTCCTGCTAGCCTACACTATCATGTGAGGAGTTTATGGTTTGCAAGAATTTATTTTTAGGAATTAAATACTATTCCTTTTCAGCATTTCAAATACTGAAAATGTTCCATCTGTCTATGTTGCCAATATATAGATATGATCATATGTAGTCCAACGTTTTGTTGTTTGGTCTACCAATTATGTTGACCTCTCCGAGTTAAGTCGGTCTACCAATTAAAGTACCGGAACTGTTAAATCACACTTTTTTTTTTTTATTTAAGTAGTTTGGGTGTCTGATATGGACATGGTATAGTATTTGTGCATTTCCCTTGTTGTAAATACCTTCTTGTAGAATCTTGTCTTAGTTGAAGTTCTTATTGTGTTTTTGTTTTTTTTTTAGCAAGTGAAAGGTGTTCGAGTGAATGCCACTGAGAGCTACAAATTAAATAGCGCAATGGAGAGAACTAAAATCTCAAAGAGAGAGAACTATGACTTCATAAGTAGATTGCCCGACCCAATACTTCACCACATCTTGGGGCTACTCAACACTAAGGAGGCAGTCCAGACATGTGTGCTATCAAAAAGGTGGGAGCACCTCTGGACCTCTTTATCCTCCCTCAACTTCAAATGGGACTACAAGGCGTATGTCAGTACGACAGCTGAATCTGCGAAGTTTGGTATATTTGTGAACACTTTCTTGCTGAGGCGCAAACCCTTGGATTTGGATGTGTTTCGCTTGTCTTGTTCTGAATTCCGGTCAGCGTATGCATGGCAAATAAGGGACTGGATCCGTTATTCCATGAACCATAACACTCGAGTTCTCCATCTCGAGCTCGGTTGTTATCTTACAGTCGATCGTTATGTGCCATGTTGCATCTACACCTACACATTATTGGAGGAGTTGTACCTCAATTATCCTCGTATAGATTCATCTGTCTCAATAGTTAATCTTCCTAACCTTAGAAAACTAAGCATTTGTCATGCGGATCTCAACTCTAGTTACGTGAAAAACCTTCTTTCTGGATGCACAAAACTGGAATTTCTTCGGCTAGAATCTTGTTATTTCAGTGAATGCATAATTTCTCATGAATGTCTAACACATCTAGCTATTGAAAATTATCGGATGAAAGACACCAGACTGTTTGTTAACACTCCTAATCTTCTTTCATTTTCCTATACCGGTAAACTACCTGAAGCAACTCTAAACATGCCATCTCTAAGGTTTGTATGTTTAAAACATTGTGATTTTTCAACAAACGCTTCCATGGAGAAAATGGTTACTTTCCTTCATTTTCTTACAAATGTTGAACTTCTGGAGATACATCTCGAGTGCTGTTGTGACAAGGTATGCATCTTATATTCTTAATTTTCCAATAATGCTAATTTGAATATCTGTAGAGCTTAGCCTGATAAGGAGTGTAGGAGTTCTATTATTATATAGGATAATATAACTACAAAATAACAAATTTCTAAAAGATTGCATAAATAATTAATTAAAACTAATAAAGTCAAGTCTGTATTTATGAAAATTTTCTGCTTGTATATACTGAATATTGCACTTGACTGAAAGGTACTAAATTTAATGCTTGACTTAGTTCTGACTTACTTTGTGTATATGCATTTTTAAATGTAGGATTTGTCAGCAGCTGTTTGGCCGCTCGAATTGTCAATATTCTCAAAACTCAAGAATGTGACTGTTGGCTTTTGTATGTTTTCTTGTTTTCAAATGGTAACTTCGATTCTAAAGAGTTCGCCAAACTTGACGAAGCTTACAATAGTACAAAAAGATGACTGTGTAATTTTTTTCCCCATTACTCCTCACTTTCAATCCTTGGTCTTTTCATTTGCATGATTAAATAAATATCTCATTTGTTATTGGTTGCAGCCAGCTCATGGTGAAGAGGATGAAGTGGAAGCTAGTAGAAAAGATCTCATTACTAACCTCTCATCGGCGATTGTTGTTTCTCCATGCAAAAAGCTTGACATTGTTGAGGTGAAGTACTGGGGATATGATACGATGGTGCAACGATTGGTAGACAGTTTGATGAATGGTTCAATGGAATTGGAAAATCTAAAGATCCATTTGTCCAAGTATGATAACAGTATAAAAGAAAAATTCTGCTACTAAAGCCTACTTCATATTAGTAGTTATATGACTTTGTAAGTTGGTCCTATTTTGTGATGTAATACTGTTTATGTTTGGTTTGAATAGCATACATGTTTATTGTCTCAACTAATTTGTCTAGCATGTGTGCTGTGCAGCAGTTAGGTCATTAGTTCCCAAAAAACTCAAAAGTTCATGATATGCATGTGGTCTCTTAATTTATCTTATTTTTAAACCAACTTGTGCGTTTACTTTTAGGATTTTGCCATTTTTTCAATAGTTATTTTCTCAAGCTGATGCACACCTTCCTTAGGTACCAGCAACATTCTGCTAAGAGAACTGGTACAAATAAATCTCCTGCTGGGCAAAATGTGACTGGCCTAGGTTTGTTCTTTCAGGGCTTCTCTTCAAACCAACAAGGTTTCTTCATTTTTCCATATTTGTTTTCGATCCCTTTGAAGTGCAGTTAGGGGTTGTGATTTTGGCACTGCTTTATGTAATATACTTTAGATTCCGATGCGTGAATTTAAGTATTGTGACTTTCAGTGGGTTTCTTTCCTTATGTCAGATATTGCCACGGTATAGTATTTGTCTCTCCCTTCTTTTTCCAGTAAATGATGTTTTTGATAATCTCACTTCCTTTTTGTTGTTTTCTAATTGTCGATGTTCGTTAGCAATTGGAGGCGAATTTAAGTACCAATATGTCTCTATTGAACTCAATTGTTTTTAGGCTGGTAGTCGGAATTAGCAGTCATGCTTTATGTCACTTGGTTGTTTTATTGTAGAAAGTTTGTAAAAGATCTCGGTACCAGATGCTGGTACCAGAAGATGTATCAATCCAGATACTGGATTTCCACTATAATTAGATTCAGTCTTTTAATACTATTTATGTACATGTTTGGCTATATGTGAACCATGTTAGCAGTCCGGATCTAAACTCAAGATTTGATTGTCGCAATAAAATACTGCATAAAGTTTGCAAGGCTTCATTCTCTTCAAATGCACCAATGTTTCTGAAGCTCTCCTGAACAAGTTTGTATACATAGTCTGTGAAGTAGAATATGTTTGTTGTTAAATTATTGTATTTTTATAAATTTCTTAAATATTGTTAATTTTTTTTGTAATTTTCTTAAAATGTAAAATTTTCAAATTAATTTCATGTAACTTGTAAAATATGTTATTGAATTAAAAGTTAAATAAGTTTTTAAAAAATAAAGTTCAAATATAAAATTTAAGTCATGATTCAAATAACATATTCTAATCAAAGTAATAATTTAATTCATGGCTCAAGTAACAAACTAGAACCAAAGAAGAATTCTTTTTTTCTTTTTTTCTTTATAAAAGTGGGTATCTGTCCACCGATTTTTATTAGAAACTAAAAAGAGTTTAGGGGAAACATGGTACCAAACAATTGGTACCAATTACACATACAATCGTAATTACAATTTAAAAACTTATTACAAGATAAGTTGCAAAAGATCTCGCTAATTAATCAAACCAAAATTATTTGATCCACCACAACAACATGAAGCAAGCAATTTAATCCTTCTTAACTTTCAAACATGACCTTAGTGCTCCCATATATCAACGGGTGTTCTATAATTTTTCTTCTTCTTGTCATAATTGATTAACCCGTATTCTTTTTTTGAAGGTTGGCTTTTGGCCAACAATATATTGCAAAAGAAAAGTTTTTATACACATCTATGCTTAGTAAGCTCAAGAAAAAATAAAAATGGGTATGTACATAAATAACTCATTTTTAGGAAATGCTATTCAACTAGTAGATAAAACCGCAAGCCGGGTAACATATGCTCCCACATAGTCCAATCCGACTCCGTCTCGGCTCTCCTTAAATAGCGCACAACCATTGCATGACAGTAGAGGTCGTATCATTGATTAAAATCTCCACCGGTTTACTCTTATTGAAAAAAAGTCTCATGTTCCTTTCTTTCCAAATTGCCCATGCTCCGGCCGCCCATACTACCCTCTGTTGTCTCCTCATTCAACCTGAAAGATGTGGTGATTAACCCGTATTCGAACTAACATGCAACGAACAATCAACTTGATTCACCAATTTAGAGTTGCTTGTCTTCTGACCAGACAATACGGATCCTAGGGGTTAGCTACTCTACAGGTACCGCAGAGGATACAAACTTAGGGCTGCTAATGAGCCGAGCCAGCTCATGAGGCAATGAGTTGAACAGCTCAACAAATTATATCGAGTCAGGTCCTAAACTAAATAAAGCCCGAACTCGGCTCGACTCATATTTTATCACTCAAACAGGACCAAGCCCGAGCCGGCTCATGAGCCAATGAGTTGGAGGATATGCATATGAGGTTCATGAATTTTAGAGAGCATTCCATGTTGGAGCTATGCAAAATGAAAGCCTTTTGTTATTTTTTAGCATGAAATTAGATATGGTTATCAAATTATCTTGTGTCAGATTGATATCTTGTTTGTGTTTTTTTTTTTCTAATGCTTTGTATTAATTTGAATATTTCTAAATTATATGTAAATTTTTTTAATTTTAGTGAATTTTTGAATTTTAAATTTTTTTACAAGGCACATGAATGTTTAGTTTTAGTGTTATAATTTGAACTTAAAACGTTATATAACGGAGATTTTAATGTTTAGTTTTAGATAGTATAACGGAGCTCATGAATGTTTAGTTTTAGTGTTATAATTACAAAGCACATGAATGTTTAGTTTTAGATTTTAATGTTTGTTTTTCTAATGCTTGGCATGAGTTGAGTTCGCGAGTTATGAGCCGAGCTGAAAGTTCAAACTCATTAAATTGAGCTGGGTTTTTTCTTGAAGACCGAGCCGAGCCCGAGTTGAGCCTGTTTAGTTATATGACGAGCTAAGCTGAGTTTTGAGCCGACCTTGACTCATTAGCAGCCCTACAAACTCCTCACTTTGTTTGAAATAAATTTAAAAGTTTTCATGTTTGTTATAAAATATTGATAACTAACAAAATTTATCTAGAAAACAAGGTCATTGTTTATTTTAGGGACCAATTAACTATCCCACGGCTCCTATCCCCCATTCATCCCCCGGTCAATAACTGCCTTTGTTGACCGCTAATTAAGAGGTAACCACAAATTTTCAACACTAAAAGACAAAACAAAACGCGTCATTATCGCAGCGAGTGCAAGTTTTCATATATAATACATCAAGTATTCATATCTAAGATATCAAGTATTAAAAACAAAAACTAGACACATCACTCACCCATCTTTTACACGTTTTTAGAGGTGGTTTTTTTTCTCCGTTCACTCTAACCAATATTTCTGACAATCTGTGAGGAATTTTGCAAATCTAAAATCACGAATGTCTTCTACACAATTTTCTCTTTCAAATGAGATCCATGATGACATACTTTCGAGTTATCCGTTGCATAAGTAATTCATACCTGATCGAGCAAGTATTCATACCTCATCGAGCAAGTATTCATACCTCATCAGTATTTCACAAATAAAAAACTGGACATATCATTCACTCATTTTTTACCGATTGAAATTTCATTACCACTCATTTTCCGAAATACTTGATATCTTAGGTATGAATACTTGTTCGACGAGGTATGAATACTTGCTCGACGTGGTATGAATACTTGCACGACGAGATATAAATAATTTTACGAGGTATGAATACTTGCACGACGAGATATAAATAATTTTATGAGGTATGAATACTTGCGCAACGAATAACTCAAAAGTCATTCATCATGGATCTCATTTGAAAGAAAAAATTGCATAGAAGACGTTTATGATTTTAGATTCACAAATTTCTTCACAGATTGTCAGAAATATTGGTTAGAGTGAACGGAGAAAAAAAAATCACCTCTAAAAACATGTAAAAGATGGGTGAGTAATGTGTCCAGTTTTTTTTTAAATACTTGATATCTTTGATATCTTAGGTATGAATACTTGGTGTGTTATATATGAATTCTTGTGCGCGTCAGTTGTAAAAATTTTCAAATATAAGCGGTCCCCCACGTAATTAATGATTGATACGCGTTTTCTTTTGTATTTTTGTGCTTGAAGTTGTGGTCCCCTAGATAATTAATGATTGGAGGATGAATGGGGGATAGGAGCCGGAGAAAAAAATCTTTATTCTTTATTTTATTGTACATTTAAGTTTTTTGAAGTAATAGGAAATTAAATACAAAAAGCTAATTATTGAGCTATTGTAGAACTAATTCTAAGTTTGAGTTTACTCAACTCTACAAAGCATCCGCTAATTATTCAGCTATTGTAGAACTTAAGCTCATTCTGAAACCGCATTTCCATTCTTTCTCTTATTAACATAATTCCGTTATTGCACTTTCCATATCGCACATTTGTCTCCTTATCTTATTTCCTTCTATTTGTCTGTCATTATTTCTTGCGTTATAATTAACCTAAAAATATAACAAATAAATAAATATATCAGACACACAAGTAGTATAATAAAATATAAAAAGTATAGTATTTTATTCCATAAGTTTAAAATTTTAAATGATCATTAGTCAAATATAACGATATGAAATATTGCATAATTCAATTTTTTTCATGAATTGAACCAAACTTATCCATTTAAACCGAAAAACCAATCCATTCAAATCAAAATATTTCGGTTCGGTTAAAAGCCAAACAATCCGAACCGTTTGAATACCCCTATGTGTATAAGTACAAATTTTTTTGATAATAAATTAGGATCAATTGACCCAATTAATTCACTCAATGTAGATCCGTCCCTATATGATATATTGGATGGTAGCTAGGAAGATTAATAGATGTTTAGATTGATGGTTGAAAGGAATCTGAAGACCGTTTTATTAAAGTATAAAAATAGTACCCAATATTAGAGTAGAATATTTTCTAATTTCTGAAACTTTAAAAAGCAACAACAATATGTAATCATATTATCAAACCGTCTTGTTCTGTTTGATTCTTGGCTAGTTAGAACATAAGTTCAAAATTATTTGAATAGACTAGCTTGTTTCAAATTTAATTTATAGTTAGTATTAGAAGTATTTAGTCATTAATATAGTACTATTTAAGTGCCCCTGCATTGCAACGGGGATTGAAATATTATTTTGCTCACTTTCTTTAAATTTGATTAATTTTTATTTGATTTTGTCATCATGTATTAGTCAATAATGAGAGCAAACGATAACTTTAGAGTTTGATAATATTTTATTTGTGGAGATAATTAATTTGTATTTGAATTAGTGCAGAGTCTTTGTTGATAATCGTCAGAAACTGCATCATAAATAGATTTTGGATTGAAGGTAGGTCCTAAAAATATATGAATCATAAAATTTTTGGAACGATTAAGACATAGAGTTATTGACTATTGGCATGGGAGTAAATTAAATAATGTCAGAAATTAGAACTTTGGGAGAAGCACTGAGGACGAAATATATACATCCTTGTAAGAGAAGTTCAAAATTAATATAGAAGATGCATACATATTATTTTTTTTAATGGGAGTTGGGTTGGATTGAATTCATACCATAACACCCTTTTTTATTGTCCATAAGAAATTCTCCAGTCAGATTTTGAACATAAGACCTTTCATACATAGAGCATTGTCTTTTGTCACTAGATAAAAAACTGATTCTTAGTATTATTAATTATTTTAATAGGTGTTTGTTAGGTGAATTAATACTGCACGACAACAGAAAACATAAAAATCACACATAGGCACATAAACATGACAAATGAATTACATAAAAAATAAAGGTACAACATACATGATAGCACAACATAGTGAATTGAATAAAGATAAACGACCGGTACACACAACTTAAATTCCATATATGATATAATGAAATAAAAGCAAATTAAGGATAGATTACGTCCGTCTCTTGTATTTTGTAGTAGGTAAGCGTATTATATATGGCATCAATAAGATTAACGGAAAAATATATGATGCCGGCAATGACAGAGATGGTTAGCCATGGAGTTGCGAAGTAACGGCTCTTGAACTCTCCATAGTATCTAGGGGACTTTCTTTCATGATGTGCTGTGATATTCTTCGACATTTTATAAAGGTCATCCGACATGGGGACATCATCCAAAAGCAATTCTTTTAACTCTTCTACACTGCACAAAACATTGTTTCTGTTTCCGCTCGTGCTTGGGATGATGCCATTGGCTCGCAATATTCTGACATCATCATCTGTTTGTAATAAGTGCACCATGCATGCAACATAGGCCGTGATGGGGAACCCACAGATCTCACCATACACTGATTCAAATACTAAAAGAGCTTTATAGATTTCAATGCTGCTGTTATCGAAAATGTGCCACGGTGCTAATTCCATCACTCCAGATAATCTCTTGTCATGGTAAAACACATTGATGGAGTCGCCAACATGCTTTCTGAATTTAGTTGCCGAAATTTGTAAATTTGTTGCACTAGGTATATAGAAGCAATTCATTTTTTATCTCGTTTCCACCAGAAACTTCCCTTCGGGGCTTCGAGTCCAATGGAACATGTGGAGTAGATGTTTGAAACCATGGTTCAAAAAATCGGCCGATTCAACTCGGAATCGGACGGGACCGGGCCGATTTTTACCCGATTCTCGGGTCTATGCGATTTTATCAGAAAAAATCGGATGAACAGTGACGGAATCGGCCGATTTTCCGATTTTTAGGCCGAGTTATACCGATTCAAGGCGATTTAAATCAAATTGAGCCGATTTAAAGCAAAAAAATTCAATCTCGCTAACCTGGACTGTCAATCGCAGAAGAAGAAAGGCGAAGGAGCCTCAATTGCAGAAGAGAAAGGCGGAGGAGAAGAAAGGCGGAGGAGAAGCTGTTAGCTGTGCGCCTATGCCAATGGATTGCCATTCGGAGGAGAAGAAAGGCGTAGAACGGTAGAAGCTGTGCGCCTGTGCTTTGAGTGAAAGGTGGAGGAGAAAGAAGAAATCGCGCAAGGGAGAAAGAAGAAATCGCGCAGGAAGGAGAAGGGTCTGGATTTGTGGCAAAATAACAATCCGGCCCTTCTTATTTTTACTATTTCCAACTTTACATATATATTATTATTTTTAGTGAAAGGCCCTCATACATATATTAATTTATCACAAATTAGTCCAAATTTTAGTGAAAGGCCCTCATACATATATTAATTTATCACATATCTTTATGTAATATTGTCTTAATTAACATAGTTTTTTTACAAATTATTTTTATCAATTTTTTCCTATTTTTTGGTTACAAAACAAGGCTTCTGCCAAAAATACCCGAGTTACCGATCCGATTCCGGCCGATTCATCCGATTCTGACTCGGCGGTCAAAAATCCGATTCCGATTCCGATTTTTTGAACCATGTTTGAAACCACCTGGGGGAAGAGTACCATCATTCACTTTGGACTCGTGGACTTTCGGATATAGATCGTCAAAGCATGGGAGAGGAAGTTCGTCAATTGGGGTAGCAACAAGCCTGCTTAATTCGGAATGTGTTGTATATAAAGCCTTGACCACAAACCACGGTATCTGACAGTCCATGGACAGCATTTCACATTTAAAAAGCATTGGATCTTCCATTATACATTGGTGTAATTTATCAAACACTCCGGAGTACCTCAGATCTATTGTGTTCCATTTATTTTGGAATGAAAGAATTGCAAATACTAAGATGCAACTATTGATCAGTAGGTATTCTAGGAAATCTTTGCTACAACGATATTTTTCTTTTGTTTGATAATAGCTCAAAACTAGATCTTTCTTCTCTTGGATGTCTTCAAGGAAAAAACGTACATTTAGACCAAAATTGTCACGCATAAATCTAACAAATTCCCACGCATTGTGGGTTTCAAAATGAACCTTTTTGGGTTTCAAAATATCAGAAACTATAGACGGCTTTTGTTCGCTGTTGTTGTCTGTTGGTGCTTGCAATGATCCGCCGGTTGGTTCAGATTCTAATAGAGCTTCTATGTTCACAATGCACTCTTCAAGTTCTTCTGGTTTTATTTCATCTACTGGTTGTATGTCACCTACTACTGGCATTGCATCATTACTCGTTTTTGTTGATGTGGATGTTGATGTTTCATCTACAGCTGGTTGTACCTGGATTTCTACTTGTACTTCACCAGCAACCGTGGATATTCCATCTAATATATCTCGTACAAAATCACTCATTTCTGACCCTCTTCCCGATTTATCCACAAAAAAGCTGTTCTGAAATAATGTGGAACCTGATTAAATATTGAATACATATGAGAATCGAAGAAGCATGGCAAAACCATATCCAGGTTAATCAAAAGTTAAGGATTGATTAGATAATGTGTTGCTTAGTTTGACGTGAAAACAGAGGGATTAAAGGATGTCATTGAAACTCTAGTTAAAACAACAAACACTAAATGGGAGCTTCATACATAATTCACCCTTAAAAAACAAAGACGATAGCAATATGACTTGACAGATTATATATATAATTCAGCAGACAATGAGATACCTTTGTATTTTTAGACTAACTTAAACTTCAGTCACATTTTAGTATGTAAAATACACCCAAATTTTTATTAATATTCAAAAAATCATCAAAATTTAACAATCTGCATACAAAATCGGAAGATTTCTAGATCTGCCCAATCCGGAGAATAATTCTCCGAATCCAGGCCTTCTTTCCGAAGAATTATTATCCGGATCCAGGGCCGCCTCGGTTACCGTGGATTCGAAGAATTATTTTTTAGAAAGACGGATCCGGAGAATTATTCTCCTGGAAGGGGATTCCGGCTATAAATTGCCCTTTCCATAGTTGAGTCTCTCACAATTCACAAATTCATCTTCTAAATTTTTCTCTCTTCTTTGTCTGACTGTCTGATCGAGCAACTCTTCGGTCCAGGTATTTTTAATTTTTTTTAAATTTAATATTTAATTACATAAATTAGTTTAGATTTAGAATATTGTCCAAAATTGTTTAGATAATGACCGAATAATTTAGAGAATTCCAAAATAGTTTAGAATAATGACCACATAATTTAGAAAATTCTAAAATGCTTTAGAATAATGACCGAATAATTTAGAATAATGACCGAATAATTTAGAAATTTCCAAAATGGTTTAGAATAATGACCGATTAATTTAGAAAATTCTAAAATGGTTTAGAATAATGACCAAATAATTTAGAAAATTCTAAAATCGTTTAGAATAATTACCGAATTATTTAGAAAATTCCAAAATGGTGACTTAAATCCATTTATGAATTCCAAAATACTAACTGTAATCCGTTTATGAAAAAAATGTCACACGGGAATAGCAGCCGCATGAGCAACAGCAGACGGGTTATTCCGGCTATGAGCAGACTTATTATGCCGGTTATGATGTGCCACAGGGTGGTGATCAGACGGGCTATCAGGATTATGATAACCCGTTTACTGATTTGTTTTATCAGAATGAGTAGGAGCTAGCACTCGAGATGGCCCGAGCCAAGAGGCGTGAGGTTCGAGGACTCCAGGATGGCAATTCGGAGGAGGAGACCTTGGGGCATCATCTTCCTATCAGCCACCTCTTGGGACACAAACAAAGCCCGAGGTAGAGGACCCAGACACAACCACCTCTAGCGAGAGTACTCCTACTCCTCGTCAGCGACCGCAGCGTGATGTTGGCTCCCCGGACCAATTCACGCATTCAGACTATCTTGATCATTAGGACTCTTTTATTTTTATTTGGCATGTTTTCTTAAATTTGACAGACTATACTATCTTTAGGGTTCATCTATTTTATTTCGTGTGATTTGCTATATTTTCTTTTGGATATTTTCTTTTACATGTTAGTCTAGCATGTGACTTCATTTTATTCGAAATTCTACATCTTATTTTGAACTATCAAACGATTACATTAAAACTATTAATTAATTAGAACTTACAAACAATTACATTCAAAAATTTAATAACAAATTAAATTAAAACTAATAACTATATATTTAAATACATAAATTTTAAACAATTCTTAATATTAACAATATTTAATATGAAATATTAATAATTGATAAGAATTAATAATAAATAAATAAAAACAATAACTAAAGCTAAAAAAATTCGGCAAAGAAACCCCCAATCCGGAGAATAATTCTCCGTATCCAAACGCCTTTCCGGGGACTATTCTCCGGAAAGAATCCCTGGATCATGAGAATAATTCTCCGGAAAGAAAGCCTGAATGCGGAGAATTATTCTCCGGATTTGTCAGATTTGGAAATCTTCCGATTTTGTGTGCAGATTGTTAACTTTTGATGATTTTTTGAATATTAATAAAATTTTCGGTAAAATACAACTAATAAATAATACTATTTTCCATTTTGACCGACATGTGTTATCGCATGTTTTAGGCTAAATATTATTGCCATGTGACTAACAGTACAAGCCTTAAGCCTTAAAGAAACGTAAAGATTGAAACGTAGCATTTAATCCTAGATAAAAATTGTAGCAGAAATAATCATTCAATTTTAAATCTAGAAGTCAGATCATTATTCTCTCTTAATGATAGATAACGTACGGCGTGAGAAACAGATCTAAAGTGACAATTTACCATGAGCGGAAAATTTAAGAAAAAAATAAAGCAAGCGAAACAAAACGCACACTTATCCTCGGATATCAAACTACCAAATCTCCCAACACAACAATTCACGAACAGATCTAGTATGCATATATACACTGAACCTGTTGTGAAAACTTACACTAAAATCTGGATCACCCAATTACGAATTGGAGAAATAACAATTAGTACATAATAAAAGATGCTGATAATTGGAGAGAATGTAGAGACAAGTACCGAAGATGAGAGGACACCTAGCTTCGTCTCTACGGCTCTTTCTCCAAACGACGATGAGACGAATTAGAAAACTCATGAGATTTTATAGAGGCATTTTGTCAAGTGGTCAAGAGAAGACTATACAGATCCTCTGCTTCGCACTCTTAATCTTTCTGTGTAGCAAGCTGTGTAGATTGGACTATTAATTACACGTAGGAGCAGAAAAACTGAGTGCACGTGTATCTACTGAGATATCTCATATTTTGCGTGACTGACGTGTCAGGTGCCTATTGGGGGATAGCACAGGGGCCAATATTATTTGATCTTTAAGACTCATGCAAAATGTACTAACGGTTGAGATAGTCCATGAGGTCACGCAAAATATGAGATATCTCAGAGGATGCGAATTCAGAAAAAGTCTCATAAAATTTTCTTTATTATATTTCATTGAGGAGGGTTCCAATACATTATGCTTTTCATACCTTATCATGTCTCATATTTAATATCTTTATTTTCAAAGTTCAAATTGTTAATACGAACAGCTAAAATATGTTTGGGGATGAAATTTTATATTGATCAGGCAAAATATGTTTGTCGAACCATGATCTCCAACCTAGTGGGTCGCTGCTCACCAGCTCTTAGAAATCTGAGACCTGGTGGGCCGCGATTCCCTCCTGATGGGCCGTTGACATGCTAAAAATTTGCCATCTTCATTATGGCTTGGTGATTTGTTCCCTAATCAGCTGGGCTCCCTCCTAAATGCCAATTAACGCCTATTAAGAGGTCAGGAGAGCACATCAGAGATCTATCTTCTTCTATACCAGAGTTCTTCACACTAGTCTCCATTTCTTCTCTCTTTATTTCAAGGAACAAAGCACGGATTGACCGGCGGATTGTAGAGCGATTCTAGGAGCGACGAGGACGAAGCTTAGAATTAGTTTATTCTATTCTTAATTTTCTCATGTCATTTCTTCTCTCTTCTCTCAAAATTTTCGTGCTTAGAGCTCGAATAGATCGATGATGAAGTCAAGTTCATTCCCTCATACTTCTCAATGTCGTAATTTGCTGACATATCCATTCAAATTCTGCAATCTTCAAAATCACCAATCATCCAAAAGCACCAAATGCAGCATTTGACCAAACAACAAAGTACCATAAAGCAGCAACGCAGTTGAAGTACCAAACCCTGAAGCGCTAGACCCTCAAACAGCAGCGAAATATCCCTGAAATTACTGAACAACCGCTGACGATGAAGATGACTCTCGTACCAATTTGTTAGAATTTCATATTACAAAGACATGGAGTCAAAATAGAGAAACAATAGACATAATTTTATCAGAAAACTTAATTATATTTCTTGACTTCATATTACATGGAGTACAAATAATTTATTTATGATAATATAAATCTCTAAAATAAAAACATTATAAATAGATTATTTATTCCTAAAATACTCTACATACTAAATACTAAGTACTTCTTCCTTAATATAGCCCTCCCAACATGAACCTAATAAATCAAGTCTAATGTAAATAGATGGTGATATGAGAGGCATACACAACACTGTGCATTCCAAGCAGGAATAAATTTCAATAATATAACCTAATTTTCTCAAAATATATATCCTTCTAGAAGAGGGTTCAAATGCCTCCATTTTTTGTGCCTCCGTCATACCTTCATTTAAAAAAAAATTCAAAATTCAAAATTTTAAACTTAAAAGTCAAAATAAAACTATTGGATATGATCGACATCATTTTATCTATGCATGTGAAAAAAATTTATGATATTTCAATTTTTATTTTGGTTGTCATCAAGAGCTTGTAAAAACGTACTAATGTGGTCAACTTCTAGAAGTTGATTTTTCAACTTATTGATTCACATAAAAACAAAACCGAAACTTTATAATTTTTTATGAGCACATAGAGAAAATAACATAAATCACGTCTAATGGTTTTATTTTGATGTTTATAATTTAATTTTTGAATTATTAATGTTTTACAAATAGAGACATAGTGGAGACAAAAAATAATGGCATTTAAACCCTTCTCATCCTTCTATGCTCTCCATTCATAGAAAAAAGGAATAATGATGTCATTGCTTTACTTAGTTAAATCATGTTAAACATATAATTAAAATGTATTATTTTTATTGTTCTGCTAGTTATCTGAATTGTTGGTATTTGAATTTCGTAAATTTATGTACATCGCGATAGAAATGATGGCTCACCACAACTTTTTCTTAATTAGTAAATAATACACAGTATGCATGGCTGTAATCCATCATTGTAGGTACCAATATTGTTATAACCACTACTACAAAAATGACATTTATCATCGGTCATACACCAATGATTTTAAAGTAAACCGCAGATGAAACATAAACAACACCAGTTTTCTTTAAAAAACCGGTACAAAAAATTTATGTACTTATTGTACCGGTTTTATAGATAAAACCGGTGGTGGTGATTGTTTTGTGCTTAGTCTTGCACACTTTATTTTGCAATTTGTAAAATTAACACAATATTATTTATGTTATAAAATAAAGACAAAGAATAATAAATAAAATAGAGATAACACATAAAAGATGGCAATATCTTTATTCATACATTTCTCATGTGTACAATACAAGATTACAAAGCCTCTATTTATAGGCTACAAATTTGTAAATGAAAAGCCATCTATAATTAATTACAATAGGAGTGGCCTAGTGGGATATGATTTCCAATGGTAGTGGAAGTAGTGGAGAATTGAATATTGAGAGTCATGGACATCCATATCAATAATTTTCTTTATAACACTCCCCCTTGGATGTCCATTATATAAGAATATGCCTCATTAAAACCTTACTAGAAAAACCCTATGGGATAAAAACCTAATGAAGGAAAAATAGTACATTATTCTTTTTAACATGCAACTACAACCTTACAAGGAAAATGTAGTGCATATTAAACTTCCCCTCATGACAACATCAATCAAGATCGTTAAGTCGGCAAACTCCAATATTACGAACTAGATTTTCGAATATTGTAGTAGGGAGCGCCTTAGTGAATTAATCTACTAGATTCTCACTTGAACGGATCTGCTGAACATTAATAGTATTATCCTTTTGGAGATCATGTGTGAAAAAGAATTTTGGTGAAATATGTTTTGTTCTATCTCCTTTAATGTATCCTTTATTTAATTAAGCAATACATGCAGTATTATCTTCATATATGATCGTCGGGATCATTTCTCCAAAAGACAAGCCACATGTCTGATGAATATGCTGAATCACAGATCTTAACCAAACACATTCTCGGCTTGCTTCATGTATTGCTAAAATTTATGCATGATTAGAAGAAGTGGCTGTTATAGTTTGTTTCACATATCGCCACGAAATAGCTGTTCCACCACATGTAAACAAATAGCCCGTTTGAGATCGGCCATTATGTGGATCAGACAAATATCCAGCATCCGCATAACCAATTAAATCTGATTTGGATTCATTTGCAAAAAACAATCACATATCCATTGTACCTCGGAGATAGCAAAGTATATGTTTAATTCCATTCCAATGTCTTCGCGTAGGAGAAGAACTATATCTTGCTAATAAATTTACGGCAAATGATATATCCGGTCTTGTATGTCCAGCAAGATACATAAAGTGCTCCTATCTTTCATCTCAAATTCTTCCTTTAAACAATTTACTGCCTTTTGAAGCTTTTCAGGAGTTCTAATAATATTTAGATTATCAACATAAACTGCAATTATAACAAACTCATTTCCAGATTTTTTCATTAAAATACATGGACAAATTGTATTATTTTTATATCCATGTTTCAATAAAAATTCACTGAGACGGTTATACCACATGCGTCCAGATTGCTTTAATCCATATAAAGACTTATTCAATTTAATTGAATAATGTTCTCGAGAACCTAAATTACATGCTTCAGGCATCTTAAATCCTTAAGTGATTTTCATATATATATCATTATCAAGCGAGCCATATAAATAGGCTGTGACAACATCCATTAGGCGCAAATCAAGTCCTTCATGGACTGCCAGACTAATTATGTACGAAAAAGTTGTTGCATCCACCACAGGTGAGTATATGTTCATAATCAAGTCCAGGTCTTTGCGAAAATCCTTGAGCTACAAGTCGCGCTTTATATCTCACAATTTCACCTTTCTCATTTCACTTTCGCGTAAATACCCATTTGTATCCTACTGGCTTCATGCCTTCGGGTATTGGGACTACATGCCTAAATTTTTTTCATTTTTCAAGAGAGTTTAATTCTGCCTCAGTTGCGCCTTTCCATTTTGGCCAATCATTTCTTTGTCGACATTCATTAATAGATTTTGGTTCATGATCCTCATTATTCATTACATCTAGCGCTATATTATATGCAAAAATATCATTAATATATATCAACTTTATCTCGGTTCCATCTTATTCCATTCATGATATAGTTTATCAAGATCTCTTCATTTTCACGAATTTTATATACTTGAGTTTCTGCTGGAACTCCAATATTAGTTATAATTTGATTTTCTTCTGAATTTTTTTCTGTCATATCCTCAACTTGGCCATTTTCATTCTTTGCTCATTTTCTTTTTCGAGGATTTTTATCTTTGGAACCGATTGGTCTTCCACGCTTCATGCGTGTCATAATTTCATTAATTTGTCCAACAGGGACATCAACTTTTATTGGAGCATTAGCAGCTGGTACATGTGATTTGGTCACTTTCTTTGAGTCTGTAAATGCGTCTGGCAATTGGTTAGCTAATCTTTGCAAATGAATTATCTTTTGAACATTTAGTTCACATTCTTTAGTACGAGGATCAAAATGTGATAATGATAATTCATTCCAACTAATGTCTTTCCCCAGCTGATTATTTTCTCCCCCTAATGTTGGAAATTTTGATTCATCAAAATGACAATCGGCGAATCTAGCCGTGAATAAATCTCCTGTCATTGGCTCCAAATACTTTATTATAGATGGAGATTCAAATCCAACATAAATTCCCAACCTCCTTTGAGGTCCCATTTTAGTGCGTTGTGGTGGAGCAATTGGAACATATACCGCACATCCAAAAATTATTATATGGGAAATATTAGGTATGTAACCAAAAACTAATTGTAAATGTGAAGTTTTATTATAGATAGTTGGCCTGATGCAAATTAGTGCTGCTGCATGCAAAATAACATGTCCCCAACAAGATATTGGAAGTTTAGACTTCATAAGTAATGGTCTTGCAATTAATTGTAATATCTTTATAAATGACTCCGCAAGTCCATTTTGTGTATGAACATGAGCTACAGGATGTTCAACATCAATTCCAATAAACATACAATAATCATTGAATGTTTGAGAAGTAAATTCACCAGCATTGTCTAGACGTATTTTCTTAATTGGATAATCAGGAAAATGTGCTCTTAATCGAATCAATTGAGCAAGTGATCTCGCAAACGCCAGGTTGGGAGTTGATAATAAACTTACATGTGACCATCTTGTTGATGCATCAATTAAAACCATAAAATATCTAAATGGTCCACATGATGGGTGTATTGGTCCACAAATATCACCCTGTATACGTTCTAGAAATGTAAGAGATTCATTTTGTATTTTCACTAGTGATGGTCGAATAATCAACTTTCCTTGAGAACATGCAGCACATGACAATTCATTAGATTGAAGAATCTTCTGGTTCTTTAATGAATGTCCACATGAGTTCTCTATTATTTTCGCATCATTATTAATCCAGGATGGCCTAACCAGTCATGCCAAACTATAAACGTATTCTTATCTGTAAGTTTCTGATTTACAATAACATGTGCTTCAATTGCACTAATATATGTGTAATACAAACCCGAGGAAAACATAGACATTATTTCCAATATGCATTTTTTTATCTAAGATTTTGCTAGTTATATAGAGATATTCAACATTTTTTTCATTAGTTGTCTCAACATGGTATCCATTTCGGCGGATATCCTTAAAACTTAATAAATTTCTTTGAGACTTAGAAGAATATAATGCATCATCAATATAAAGTTGAGTTCCTCCATGTAACAATAATGTTGCTCTTCCGGAGCCTTCTATTAAATTTGTACTACCCGAAATAGTACTAACATTGGCTTCTTGCATTACTAAATAAGAGAAATATTTTTTATCTTTAAGAATAGTATGAGTTGTTGCACTATCGACGAGACATATCTCTTCATTATTGATGTCATTGTTGACCAAAGGAATATTCATTCTTCAATAAATAAAAAAAAAACTCTTCCACAATAAAAATAATATAATTAAACTTGTATTGTCCTTAAAAAAATGCAATAATTACCACTCCAACAATAACAAAGATTACTCTATTTTAAACAATTTACTTCTAATTTTCTTTTAGTGATGCTTGATATATGTCAACAATATGTTTTGACATACGACAGGTACGTCGGCGTACGACAGGTACGTGACTAACGAACTTTATCACCATAATGATAGCATGAATTATCTTGTTCGCTATTCTGTCAATTTTCTCATTATTTTTGTTCATTATTTGTCCACTTCTAGTGGAATGATGCGTCTTTTCTTCATTACCACATTAATATTTAAGAGTTTGTCCATCAAATTATTTTCCACTTCTGGTGGAATTATTATTTTGTTCAACCATAAAAAGACAAGAAATATACTCAAGATATTTCTAGATATCTTCTTCAGGAAGATTAAATTATCATGTAAAATTTGCGCACCATATAATTTTTTTTTTTTAAATCTTCTTCAAGAAGACCTTAATGTCTTTTTAAATCTTCTTCGAGAAGACCTTAATATCTTTTCAAATCTTCTTCAAGAAGATTAAATTATTGAAGAAAAAAAAATATGAACCACTATATAATATTTGTACATCATATAAATCTTTTTCAAGAAGATATTTTTTTTAAATCTTCTTCCGGAAGATTAAATTTTATTAAAAAAAATACACTTCATATAAAATTAAAACCAAATAATATAAGTCTATGTCATAAATTGAGTTAGGAAATCAAATGGTTCTGACAAGGGTTCTTAGATTTTTTTTTCAAGTTTGGCAAGGTTCGACATAATGATACTATAACAAAAATATTAAATAAGTTAAATAATATTCAATACTATAAAAAAAAAATTAGTACTGAATGATCTAATTTTTTTTTCTCAGAATGTTGCGTTTTAAACAAAATTACACATTATAAAAAAAATTGTAATATTTAGTTCTGTTTTGAACTGAAACTGCATATAAAAAAAAATTACACATTATAAATTACATGTAGCTTCCGGCCAAAAATTTTAATCTTATAATTGAACTTCGGGCCAATTAATAAAATTGTTAAAATGGCTTCCGGCCAATTTCATTAACATAATTTATATTCATATGGCTTCGGGCCATTAATAATATAATTAGATGGCTTCGGGCCATTTCATATAACATAATTTATGTTGAACACAAAATAATGTAAAAAGATAATACACTATTATCCTATGTTACCCGGATACTTCAATTTAGGCACCGTATCCGTATCGGACACGTATCCGATACCGATACGCGCCCGATACGGCACCGATACGTATCCGATACGCCAGCTGGCGTATCCGCCTACGTGGCGTATCCTTACTCGGCCGATACGGTCGCCGATACTCCGTTGACACTCCAGGATACGGCATTTAAAGTGCGGATACGGCTGGGATACGGCAGGACACGCGTGAGCCGCGTGAGTGAACAGCGCCGCACCCGTGAGCCGCGACCGTGAACCGGTCCGCACCCGTGAGCCGCGCAAACACCGCTGCTTAATAATTGAATTTTTCGTCGCTGCTGGGATTCGAACTCGGGGAGAGGCCCATATTGGCCAAAACCTTTACCACTCCACCACAGTTTCACTTGTGTATTAATCCAATAACTATAATATTTAACATATACTTAGATTTAATCCTTTAATTAAAATTTTTATGATTATCTAAATACAATATATAAATAATAAAAAGTAATATATATATATATATAATTGCCGTATCGTATCCGGGATTTTTGAAAATTGCCGTATCGCGGTATCCGTATCGTATCCGATACAATACCCGTACCCGTATCCATGCAACATAGCTATTATCATAATATAACTTAAAAGGTAACATAATTAAATATTAAAAAAAATTACCTTGAATCTTCAAATAGTAGAGCTCTCATGCTGATAACGTGTTATAAAATAAAGACAAAGAATAATAAACAAAATAGAGAGAACACATAAAAGATGGCAATATCTTTATTCATACTTTTCTCATGTGTACAATACAAAATTACAAAGCCTCTATTTATACGCTACAAATTTGTAAATGAAAAGCCATCTATAATTAATTACAATAGGAGTGGCCTAGTGGGATATGAATTCCAATGGCAGTGGGAGTAGTGGAGAATTGAATATTGAGAGTCATGAACATCCACATCAATAATTTTATTTATAACAATTTACCATTTGTTAATTTTTTTATGCAAACATTTTACTTTGAAACCGTGGTAATGAACAAATATCTATTTTTAATTTATTATAAAAATGACATTTTTGACCAAGAAAATGACATTTTTAATTTATTTTCACCCCTAAGTCCAAGAAAATGACATTTTTGACCAATTTATTCTTCACTTTGAGTCCATTAATTATAGCGAGAGAATTTATTGATAGTTGTAAGTGGTCAAGCCATGCTGCAAGTTGTTATGTGGGTGGGTCCTAGATGTTTACCTACTTCAATTCCAATGTAATTAATTGACTAGTCCAACAAATTGATTTAGCTGATGTATTCAATGTATTCAGAGCACGGCTCCTTAATTTTTTAACCTTGATATCTATTTTCTAATGGAAAATTATTAGATGAAATTAATAACAACAAAATTTATTTAGCTTAATTGGAACTTGACAAAAACATTAACTGAAAAACTGGGGGCCGACATACGGTCATACGGTTATATGTAAAGTAGAATATTAAAAATTCAGAAATTTTCACACGAATTAAATTATAGTGCAAAAGAGAATTTATAACAGAAATAGTATTAAAAACAATTGCTCATTCCTACTTTAGTAATTAGTAATATGGTTTTACAGTTCCAGAATAGTAGGTGATAAAATCTTGACCAGATTTTGAAAAAAAAAAAACTTGTAGCTTTTTTACTCGTATGTTGATGGTTATAATATAGACATTGTATTGTGATACTAGATATTCTTCTATAAAAAAATGTTGTAATATATATAGTCCGACTAAATTGTTTCTGGAAGCACTTCGGCCAAAGTGCTTATGGGTCAAATATTAAAATTTTATGTTCGAAACATCGGACCTAATTAGTAGCTCAATAAATTGGTTATATATTAAACATGTGGAATGCCGATTTTTAAAATTTTTGGAATTTTTTATTTTTTTATGATTTTTAAAAGATGGCTTCTTTTGACCTAAAAATAAAAGAAAAATCATTTATTTTTATAAATAAAAATATTTCTATCGGTATATAACTGAATAAGGTTCCTTAATTCTACCGGATAAGGGTAGGGTAGAATAAGATCACTTTTTAATGGTTATGGGTAAGGTATAGATATGAAAATGCCTCCACCCGACCCATACTGTCACACCCCAAACCGTAAATTCCGGATTAGGACATGATCAGTCCTCGCCTCGCGCTTACTAATTAATAAGCACGCAAGGCTAATTATATACAAATAAATACCAACAGCGGAAGCGTGAATAATATCAAGAAAGCACAATTCATATATCATAAATAAACATAAGCATATAATGTTCATACAATTCACATCATAAGTAAAACACAAACTAAGGAAGGGAATACAAGATCTGTCGAGTCCGATGTACGAATCAAAAACATCGGGACTCGTAAACCTAAACAAAAGGTCCTATAATCTATAATCAAGCGGCGTGGCCATCGGGAACAGCTCCTGGCATCCCCAGCTGCGGAGCACCAGTCTCTGTACCTAAAACCCACGAAAACAACGTATAGAGTGAGCGACTAATCGCCCAATATGTCACCCAGAATTATCCCTTCAGGGATCCTCTACGGTCAAAGCACTTTTAATGGAAAACTACGTAAAATTGGTAAACGGTACTTTTAAATACACATGTTTTATTATATATATACAACCTATCATATTATCTATTAAAAGAAAATACATAAAGTAGATGAGATGATGCGATTTCCTATCATGACAGCATGCAAAGATTTCCCAAAATAAAATACAAGACAGTATTATCTATTTGATCAAATCGGGATCCAGCACCAACGTACTGTGTGTAGAAATATTAATATAATAATACAGTTAGATTTAACACACTGTGCTATGCCAATCGGACCAAAAGTCCCATAAGATATTAGTCCAAGTACTGTGGGCAGGGAGCCAATGATACACGATGCCTAATGACATCGAACATTAACTCTCAAGTGTATATAAAGCCCACTAGCAGATGAATATATCTCAATCCGTGTAATTTTCTTACTCTAAAACGATTCTTCAACCAAACATATAAAAATAGAAGAAATCATACAAGCAAGTCTTAAAATGTGTTAATCCGTTTCCTCATGAGCAGAAACAGAACTCCATCATCCGGCCAGACCAATGGGAAGGGCTCGAGTCGGGCCCTGTGCAATAAAATAAAATCTGCCACCGCAACCGCCGAAGTTGTACTAGGCATGTAGCTCCTAATCTAGGGGAGACCAAGCCCGAAACGTTTTCGTGCCTCTGGGCTCGAGTTCGGCCCGCACGTAATGGTAAAATGATCGAAAAGAATATATAGTATCAATGTTTATACATATAATATTATCCTAAAAAGACCTCCAAGGGATCAAGTGATCCCTCGGCCCAATGGCTAACAAGCCGCCTCGTACCCCATCCTACGAGACGGAATGCAGTCACTCGGTCTTCTTACTCAACACTCACCAATGCATATAATTGCTTATTTAATAATAGTAATATCGTCCTTTACGAGAAGAGGGCAACTAATATGCTAGAGGAAATATAATAATATAATTTATATAATTAACTTACTTTACTTCTATAAAACTGTAAATTTCCCTTTATTTATATTTAGTGGTACGGATTATAACACGTACCGTTTACATTGACACCCCTAAGTCCAAGAAAATGACATTTATGACCAATTCATTCTTCACTTTGAGTCCATTAATAATAGCGAGAAAATTTATTGATAGTTGTAAGTGGTCAAGCCATGCTGCAAGTTGTTATGTGGGTGGGTCCTAGATGTTTACCTACTTCAATTCCAATGTAATTAATTGACTAGTCCAACAAATTGATTTAGCTGATGTATTCAATGTATTCAGAGGACGGCTCCTTAATTTTTCAGGGACCAACTAACTATCCCCCGGCTTCTATTCCCCATTCATTTTCCGGTCAATAACTGCTTTTGTTGACCGCTAATTAAGAGGGGATCACAAATTTCAGCGATAAAAGACAAAACAAAACGCGTTATTATCGCAGCGAGTGCAAATATTCATATGTAATACGGGTCTGTCTAATTTGCTGCCGGCAGCAGTTCGGCCAAGTGCTGCCGGGGCTATATTTAGCCATGTGATGTTCAAACAACAAATTCAAACCGTTAGATGTTTAATCTATACTATAATCTACTTGGAGACCAAATTTTACATTTTTTGGAATGTTTTTACTATATATTAAGCTGGTTTGAAAACCGCTGTTTTTAGTAAATTTCTGCAACGTTAAAAACAGCGGTTTTCAAACCATCTTAATATATAGTAAAAAATTTCCAAAAAATGTAAAATTTGGTCTCCAAGTAGATTATAGTATAGATTAAACATCTAACGGTTTGAATTTGTTGTTTGGACATCACACGGCTAAATATAGCCCCGGCAGCACCTCGACCGAACTGCTGTCGGCAGCAAATTAGCCACAGCCATGTAATACATCAAGTATTCATATATAATACATGAAGTATTCATATCTAAGATATCAAGTATTTAAAAGAAAAAACTTGACACATTACTTATCCATCTTTTACACATTTTTAGAGGTGGTTTTTTTTTCTCCGTTCACTTTAACTAATATTTCTGACAATTTGTGAGGAATTTTGCAAATCTAAAACCACGAACGTCTTCTACGCAATTTTCTCTTTCAAATGAGATCCATGATGACATACTTTCGAGTTGTCCGTTGCACAAGTATTCATACCTTGTCATTTAAGTATTCATACCTAATCAAGCAAGTATTCATACCTCATCAGTATTTCACAAATAAAAAACTGGACATATCATTCACTCATTTTTTACCGATTGAAATTTCATTACCACTCAATCATTGTTTACTTGATATCTTAGGTATGAATACTTGTTCGACGAGGTATGAATACTTGCTCGACGTGGTATGAATACTTGCACGACGAGGTATAAATAATTTTACGAGGTATGAATACTTGCGCGACGAATAACTCAAAAATATTTCATTATAGATCTCATTTGAAAGAGAAAATTGCGTAGAAGACGTATGTGATTTTAGATTCACAAATTTCTTCATTGATTGTCAGAAATATTGGTTAGAGTGAACGGAGAAAAAAAAAAACCATCTCTAAAAACGTGTAAAAGATGGGTAAGTAATGTGTCCAGTTTTTTTTTAAATACTTGATATCTTAGATATGAATACTTAATATATTATATATGAATACTTGATGTATTATATATGAATACTTGTGCGCGTTAGTTGTAATTTTTTTCAAATATAAGCGGTCCCCCTAGTTAATTAGCTGTCCCCCATGTAATTAATGTTTAATACACATTTTCTTTTATCTTTTTGTGCTTGAAGTTGTGGTCCCCTAGATAATTAATGATTGGGGGATGAACGAGGATAGGAGCCGGGAAAAAAAAACTTTACCCAAAAAATTAAGGAGCCGTGCTCTGAATACATTGAATACATCAGCTAAATCAATTTGTTGGACTAGTCAATTAATTACATTGGAATTGAAGTAGGTAAACATCTAGGACCCACCCACATAACAACTTACAGCATGACTTGACCACTTACAACTATCAATAAATTTTCTCGCTATTATTAATGGACTCAAAGTGAAGAATCAATTGGTCAAAAATGTCATTTTCTTGGACTTAAGGGTGTCAATGGGTACGGTAAGGATCAGGTGGAGGCATTTTCATATCGATACCCTACCCATAATCATCAAAAATTGATTTTATCCTACCCTACCCTTATCCGGTTGAATTAAGGAACCCTTATTCGGTTATACACCGATAGAAATATTTTTATTTATAAAAATAAATGATTTTTCTTTTATTTTTAGGTCAAAAGAAGCCATTTTTTAAAAATCATAAAAAAGAATTCATAATTCAAAAAATTGTAAAAATCGGTATTCTACATGTTTAATATATAACCAATTTATTGAGCTACTTATGTCCGATGTTTCGAACATAAAATTTAAATATTTGACCAATAAGCACTTTGGCCGAAGTGCTTCCAGAAACAATTTAGCCGGACTATATATATATATATATATATTACAATATTTTTTTATAGAAGAATGTCTACTATCACAATACAATGTCTGTATTATAACCATCAACATACGAGTAAAAAAGCTACAAATTCACGGTGTTTTTTTTTTTCATAACCATATATATAATATACGGGGGATAGGAGCCGGGGGATAGTTAGTTGGTCCCTAATTTTTTAACCTTGATATCTATTTTCTAATGGAAAATTATTAGATGAAATTAATAAAAACAGAAATTATTTAGCTTGGAACTTGACAAAAACATTAACTGAAAAACTGAGGTGCCGACATACGGTCGTTGGTAAATGTAAAGTAGAATATTAAAAATTCAGAAATTTTCACACGCATTTATAACAGAAATAGTATTAAAAACAATTGCTCATTCCTACTCTAGTAATTAGTAATATGGTTTTACAGTTACAGAATAGTAGGTGATAAAATCTTGACCAGATTTTTGAAAAAAAAAAAAAAAACACCGTGAATTTGTAGCTTTTTTACTCGTATGTTGATGGTTATAATACAGACATTGTATTGTGATAGTAGATATTCTTCTATAAAAAAATGTTGTAATATATATATAGTCCGGTTAAATTGTTTCTGGAACCACTTCGACCAAAGTGCTTATGTGTCAAATATTAAAATTTTATGTTCGAAACATCGGACCTAAGTAGCTCAATAAATTGGTTATATATTAAACATGTAGAATACCGATTTTTACAATTTTTTGAATTATGAATTCTTTTTTATGATTTTTAAAAGATGGCTTCTTTTGACCTAAAAATAAAAGAAAAATCATTTATTTTTATAAATAAAAATATTTTTATCGGTATATAACCGAATAAGGGTTCCTTAATTTAACCGGATAAGAGTAGAGCAGAATAAGATCAATTTTTGATGGTTATGAGTAGGATATCGATATGAAAATGCCTCCACCTGACCGTTACCGTACCATTGACACCCCTAAGTCCAAGAAAATGACATTTATGACCAATTCATTCTTCACTTTGAGTCCATTAATAATAGCGAGAAAAATTATTGATAGTTGTAAGTGGTCAAGCCATGCTGTAAGTTGTTATGTGGGTGGGTCCTAGATGTTTACCTACTTCAATTCCAATGTAATTAATTGACTAGTCCAACAAATTGATTTAGCTGATGTATTCAATGTATTCAGAGCACGGCTCCTTAATTTTTTAACCTTGATATCTATTATCTAATGGAAAATTAATTATTAGATGAAATTAATAACAACAAAATTTATTTAGCTTGGAACTTGACAAAAACATTAACTGAAAAACTGAGGGCCGACATACGGTCGTTGTTATATGTAAAGTAGAATATTAAAAATTCAGAAATTTTCACACGAATTAAATTATAGTGCAAAAGAGAATTTATAACAGAAATAGTATTAAAAACAATTGCTCATTCCTACTTTAGTAATTAGTAATATGGTTTTACAGTTACAGAATAGTAGGTGATAAAATCTTGACCAGATTTAAAAAAACTAAAAAAAAAACCTGTAGCTTTTTTACTCGTATGTTGATGGTTATATATAGACATTGTATTGTGATAGTAGATATTCTTCTATAAAAAAATGTTGTAATATATATATAGTCCGGCTAGATTGTTTCTGGAAGCATTTCAGCCAAAGTGCTTATCGGTCAAATATTAAAATTTTATGTTCGAAATATCGGACCTAATTAGTAGCTCAATAAATTGGTTATATATTAAACATGTAGAATACTGATTTTTACAATTTTTGAAATTTTTAATTTTTTTTTTATGATTTTTAAAAGATGGCTTCTTTTGACCTAAAAATAAAAGAAAAATAATTTATTTTTATAAATAAAAATATTTCTATCGGTAAATAACCGAATAAGGGTTCCTTAATTCAACCGGTAGTTTATAACCTACCGTTAGAATAAGATTAATGTTTAAAACCTACCAATAGAATAAGATTATTTATTAGCCACCTGAAATATATGAATATTTTTGTTTCGTTTTGTAGTTAGTACCGATACAAAATGTGTGTATGTTTAACAAAAAAATTATCATTTATATAATTGGCTAGCACCTTACAGTTTGCTAGCCATAATATATATAATAAATCTAATTATTATTGTTCAAAATAACTTTTAAATGTCACACTTTATGGTTCTTTTGTTCAAATTAGCAACTTTATTGTTAAAGACAGATATAGAGAGATGCATTCATGCGGCTTTAAACACTACAGCAGATGGGACTATAAGCGACAAGTATACCGGTCGCTGATAGCTAAGGTGGGACTATAAGCGACAAGTATACCGGTCGCTGATAGCTAAGGCGCCGGTCGCTGATGACCAAAAACGGTCGCTGATACATCGGTCGCTGAAGGCATCGTCGTTGATGCTTGCCTGATGACGTCATCAGTCGCTGAATGACGTCATCCCGGTCGCTGATGACCTTTCAGCGACCAATTTTTTTTTTGTCGCTGATACTCTTCTGTCAGGTTTATGGGTTCTTTTTGTTATTTACTTTTCCCCTATTTAATAATTGGTACCACACATACCAGTATACAACATAAACATAAACATCGATCGATACATACAACATAAACATAAACAACAATATAAATATACAAACAACAATATCTAAACATAAACAATATACCATCACGAGAAAACATAAACATCGAGAAACTGTAACATAAAATCAAGTAATAGTACCATCTAAATATCGAGTAACATAAACACTAACAGTACCATTTAACATGTAAATATCTAAACATCTAAGCAGTACCATCTTCGCCAACATCCGACCAATGCTCCTCCCCATCATCCCCATCATCCCCATCATGATATCGCCGTCATCGGGCATGAAGGCATGGTGCGAGCTAGAACCTCCCTGTGAGGTTATAAGAAAGTAAATGTGTTAGTTGTTTAGATAATTAGGATTTAGGGATTTAGGGTTTAGGGTTCACAATTAAAACATATTGAAAAATCGAATTTCATACCTGAGCAACTCTGATAGCTAAGGTGATCTGCCCGGTGATCTGGGGCATGATAGATGACAATACCTGAGAAGATATCGCATCAATATCCTCTTGTCTGAGGCGTGGAGCCGTCGGCACAGAAGAATATGACTGTGAAGAACGTGACAGAGTACTGTTAGACCCACCATCACGAACCATGGCCTTCGTCTTGCCTGGAACATTAAAAATAAGACAATTAGTATTATCTTACAAATTTAAAAATAAATTTAAAATTTCAAGGAATGTGTATTTTACCTAGAGCACCGAGGCCATAGTTATCGCCGTGAGCATTCTGATCATCAACTGCCGAATAGTACCAGACGGCGTCGTCATAACGGGGACATATGTTTCTGTCCTCTCCATACTTCTGAACCATAGCTCTCTTATAATTTTCCTGCAAATTTTGTAAAATATAACAATAATGTTCTGTACAACAAAGAATGAATTTTATAAAACGATTCTTATGTTCTATTACCTGTGCCTTTTTAGCCTTAGTGGAAATAAATTGACCCGTCTTCTTCCTCGTATGGGTCGGCTTGAACAGTAGGTTTGAGGTTATAGAGAAATAGCGGGTTTGAGGTTCGAATGCCCAATACCCAAATCAGTACCCAATCAACCATACAAATCGAAAACACAGATTATAGAGAAGTCCGGTTACCTGATTGCAATTAGTTCAGAAATCCAATTTGAGTTGCAACAACTGTTCAGAATCAATGCGACGTAGTCAGAATTTCAATCAGACATATAATCAAATGATAATGTATATCAAAATATCTTTTTTTCATTTCCTCAAATTTCTTTCTTCTTTTTTTCTCTTCATTTATTTGGTTTCTGTTTGTTTATTTTTCGATAATATAATCGGAGAGATTAAATATTTTCATGAATTAGAAAGGTCGGTTAGGGACGGCAATGCATGCAACCACGTGCCAAAAAAAATGCTACGTGGATCCCTTATTTTTTTTAAGTTTGTCATTTTACAATTTAAACCTTCAAAGTTATAGAATTATATATATTGATCCAAAATAATTTCAAAAATAATATAAAAATTACCGGGTGTTACAATTTTTCCCCTCTTAAAAAGAATTTTGTCCGCAAAATTCAAACGGATTATATTCAAATCAAACGGGACATAATAAACAATAATCAAATCGAATTTATCAGATACAGATCAATCGGAGAAGATAATCAACTGGAATCAAATCACTTGTTTATCACTAAATTCAGATAAGTCAGGAAATTTGGCAAACTTATTCAAAATAGATCAGAACACAGATATAATACCGATAACAATTTCAAAAATCAATTATTCAGAACGTCAAATTTCAATTTGGATCAGACAGATGTAAGTCAAGATAGTTGTTAAACTATTTCAGATAGATCAGGATTCAATTCAATTCTAACAAAATACTGATACAATTGAAACTTGGACCCAAACACAGTCCGAGGAACGAATGCTCTGATACCAAAATTGTCACGACCTCGCCGCCGGGCCGGAGATCGATCGTGACAAGAGAGGCATCCGGACATCCATCCTTCGTCCCGTTAACCTACGTCGCAAACAAAAACACCAAGAAACAATACTGAATAAGCTACAAAGCTCAGTAACCGGTTATTTAACGACGCGCTTCTCTATAATTGGCTTAATTAAACAACCATTCAAACAGACTGGATTAATAATTTAATCCACATAATTAAATATCAAATTATGTATGCATATTTAACTGACAATATCAATTGGGTTTAGGTTTTCAATAACAACAGTTTATTCCAGTTGGAATACCTAAAACAGGTGATTCCCAGTATTCCAATCAATTAAAAACAATTTCAGTCTCCAGGCCCCATATTCCGGTTAAATATACCATCATAATCAGATTACCCAAATCAGTACCCAATCAACCATACAAATCGAAAACACAGATTATAAAGAAGTCCGGTTACCTGATTGCGATTAGTTCAGAAATCCAAATCGAACTACAACCACTGTTCAGAATCAACGCGACGTAGTTAGAATTCCAATCAGATCCACACTCAAATAACAACCGGTATGAAAATCTTTCTTTTTTTTATTTTTCTTAGATTTCTCTCATTTTTCTTTTCTTTTCATTTTCGGATTCTTTGTTTTATTTTTTCTCCATGAACCGAATCAAGAGAAAGGAGACTTATTTACATGGTCAAAAAGATTAGAGTGGAGGAGTTATCATGAGCCGCGTGGCAAGGAGTGCCACGTTAGCTATTTTTTTTTTAAGTTTTGCAATTTTACAATTAAAACCTTTCAATTTCTAATATTAATTATATATAAGTCTAATATAATTAAAAGAGTATATATTACCGGGGTGTTACAAATAGAGTACCGGTCATTTTCTGGCTGGTACCTTTCTTTTTTTTTAGACAAATAACTAAAATGCTGAAATATAACACTAAAAAATCGATTTTTTTTTAAATATTTGTTAGATTACTTTTTTGATATATAATTAGCATATTTATACTAAAAACGCTAAATTACTTGAAATTATGTTAAATTATGCTGAATTACACTAAATTACGCTATATTACGCTAAATTATGTTGCTTTAGCGTAATTTAACGTAATTTAGTGTAATTCAGCGTAATTTCAAGTAATTTAGCGTATTTTAGTATAAATATGCTAATTATATATTAAAAAAGTAATCTAACAAATATTAAAAAAAAAATCAATTTTTGGCCAATATCCTATTTAAATCGGAAATCGGCCAGAAAATAGCCGGTATGGACATTTTTAATTAAACCAATCAGGTCTGGACATTTTTATTATTTTCTAATTAACTTTGGATATAAATGAATATGTCGGCAGTCTTTCGTATCTACCTCAATTTGCCCTTGCAAAATTTCATCCACAAAATTCCCTCATGAAAGACCTTCCCATTCCTTCCTTCGCTTCCACACAAACCACATGGTTATGCTAAACCATACAATCCAGCCTCTTTCATTTTGACCTCCAACTGCCACATCCTAACACCATTAGTCCATACCCCAAACGATTAAACAATCGGTTCCAAACAGATCTAGCATAAACACACTCAAAAAGTAAGTGCTTAGCAGTTTCATAAGCACACGTAGTACACATAACGCACATCAGCTCACAGTCAATTCCCCTTTTAGCCATTTGGTCATGTGTGAGAATTCTCTCTTTCAAATTAATTAGTTATGTGGCATACTCTAATAACAATTAATTGGTGTCTAATAAATTAGTGAAACTGTTTATTGCAGCTAGCTGTCCAATCAAAAAATGGTTTCATGGGCCACTGTATTTCAGTTTGTACTCTTCTTGAGTTATTTCTCTCTTGATTGCTCCAGTGAGAACTTCATCTTCAATGGATTCAAACAAGCTTCCAACCTGCTAAGCTTAGATGGTGCCACCACAAAGATAACAACGGATGGCGTGCTACAACTAACCAATGACAAACAAAATATCATTGGTCATGCTTTCTTCTCGTCCCCAATTCCAATGATCAAAACTAATAAAAACATGTCGGTAGTAACCTCTTTCAGCACTTCTTTCATTTTAGACATCATCAAGGTGGGTAGTGTTGGAGGCCATGGCCTGACCTTTGCGATTGTACGCTCTAAACAACTCCCCGGGGCTTCTTCTGGCCAGTACCTTGGCCTGCTCGGGCCTAACAACAATGGAAATTTCTCAAATCATGTTTTTGCGGTGGAGTTTGATACAGTTCAGGCCAGTAGACTATTTAATGAGACAAATAGGAATCATGTCGGTGTTGACTTGAACAACCTGAAATCAAACATCTCAAAGAAAGCTGCCTATTATACCAATCAAACTTCTAACTCTAAGGTTGGGTTTGACCTCGAGAGTGGGCAACGGATTCAGGCATGGATCGACTACAATGGCACCAATAAGATCCTTGAAATAACTGTTGCACCTCTTTCAATTCCTAAACCTTCCCGGGCCCTAATTTCATATCCTGTAGACCTTATACATATTTTTGAGGAAGAAATGTATGTTGGGTTCACTTCCTCGACGAAGAACCAAGTAAGTTACCACTATATAATAGCATGGAGTTTTAGCACCGAGGGATCGGCCCAAGCCATTGATGTCTCTCATCTACCAAAACTTCCACAGCCACCCAGCAGAATGAAATCTTCCAGATCTAAAGTGATCAAGATTAGCATTTTATCCTCCTTAGGGACTTTAGCCTTGATCGCCCTTTTAATCGGAGTCTTCTTATACCTACGGCAAAGAGCCAAGTTGGCTGAGACAATTGAGGATTGGGAACAGGAACACCCCCATAGGCTCCAATACAAGGATCTTTACAGGGCAACCAAAGGGTTCAAAGAGACCGAGTTAATTGGCTCCGGGGGATTTGGCCATGTCTACAAGGGGGTATTTCCAAAAACTAAAGAAGTAGTGGCCATAAAGAAGATCTCTAGTAATACAAGGCAAGGGTTGAGAGAGTTTGTCGCGGAGATATCAAGCCTAGGGAGAATGAGGCATCGGAACTTGGTAAAGCTGCGTGGATGGTGCAAAAGAAACCAGGATCTTCTCCTAGTATATGAGTTCATGCCTAATGGTAGTCTTGATGCACTTCTTTTTTACCGCAACAACAAAACAAGGACCATACTTACTTGGGAGCAACGCCTCAACATCCTTAAGGGTGTTGGATCAGGTCTTCTCTACTTGCATGAAGAATGGGAGCAGCTGGTTGTGCATCGAGATGTCAAATCCAGCAATGTCTTGCTTGGGTCAGACTTGAACCCAAAGTTGGGAGATTTTGGGTTGGCCAGGTTCAATGAGCACGGTACAAACCCTAAAACAACACACGTTGCGGGTACTCTTGGTTACATGGCTCCGGAGCTGTCAAACACAGGCAAGGCCACAACCAGCTCAGATGTGTTTGCTTTTGGGGTGTTGCTCTTGGAGGTGGTATCTGGCAGGAGACCAATTGAGAACACTGCACCAACTGATGAGATCAATTTACTTGAGTGGGCTAGGGATTGCCAAGTAAAAGGTCATCTCATGAAGGTAATTGATGCATGTATTGCAAAAGAGTGTGATATTCAGGAGATAGAGATGGTGTTGAAGGTAGGGCTAGTTTGTTGCCAATCTATTGCAGAAGTGAGACCTAGTATGAGACAAGTCATACAGTATCTCAATGGCACCGAGCAGCTCCCAGATGATCTGAAACTTGTGTATCTTAATCCCGATGCAGCAAACTTTGCGTCCCAGGAATCATCTCATTCATATGCTACTGTGTCAATGGGCTCCCTACAGGAAGGAAGGTGAACTAAAGCTGAACTGCACTGTAGTTTGTTTGTTTAAACTAAGATAAGATTGTATTATTAGTACTTTTAACTTGTATTTCAGTTACATGACTTATTCAGAGCTAGCTTGTAGTTAATAAGCACAAGGTGCATGTACCGTTCCCATTCCAGTTATGCTAAAATGTTGACAGCAGTATCCTAATTAACTTCCAAAAATGGGTTACTGGAACTAAATGTTAACAGAAAAGAATTTAGTACAAGAATGCATTATGAATTATGAAACTGCACCTACAAGTTGTAAAATCCATATAAGGAAAAATTCAATTTTTCTGCACGAATCTCAAAGCACAATAAAAAAAGCAGTACGTAATATTAGGGTAGAACAATTTCAAATTTCTGAAACTTTAAAAAGCAACAACAATATGTAAATCATATTATCAAATTGTCTTGTTCCGTTTGATTATTGGCTAGTAGAACTTGAGTTCAAAATTATTTGAATAGATTAATTAGTTCAAAATTTGATTTGAAATAGTTTAATATATAATTATATTATTTAATTAGAAGTATTTTAGTCATTAATTCTTTATGAAATATAGTTAATGAAGCATCATATTTTAATTGTAGTAGACAAGATAGTAGTACTTCATTTAATAAAAACGGATTTTTCTTTCTTTCTTTTTTGGGCCTTTTGTTGGGCCAGAAGGCAGCGCCGGTGGCGGTGAAGAGACCAGATCCTCTCAAGTAATTCAGAATCCAAGCCAATTTGTTTCTAGATCGGATGCACGGGATTCTATTCTTTAATATTCGTACCAAAACATATCTGACGGTCCAGGTATGAATTCTTATGTAAACCATATATAATTTCTAAAGTTTATGCGGTTCAATTGAATTCGCCTGAACCGGACCAGCTGTATGTAAAACCCAACCGATAAACCCAAGCAAGTAAGAAAGGAAAGATTTGTCGCTTATTAGTATTTCTTCTTGCTTCTAAAACCCCAAAAGAGAGAGAGAGAGAGAGAATCGCACTTCACTTGGAATCCGCCACTTGATTCTCAAGCGGGGATATCCAAATCCACGACCAAAATCTAATCGAAATAATCTTTTTCCTACAGGTCAGTTTTTAATTTGAAGTTTTCTCCCCTTCTAGCTACACTTAGGGTTTCCGATTTTGATGTATACTTTAATTAGTTTCTAATCGCGAAAATGAAAGTAGCAGACTGTTAAATCTGACTTATTTCTTTTGATTTTTGTTGATGTTTAGTACTCCAGCTCAACTCTCTCCTTCGCTAGCTGTGATTTGCCAATTTGTTTCAGGTAACTATCTATCTGTCTCTATGCATTCTCTCTCTCTCTCTTTTCACATTAATTTTGTTTGATTGACAATGATGAGTGCCTAAATTTGTGATTGATGTTGATGCTTCTCTTATAATTGTGATCAAGTCCTTGTTCAAATCTTTGTCTTCATTTGACAGTAATTCTGGTTGCTAGTCCGATTGAAGTTTTATTTTGTTGTATGAGTTGTTAAAATTTCATTTTTGCTACCAATATCTCTTAAATCTGTAGCTTCACCACAAAAGTGAATTTCAAATGGCATATGCATGACAAATGGGAATGGTTTCTTATATAATATGGGCATAGATACTTATTATGCTAAAATGTTGTAAATAAGCACAAGGTGCATGTACCGTTCCCATTCCAATTATGCTAAAATGTTGACAGCAGTATCCTAACTTCCAAAAATGGGTTACTGGAACTAAATGTTAACAGAAAATAATTTGGTACAAAAATGCATTATGAATTATGAAACTGCACCTACAAGTTGTAAAATCCATAGAAGGAAAAATTCATTTTTTTCTGCACGAATCTCAAAGCACAATAATACTGGTTTTCCTGTTCCAAATAGCCGAGATTTTTATTAATACCCTCAAAAAAAAATATAGAAGGAAAAATTCATTTTTTTCTGCATGAATCTCAAAGCACAATAATACTGGTTTTCCCCGTTCCGAATAGCCGAGATTTTTATTAATACCCTCAAAAAAAAAATATTAGCAAATTTGCCCTCAATTCCAAATTTTTATTAAAAACACCCCGACCGCCCTACAATGGAGGCAGTCCACTATTCAAACCAAGCTGTCCAACTGTGAGACGATCAGCTTCCTATACCAAACCGCCGCACAGTTGGGCGGTCTACTATAAAAAATCTATGTAAAAGGTTGTTTTCTCTCATTCCCACTCTATAAAAGGTTGTTTTCTCTCATTCCCACTCATAACTTTGGTGATTTCAGGTTTTTTTTTATTTATTAATATTTTTATTATTATTTTTTATTATGTAAGTTATATTATTATTTATTATTATTTTTTATCAATTTTCTTAATTATGTAAGTTATATTATTATTTTTTAACTGATAAATATTTGTTTACTAATGTAGATCTCAAAAGAAAAATGTTGATTGCACTGTATATGGGCGGGAAGTTTGTTCAGGGTGTGGAGGGAGCACAGTACACGAAATATGCAGCCTACGGCTTCGAGGTTGATGAAATTACCTCATTTTTGGAACTTAAGCAAATGGTATACGAAAAGACTGGTGTAAACCCCATCCAATATGATATAGACTTAGCTACTCGGATTAACATAGTAAGGGGGGATAATAGACCCTACTTTATAAGGTATCCAATAACAGATGAGAGGTTATGGAGAGGTGTTTACAATACTTTTGAGTCGAGAGATATCCCGGTAATGGAATTATATTTCAGAAAGCTTCCGCGTCAATCCAGAGTTGGACCTTCTAGGGGCAATACAGGTTATAACAACCCGGTACAGCGCCACTCGGGTTTTGACAACTCGGGTTGTGAACCACCTCATATATGCAACTCTGTGTCGTCAAGGACAGACCATGCTTGAGTTTTGCAATCCGATGTTGTGAACTATTTTATTTAGATGTATGTTGTGAACTATTTTAATTCGTAGTTTGTGAACTATTTAATTTAGAGTTTGTGAAATTATTTTATATGCTTGAGTTTTGTTATTTTCATAACTTAATTACATATACAAAAATTGACAATATAAAATATAAATAAACAATAAATTAATGGACAACATAAATTCTTAATTAGTAGTATTACTTCTTACAACGAGTCTTGAAAGTACATGCAACAAATTATTTTAAAAAATGAACGATTGAGTTTTATTTTGTGATTTAATACTGTTTAAGTTTGGTTTAAATAGTATATTTATTTTTGTTGTCTGAACTTGTTATTCTGATGTTATTTTCTATTATTTGGGAGTTCTTGGAATAGCTATGGATATGTTGGGTCAAGCATCAATTTGGATTGCATTGGATTTCAGTAGAGCAGTTGAGAATGTACTTGCTGCTATGAGGTGTTAAAATTTTTGTCTATGACTGAATCGGAGATTCTTACTAAACCTAAATCAGTTTGAGCTTGTGTATTGTGCATGTGCTGGGTATGAGTTGGTCATGTTGCAAGTTAGATGACTTCATATGCATGTTCTGGCAATATTCAGTATTTAAAAATGTGGATGTAATTAAGACCCAATAAATGTTTAGTTTTTGCTATGTTAAGCTGTTGTATAGAGTTATTCTCAAGCTGACGCTGACGCCCCTTCATTAGGTGCAAGTAACATTCTGGTAAGAGAATTGGTACAATTCTCTTGGTACCAATAAATTTTTTTCATGATTCAGTGCAAATTTGTTGAAAGTTGTATCAAAATCCTCCTTATAAATCTGTAAGAGTATTTGGAGCAGTGTATATATGGAAGATTAAATTGCAATCTCTAATCTGGAAAACAGTAGACAGAGAGATAATATAATGAAAGCAAAAGCCTTGTTGTGTATTTCTATTTTCTACAGTAGCTGAAACTGTATTATTACAAATGAGTCTTAACTTAACTCTTAAGATGAGCCACTAGCCATCTTAATTCTTAACCGAAAATTAATTTATTTCTTTCTAAAGATGGGCCTTTTATGGGCCAGGATCAGAATCTAATCCAAATTGAAATTGTTATTTTCTCCCTTTCAGCTATTCATTCCTATTCCTATTCTTAGGGTTTATGATTTATTTGAGTAAAAATCGAAATTGTGAAAAGTGAAAACAGTTGAAAATCTCTAAATCCCCAAAATCAGAAAAAATTACACAAGATATTGCAATTTGATAATTTAATAAAATCCCCTCAAAACATACAAATTAAACCGACAGGTGGGTCCCATCTGTTAGCCCCTCAAAACCAAACCTGTTTATATCTGTTCCCATCTCTCTCCCATTTCCTGCTCAGCCCGACCTCGAGTCCCTTCTCGCTCTCTATTCACTCACCCCGATCCCACCTCTCTCTCTCTCTCTCTCTCCTTGGCTGTGATTAACCAATTTCAGGTAACTATCTGTCTCTCTGTATCTTTTCAGATTTTCTTTGATTCACAATCATCAGTGCCTAAATTTGTTGATTCATTTGACCATGAATCTTGTTGTTAGTTCGATTCAAGTTTTTTTTTTTTGAATAAAAGGCACGAAGGCATGTTTCATATAAGAAACATTACGGTAACTTACAAAAAAGTATTCTCAGATCTCAAGTAATAGAGGATAACCACAAAAACTAACAAAGCGCAAAAAATCATAAGCCTTTTCGTTTTAAAGTCCACCAAAACACAAATATAGAAAATAACAATTGTTTTAAGCCTCCTCTCAGAATGGGGCTGTGGTAAACTACTCCTAGTCTCGGATTTGTGCGTCATCGTCAATCCGCTGGAAGTCCAGCTACTCCTAGTCTCTCTTATGATTTCATGAATATACCATTTATTTCCTCGCTCTGCCATAGCAGTATAGCACTCGTAATCATGAGCTGGAATTCAATCATAATATTTTTATCCATACAGTTATAAATCAATCGATTAAACCAATTAATTACCAATAAAACAATCGCCGCAATAAACATGGCCCATCTTTTAATTAGGCCGAGTTTTCGAGAAGTTGGCCCAATAAAGATGGCCCATCTTTGTCATTTTCGTCTCCCAAGTATCTCCTGTTTTCAGAGCTAATTGGAGTTTGTCAGAGGGGGGACCCGCCCCGCTAGACCCTAGTCCGGATCCTCTAAAGTAACTCAATCTTTGGGTTTTGAATCGAGACCGTCCGATTCGAATTCGTCGATCGGGATCGTCTCAGATTCGAATTCGTCGTCGGGATGTGTGCCCTCACTTCGGGATGGATTTTCGCGGATTCGAATCGGACGGTCCCGATCTAAAACCCAAAAGTTGGGTTACTTCACTCAATCCGAATTCGAGCGGAGGGGGGCAGTATCGTTTGAGCTTTAAAGATTCGTGTAGAACGTATATGAACGGTTGAGATTTCCGGAAAAGTCACGCAAAATATGAGATATCTCAGAGGATGCGAATTGTAGACTCACTCAGCCCGAACCACTCAACCACTCTGGGCTGCGCCGCCCTCCCTCCCTCCGACCCTCCGACCCCTGAGATACCTTTCAATCTCTCTCTACTCACACCTCCATTTAATCCTACTTCAAGGTACTTCACTCCATCTATTTCACATCGGTTGATGCTCGGATTTTGCTATCCATTTTATTTTATTCTAATTGAATTATCTAAGATAGATACCTTTCATCTCTGTTTGCCTGCTGAATAATTTTTACTGTTTGGCGTGCTCTGGGTATCAATTGATTCTTTTCCTTTTTCAGATTTAGGTATTGTCATCCATATATAGCTCAAGTATAATAGATTCACTGGTATCATTGTTTGAAATTCTTGGAGTCTTCAGATTTTGCATTTTGCCCCTTAAAAGTATTAGTACTGTCAAATTTTGGAGGTTTTATCTAACAGCATATAATAAAAAAAAATTACATGATTAACAGTATGATAAATGATCAAAGAGAAGTTTGGTTTTTATTTTTCTAGAGATTCTGTCTGCGCCTCCTCAGTCTGACCACTCTGGGAGACCTCTCAATCTCTCTCCAATCACAGCTCGATTTAATCCTACTTCGAGGTACTTTACTCCCATCTGTTTCGCATCGATTTTGTTATCAACTTTGTTTGTTTCTAGTTGAATTATCTAGGATTGATAGGTTTTTCAGTAGCTCATCTCTGTTTGGCTGCTGAATAATTTAACTGTGGCGTGCACTGGGTATCAATTGATTGTTTTCTTTTTTGATATTTAGGGATTATGATCTATAGCTCAAATATAATACATTCACTGCTATTATGTTGTACAGATATAATTGCTTGAAATTCCTGGAGTTTTCAGATTTTGCATTTTTCCCCTTACAAGTATTAATACTGTCAAATTTTGGAGATTCTTTTTGCGGTCTGCATATAATCAAAATGTTTTATATGATTAGCAGTATGCTAATTGATCAAGAGAGGTTCTTATTTTTTTTTTTCCTAATTTTCACTCTTGTTTGATTAAATTAAATGCTGTGCATAGATGGTTGAATTTTAAATGTTATGCATAGATGGTTGAATGGATCATGAGAGGGAAGAATTGTCTAAGTATGCAAATACATTTACTTGGTATCCATTTTAGGTGTCAACCTAGATATCTCATCATGCATACTACCTCTCTGGCTTGCTAAAATGCACTTGAGATTATCCTAGTGGCCCTTTTGCTTTGTCGGTGTATGGTGCTAAATTCATGCTCTAATCATCTCATGATTGTGTAAACTAAACTAGCTTTGGCTATTCAATTTTAGCAGTCAAAACCAAGTCAAGATGGAGAGGGCTAAAATCTCAAGTGGAGGAAATTATGACTTCATAAGCAGATTGCCCGACCCGATACTTCATCAAATCTTGGGATTGCTCAAGATTGAGGAAGCGGTACAGACATGCGTGTTGTCAAAGAGGTGGGAGAACCTCTGGACCTCTTTACCCTCCCTCAACTTCCATTATGACTTTGATGACTCAGAGCCAGGGGCATTTGGTGAGGGATGGTTTGATGAGAAGCAAGCTATTTTTGGGAGGTTTGTAAAATTTGTGAACTCTTTGCTGATGAGACGCCAGTCCTTGGATTTGGATGTGTTTCGCTTGTTATGTTCTAAAATCTGGTCAGGGTATGAAAGGGATTGGGTCCGTTATGCCGTGAACCATAACCCTCGAGTTCTCCATCTTACGCCTGCTCTTTCTATACCATGGTGCGTCTACACTTGCTCATCATTAGAGGAATTGTACCTCCACCTCCATCATCCTCATTTATATCCATCTGACCAGATAGTAAATCTTCCTAACCTAAGGAGACTAACCATTTGTTGGGCGGAGGATCTTAATTCTAATTATGTGAAGAACCTTCTTTCTGGATGCCCAATATTGGAATCTCTTCGGGTAGATAGTTGCACTCTTCGGGTAGATACTGTAATTGCTCATGAATGTCTAAAGCATCTAGCTTTAAAGTGTCATAGAGATGAAATATATGAAGAAGTCCATTTGTCTATCAATGCTCCTAATCTCCTTTCATTTTTCTATGAGGGTGACCTGTCATTACCAACAACCCTAAACATGCCATCTTTAACATCCTCATGTTTAAGGATAAGTGACCATAGTTTAGTGAACACTTCCTTGGAGGGGATGGCTACTTACCTTCGTTTTCTTACAAATGTTGAACGTCTGGAGTTACACTTCAAGTGCATTATTGAATGGGTATGCACCTCATATTATTATTTTGCAAATATGGCTAATTTTAATTTCTTTAGATCTTAGCCTGATAAAGAGGGTGTGTAGGAGTTCTGTTATTATAAATTGTACCTTTAGCGGGTCCTAAGTTAGTGTAATATATGACTGCAAAATAGCAAAATTTTAAATGGGTGCATAACTTAGTATTCAATTTCTAAAGAAAGTAAGAATTGACTTAGCTTTAAATAATTAAAAAATAAAGAATGTGAATATTGCATTTGATGAAGGTACCAAATGTAATGCTTTACTTGGTTCTGACATTGTGTTTATATTTTTTCAAATTTAGAAATTGCCGGCAACTGCTTTGCCTCTAGAATTGCCAATATTTCAGAAATTGGAGAATGTGACGGTTACTTTTTGTATGTTCTCTTGTATCCAAATGGTAATTTGGATCTTAAAGAGTTCGCCAAACTTGAAGAAGCTTACAATACTACAACAAGAAGGATGTGTAATTTGTGTAATTTTTTTTCCCAACTGTACTAATTTAACTTTAGGTTTTTCTCTTGCGCATGATTAAGTAAAGATCTCGTTTGATATTGGTTGCAGAAATTTACTTATAAAGCGGGAGATAGAAGAAATGAGTTAACTAACGCCTCATCGATGATTGCAGAATCCCCGTGCAAAAAGCTTGAGATAATTGAGATCAAGTACTATAAATATAATAAGATGGTACGACGATTGGTAGACACATTGATGGATGGTACAAAGGAATTTAAAAATCTGAAGATCCATTTGTCCAACTACAAAAGCAGTATGGAATATTTGAATTTCACTGTCTAATATGATATCCTAAACTTTGAAACAGAAAGAACAAGTTTGTTTTTAATTTTGAGTTTTTCTATGTTTTGCTAGTTACTAAGAAGTCTACTTTATATTAGTAGCAATATGACCTTGTAAGTCATGTTTATTTTGCTTCATGTACTTGTAGTGGATTCAGTTCTGGTTATATTTGGGCTATCTTAGATCTAAATTAAACATAAGAAATGTTACTAGCTGCTTGATACAGCAAGGAAAAATGGGTTTGCATGCAAATTGTTTTGGCCGTTTGACATTGCTTGGATGATAACAAAAGTTTATTCTTCTAATTTTTTTTGTGAATTCTAAAATTAAAAAAGTGTTTATCACTGGATATTAATCTCATGATGCAGTAAAATTATGGGGTATATACAATTTTATTTGCATGTTTGATTTTTTTTTTTTTAAGAGTTGAAGTTGTCTTCTATATATAATATAGATTTTCAAAGAGTTTGCAACTTTTGAATTAGATATAAATTTCTTGCTAGACGTGTGATATTGATCACATGGCGCATAATGTAAAGGAAACCTTGATATGGATGAGACTTTTCTTTTACAAATGTTTAGATTCAATGAACTAAAAGTATGTTATGTGTATTATTAATTGGATAATCCAAACTATTACAGTTTTAGTTCAACACATAATAGGCACTCTAAATTGTACAACATAGTACATTAGTAATTAATAAAATACAAATATTTTTGATTGATTTACTGTTAATAGATTCTTACCAAGAGTGTAAAATACAACAACAACAAAAAAACTTATTGAAAATTGTATTTATTAAGAATAGAATAGAATAGGTATATTCTGTCTAATTAACTCTTTTTCGCTTATTTTGGAGCAAATTTTAACAGCAATTATCCTCTATTTTATTGGTTGAAATTATACACACCAGCTGTTTGAGGGAATGCCTCTGAGAGCTACTAACTCTGAACTAATCATGAATTAGTGTAATAAACACTAATTCAAAAGTTCAGAATACAGTAAGTAATGTAATGGAACAACAAAAAGACAAAAAAAAAAAAAGGTAAATTGAAAATATAATCAAATTAAAAACTAAGGAATTCAAAATTGCTGGTTCAATTTCTTGGTTTTGACACTTTTATTTATAATTTGACTAAAATTTAGGCAGGAATTATACTACCAGAATTGTCTTTGTTTCAGAACCTACAAGACAGTTCAATTTGTGCTCCTTTTTCTTTGAATTTAACACTTAAGCTTATAAATGGAATACATATTTCAAATAGAGAAAAGAGAAACAAGAGAAATATGTCACAAACAAATGACAGAGGCTTACTTGTTACAATATCTACACTATTAATACAAAACAATACGCTAAGAAAATTGATTTTAATGCATAAATGGAATAATATTTAATACTTGATTCAAGGATTATTATTTACTTAATCCTCTGAAATGGAGATTTCCCTTGCAATTTGAAGCGCTTCATTGCTGCTTTTAGTACCCTTCTCCATCCCTAAATTAATCAATTAATTAATCAATCAATCACAAAATAACTAGAAATTTTTTTTTTAAAACATATAATATTACTGGACGTCTCCAGTACTTAAAAATACTGGAGACCAACCAAATCCTTTCCAAGGTCATAACAGACAATTCAATCAAGCAGAAAAATAAAACAAAACAATAGAAAAAAAAAAGACAATGAAAGCAGAGAATAGTTACTGGACCTCTCCAGTATTATTTATACTGGAGACCAATCAAATCTTTCCCAAGGATTTTTACTCAATCAAGCAACAAAAAGAAAACAAAAATTGAATAAAAAGACAATCAAAAGAATAGTCACTGGACGTCTCCAGCATTAACAATACTGGACCTCTCCAGTATTTAATATACTGGAGACCAACCAAACCCTTACCAAGGATTTTGAACTCAATCAAGAAAAAAAAAATTGAAAAATAAAAAAGACAATGAAAGGGAAAGAGAGATGAAATTTGAATTTACCCTCTGAGGAGTTGAATTGAAGGAGAAATCGAGTTTCCGGCTGGGGAAACAACTGAGCTTTTGCTTTCTGATCATCCCCTTGGAATTAATACTCAAGAGCTTCCTTGAAGAAATTGATTTCAGGGAGAGAACCGAGCAGCGTTGGTGGTTGCCACGTGGCAACAGAGGTGACCAGATGCTGCTCTGCGAGTAGTCGAAATCGTAGGCTGACGAGTCGGGAAATTTGTCGAGCAGTTCGTGGGTCATTGCCGGTTGGAGGTACTCCACTGTTATTACTCGCTCTCTAGTCATCGCTAGAAAGAGAGATATGAAAGGGGAGAGAGATTGAGAGAAGTAGCCGTTGATTTGGTGGTTTATAGGAGGGAGAGAGATTTCGACCGTTGTAGAATGGAAATAGTAGGGGCAAAGATTTTAACAGAGCATATTTTACTTCATACAGCGCACAAACCATATTTAGCACTGTTTTGATTCAATAGTCTGTGCGCTGCATAAAGCTAAAACTACTCTGTTAAAATATTTACCCAATAATAGTACAAAGGCGTTTCTTTGTTTGGTACTTGGGATTTGGGAAGTATCGTACAAGGTCAAAGTACTGCGTTTTAATGTCGTTGGGTTGTTCCTGGTATAACCCCCGTCACTTTTACTGTAGTAACTCAAATTTTAAGTTTAGATCGAGACCGTCAGATCTGTTTCGGCACGAATATTAAGTCCGTTATTCCTGTCTAGAGTCAGATTTGACGGTTCGGATCTAAACGTTAAATTTAAATTACTTCAGAGAATCGGACTCCTGAAAATAATGTCAAATAGAAGGAACTAAATTGTAAAGATGGTAAAAAGTAGTTATAGATTCTCCGAGGCGCCTCTGCATGCACCAGACCCTACGGCGTCGTACTGAAAATTTCAAACAATTAACTTATGACCCGCTACAAAGTTGAATTTTCCGTTTAGACACAGGATACGGAACAAAAGCGAGTCGGTATGCCCCAGGTACCTGAGACGCAATATATATAAATGGACGGCCCAGATTAATCCAATCCGGGCCAAACACAAACTATGGGGTCCGTTTTGGGATTCGTGGCATGTTAAAAGAACGGTCCAGATTTACTAAGTGCACCTCAGGTACCTGGGGATCCGAATTCAACAAAAGCAACGTAGAAAATAACATTGGTTTGAATTGTTGGGCTTGTTACGGCCCAATCAAAAGATATTATTTTGTAAGCCCAAATAACATTTTAGGCCCATTTATATTTTCCCCAATTTTTGGAGGGAAGGGTTTCGTCGTTCTGTGCGGTTCTTTCACCCGAGTCTGGATTCTCTGTATTCTGTGCGGTTCTTTCACCCGAGTCTGTATTCTCTGTTGTATCTCAAAATTTGAGTTTAAATCCAGACCGTCCGATCAGAATCCAGGCCAATTCTCTCCGACTTGGAATGCATGGGTCCCTTTAATTTTCGTGCCAAAGCATATCTGATGGTTCATATATAAACTTAAATTTTGAGTTACTTTAGATGATATAAATTCAATATATATACCATTAAATAAGAAAGAAATGGGATTTTTTTTTTTTAATTTCTGAAGTAAAATTGTAGTAGCGATGCCAGTGGCAAGACCCGAACGTCAGGAGCCTCGTGTAATCGCTCATGTCGACATGGATTGCTTCTATGTGCAAGGTTTCTCTTCTCAAATTTTGGTTGCAGTCAATTTTGGTTTGATTTGGGTTTCTATGCAACTATGTTGTTTAATTTCAGTGGAGCAGAGGAAAAACCCTGATTTAAGGGGTGTACCGACTGCAGTGGTACAGTACAACTCATGGAAAGGTGGTGGTTTGATTGCTGTTGGTTATGAAGCTCGCAAATTTGGCGTGAAAAGGTGCATTTCTTGATGGTACAATTCCATTTTTGAGAAAATCATCTTAAAATTTATGATACTTGTTTGAAAATTTAATTTCAGATCCATGAGAGGTGATGAGGCTAAACGAGTTTGTCCTGATATACAATTAGTTCAGGTTCCAGTTGCACGTGGCAAAGCTGATTTAAATTTGTATAGGAGTGCTGGTTCAGAGGTTAGTTTTTGGAAATAATAGGTACTGGACTGGTGCAATACCTTGCGTAATTAGTATGGTACTGAACTGGTACAATACCTTACCTTACTGGTATGGTACTGGACTGGTACAATACCTTACCTTACTGGTATGATACTGGACTGGTACAATACCTTACCTTACTGGTATTATACTGGACTGGTACAATACCTTACCTTACCAGTATGGTACTGGACTGGTACAATACCTCCAGGCATGTAATTTTGTCTCAATTAGTCCTTAATTATGCAATTAAATCTCAATTTTCCTTAGTTATGCGATGAATTCTATCTGTTGTCATTTTAATCAATATTAGTCTCATTAAATTCATTCTCGATTTTGAAATTAAGAACAAGCACACTTCAAAAGGAAAAAAAAATTGATCAAAGGCACTAAAATAACAGGTGGTAGCAATACTTTCAACAAAAGGGAAATGTGAGAGAGCCTCGATTGATGAAGTATATCTTGACCTAACTGACACCGCCAAGTCAATGCTTCTAGAAGCTCCTCCGGAGGTGTTAGATTCGATACCTGAAGAAGCACTCAAATCCCATGTTTTGAGTCTTGGTTCGGTAATCATTCCTTTTCGATAATAGAATTATTTCAATATATTCAAATTTGTGTTTTTTTGGGGGGGGGGTTAGTATGAATTTAATTGAATTTTAGGAAATATAAAAAAGCTTCTAGTTGGTATGAGAATACTTCCTATTCATAGGATGTGAATAAAGAGGAGGATGTGAGAAAGTGGCTATGTCGACCTGATGCTGATTATGAAGAGAAGCTACTGGCATGTGGGGCCATTATTGTAGCAGAATTGCGCATCAGAGTATTGCAGGAAACCCAGTTCACTTGCTCTGCTGGAATTGCTCACAACAAGGTCCTTCAAAAAATTTCTATACTGCTAAATAAAAAAATAACTTTTTTTTACTGACAAAAGCTTCAGTAATTCATACAGATCATTAGTATTATACTGTATGATATAACTGTTGAACTAGAGAAGTATCTAATATATTTTTTAACACACTGACAGATGTTAGCTAAACTTGCAAGTCCAATGTATAAGCCTGCTCAACAAACTGTGGTCCCCGCATCGTCAGTGCCTGACCTGCTAGCTTCCTTGCCGGTGAAAAAAATGTATTATATCCACTTGTACTCCTTTTTTATATTATTTTATGAAAATATTAACTTATATAAGAATATAATGTAATAACTGTAGGAAGCAATTAGGAGGGAAGCTTGGTAGCTCATTACAAGACGATCTCGGTGTAAGCACAGTCGGTGATTTGTTAAAATTTTCAGAACAGAAATTGCAGGATTATTACGGAATTAACACAGGGTATGTAGAGTTCGTGTCATTTGTGCTATGGTACTATGCATAGCGCAGATTGGTCCGTACTACAGATTGATATCTTCATTTCTAGAGTGCAAACAGTCGATCTGAACCGTTCAATTTGATCTCCATATAAAAATCTACTTTCAAACTAAATTTTACATTTTTTTAGAATTTTTTTACTATTTTTTTTAGATAGGTAGAAAATTACTACTTATGAATGGGCTAGAATTTTTTTTTTTTTTTTTAAGTAGAAATTTTGGGGTCAAGCCCCTCAGATTCCATTGAATGGTCTAGAATTTTTAGATCAAGAGATTTTTAACCTATTTTAAAAAAATAGTAAACAAAATCCAAAAAAAATGTAAAATTTATGGAGATCATGTGGAACGGTTCAGATCAATTGTTTGGACTTTGAAAATGGAGATATTGATCCATAGTACGGACTATTATGCGCTATGCATAGTACCATGGCCTCATTCTTGTTCTAATATATTTTATGTATGTCTTAACTTTTTTTTTTCCGAAAAAAAAGTACATGGCTATGGAAGATAGCAAGAGGTATAAGCGGGGATGAAGTTGAAGATCGACTTTTACCAAAAAGTCACGGTTGCGGCAAGACATTTCCTGGTCCTATGACATTAAAAACTACTAGCTCTGTAAGAGTGTGTGTGTGTGTGTGTGAAGAACTAAGTGAATACTCAAATAATTATTGTTATTTTTGAAAAAAATTCGTACCTTTTGTCAAATTGTGTGGACTGTTTTAGGTAAAGCATTGGCTGAACCAATTGTGTGAAGAACTAAGTGATCGAATCCAATCAGACTTGGATCAGAACAAGCGGATTGCACAAACCCTAACCCTCCATGCAAGGGCATTTAAGGTACATTAATTTCTTGTTTGATATATGCATGTTCTTCCAATTTACAGGGTTCTGAAATCGCTCCTTTTTTATTAGATAGTTAATTTTTTTTTTTTTTAGGAAAATGACTTGGAGCCTCAAAAGAAATTCCCTTCCAAATCTTGTGCCTTGCGGTATGGGGCCTCTAAAATTCAAGATGATGCAATGCACTTATTCGAATCGGGCCTCAGTGAATTTTTGAACTCAAAAAATGTGGGGTGGGGTGTTACATCTCTTGCTGTTGGTGCTAGTAAAATAATAGACATACCAAATGTATGTTTGAACTTCTTTATCTTTTATATTTTTTACAAATTAAAGAAAGGATCTTATCTGGTGAGCAAGATATTGAACCGTGCCAGCTTAAACCTGACACTTTATTTGTTTTGATTTTATTTTTATAATTTTGGTTGGCAGTTCATTGTCTTTCATGAAAAAATTTCTAATGTTTATATTTGAATATGAGTGAGGCTATTGTACTATGCATAGAACAGATTGGTCCGTACTATGGATCAATATTTTATTTCCAAAGTCCAAATAGTCGATCCAAACCGTTCAACGCGATTTCCATATGAAAATGTACTTGCACACTAAATTTTACATTTTTTGTAATTTTTTACCAACTTTTAACACAATTAGAAAATCACTACTTTTTGATGATCTATAATTTTTAGATCGAGTGATTTTCTACCTGATCTAAAAAAATAGTAAAAAGTAGTAAAAAATTCTAAAAAATGTGAAATTTGATCTGTAAGTACATTTTCATATGGTGATCATGTTGAACGGTTCAGATCGACAATTTGAACTTTGAAACAAAGATATTAATCTATACTACAGACTAATTTGCGCTATGCATAGTACTGTAGCCTCACTCTTTGAGTATTTATATTAGCTTTCAGACTATCTTATTGCTTTGTTACTTTTTTTCTTGCATGTGGTACAAGTTGGTAAAGCTTATTTCCTTGCATTGTTACTTACTCAGGGAACAACCTCGATTTTGAAGTACCTCAATGGCAAATGCAGTTCCTCGAACTCGTCAGATTGCTCGGATGCATTATTAGAGAAACCCAATCGTGCAGTTACTTTTACAAGCGAAAGAGATGCAGTTCCTTTTGAGAGTGAAATTGACGAAAACCCTAGAAATAGAGCCCCAACAGAGAGTACTTCTCACACTAAAGAGCTCTCTGAGAAAAATGCAAATGTCAAGGTTTGTCTAATTTGCATTGTGTGATTATTTATAGTATGCATCTGACATCCAATAAACTAAAAATTTCATATTGGTCCTTTCAAATCATATTTTTAATTTTGCAAAACTTATTACTATTGGCCCCTCTTATAAAATAAAATTACATGATACTTATTCATCAAGCTCCTCCAATCTCAATTTTCTGGTTCCGCCCCTGGTTTGCCTATAATCCACTTTCTTAACAGAATACAAGAACTAATAAATCAGTTATAAAAGAAGGTTAGTTTGTGCATCTTTTGGAAAATAAAAGGCCAGCTAAAGAAATTTAGGTCTTTGATTGAAACTTTGTGCAGTCATACATGATACCCCTTGTGTTTTTTTCTGGATATGAATTATAAATTAACATACAATACTTGTATTTCTTGGTCAGGGTACCATTTTAAGGTACTTCTCCGGTTCCGGTTCCAGTTGCTCTTCTTTAAACCAGAGCAGCACAAGCAAAATTGACCTAGAAGAGCATGAAAGAACGGTCATTGCAAGTGAACTTAACTCAAACCCGAACCCCAACAACAATTGGGGTTTCAACATAGAAGAAATCGACCCGTCAGTTGTTGATGAATTGCCATTGGAGATACAAAGGGAGATAAGGGGATGGATACATCCATCGAAGCGTATAAATACAGGCAAAAGAGGCTCCACTATTGCACATTACTTCTCACCAGCAAGGAATTAGAGTTATTTACAAGAAATTTCTTCTTTGTTAAACTGGGTGTCATCACATATATAAATTTGTATTCCCAATATAAATTGCATTTCTTAGTTTACTAACTGATGCATGGTGCTAGTATCATTGAGTTTGTGGTAGTAATTGAGGATCTTAGGAAATTTTTCTATATATACAAAGTTACAAACAACTCATGTACCATAACAACTATCTGCTTTCACTTCTAGGGAAGCAAGAACTGTTTTTTTTTTTTTTCAAAATTACTCAAACAAAATCAAAAACCCAAATTCCTCATACCCCAATTTTTTTTTTTAAAAAAAACGAGAAAACAGAAAACCCCTAGATGCATTTCAAAATCTCCTCTGGAGGCAAGAAGCAATCGTCAGAGAGGCCGGCGACATTGAACACTATATCATCAATCTTCCATGCCTCTTCAACCCTCGTCCTGCTATGCAACCCTGGAGCGTCCCCGAATCGATAAACAGTTGCCACTGATCTCCCGTGGTGGGCCACCATTATGCCATCGGCCTCTCTGTAATCCTCCAATGCGCTACCAATTGTCGTCTCCCAATACACCGTGGCGGACCCCGCCACCTGAACCCTAGTCAACTGCGAATCTTCCAAGTACACGAGTAACCCGTTCTTTTGGCTAAAGTATCTGTTTGTTTCAATGAAAAAAAAAAAATTAGCTAAATATAAAATATATGGAGTGAGGCTTTGATACTATGCATAATGCATGTTGATCTGTACTGTGGATCATTACATTAGATCAAGTAAATTTTTACCTATCTAAAAAGAGAGTATTTTTTTTTAAAATGTATAATTTAGTCCAAGTACATTTTCATATGGCGATCATGTTGAATGGTTTAGATCGACCATTAATTTAGACTTCGAAAACGAAGATATTGATCCATAGTATAGCTCAATTTGTGCTATGCATAGTACCATTGCCTATGTATATATAATATGATTGCTGGCATAGTAAAATGAATGTGGCATGTGCTTTGTATACCCATATAGGACATGGCGAATGACCTCAGTGGGGCCGTCGTTCCTTTGTGAGATGGCTGCTCGGTCTGCGGTTGCCTTCAAAACAAAGCAATCTTCATCCCCTACCCGCTTCTCTCCGAGGCATCGAGATTTCGCAAACATCAGTGCAGTGCTTCTTGGATCCAATCCCTTTATTAATTTCATAAATAAACCAATGGCAATTAATTATGTTATAATAAAAGGAAGGCAAATCATGACATACCTACATATCAGTACATCAGTTAGGAGAAGAATAGATTATGCACCAAACTGATTATTAATTACATTAAAAAACTGGTTACTGTGGGGACACTACACACAGGAAACCAAACTGTTGATATTAATTGGTATGGATTGCAAAAGTACCTGAATAATACGTCTTAATGGCCGGTGGGGCCCACGGGCAGCGTGGGTCCCTAGCCAAGGCAAACGTCTCCAGACAATTTTCCCGTCACACCCTGCCACGACCCGGCAACCGGCCACCACCAGCTCCACCAACCACCGGTCGGGTGACTTCTGCCAGACAACAAAGCATCCGGTTTCACTGGTTCTCTTCATGGGCCCCTCTGACTCGCCGGGCCCACACGCAAGCCTCATGCTACCGCTTGCATACATGCTTTTAATGCTGTTTTGGAGCTTTAAGCATCCTGTTGAGGCCATGTACTGTTGGATTATGTAACTGGCTGATGATGCCTCCTACAATATTTTCATATGGTTAATTTAATTTGCATATGCATCTCTTAAAAACTAGCTTTATTAAGAACTACTTATAATTAAAATTTTACCGAGTTTAAAATAAAGAATATAATGATGTTTGTAGTGTTGCAAATTTGTTTAATCACATGGAAATAAAAACAGGTGTGAAATTTTTACCATGACTTCCATTTCAGAATTTACTTTCAGAAAAGAAAGACGTTAGGTAACTCTTAAATACTGGTAAAACTGTAAAAAAAAATGTCATTTTATACATGTCCAAATGTAACTAGAGTGGGAAAAATGGCACGCCGGAGCCGGCTCCGTCACGGAACGGCACGGTGACGGCACGGAATGGCATGGAACGGCACGGCACGCGTGTCGGTTACGTGTCATGACTCGCGTGTCCCGTGCCATGACCATTCGCGTGCCGTGACCAATTGTTGACAAAGAAGACACGGCACGGCACGGCAATCACGAGGCAATAGGGTATAATTTTATTTTAATTAAAATAATTACATTTAAATTTCAATTAAAACATTTGAATTTTAAAGAATCGTTTCATAATTTTTTTTTAAACGTTAAATGCTATCAACGTGACTATCACACGTTTGGTCACCCCTCGTAATTTTTGTCACGGCACGTGAAAAATTTACTTGGTCACGGCACGTGACCAAAGTCACGGCGTGTTAATCACGGCACAGCACGGCACGTTTTTCCCACTCTAAATGTAACCTACAATGGGAATATTGTTAAAAAAATTTAAAAAATAAATAAAGAACTTACAATGGGGGTGTTCTTGATTGAGATGATACTATGATCATTTGTCTCACATGTCAAAGGGATTGGTGCCAAGGGGCAACCAAGCACTCCTAAAACAAGCCTTAGGTTTCTCTCGGTTCCTTTATCGGTGTTTGCTCGAAACCAAGTCTTGACTAAGTCCCATGACGTCTCCTTTCTCGCTTTGTTGTGGTCTCCGTGCGACTCGGGGTCTGGATCTTCCGTCAGAGGCGTCAACTGCTGCTGTTGCATGCAGAATATGTCAGCTGACGCCTTTGCCCGTCCTTTCGGAACCATTCTTTTTTTTTGTTCTTGGAAGTTTTTGAAGTAAGACTGTAAGAGTAGAGATACAAACAAAATTTAGGATGTTGGTTTTGTTGGATCTGGTGAAAACTGAACTTTAGAGAGAGAAAGAGAGAGAGAGATGGGGGGTTGTTGCTTTTGGACAAGAGAGACAAAAGAAGGTTTAAATAGCTGCAAATATGAGATGAGACTGATGTCTGCACGTTGGTCTTGGAAATATCCAAAAAAAAAAAGGGAAAAAGAGAAAACTTTTTCTTTTTGTAATTGATCAAGTTATATATATATATTCCTTGGCTTTTGTTGTATAAAAAATTTATTCATTTCATCTACTTTTGAATAGCAAAGGACCAAGAAGCGGTCCCTCCATCTCTCTCTTTTTTTATTGGTAACTGGTAAGAGTGTGATGGCCCAATGCAATGCTTCCTTTGGAGAGGGTTGTAGTTGTAGCATTCATTCAAGTACTGTTTGCTCAAATCAGAACCAAACAAATAAATTAATTAATTAGGTGGCATTTCCATGTCTAAAAAAACAACTATTGATTATATTAATCCTTCATTAAAATATTTAGTTATTTACATGTTAGTTGACCTACAGCCAATATATGCTAAAATAAATAAACAACTTGGTATATATTTTGCACATTTTTAGTTGATAATAGTTAAGAATTGATACTTCTGTAATTTATGAATGATTGATACTTAATAATTAAGTTTAAGTTTATTTGCTTCTAAGAAAAACAAGGTTATTTGTTTATTTTTAATACTTAATTAGACAAGGACTGGCACTTATTGAACCGATCTGATCCATAATAAATCATTCAAATAAACTAATGATAAAACCAAAAATATTGAGTAATAATGCTTATAAAAATGAATTAAAGTCCTTTGTTATTAATTTTCTGATTTTTTACCCTTTGCCATTATTTTTTTTGTTCAGTTTTTGGTCAAGTATTATTCAAATTAAGTAGAGAGAGTTCAATATATGTTGCATTCATAGAAGCTTCTTTAATTAGGATCAATTGAGATCATGCTTAATTAGTTGGAAAAATAATAATTAATCAAAGTTTAGTGTCAATTAAATTAATTGAAATAATTTCTTGCTACCAGAAAGCAATCTAGAAAAAGTTAGGAATTCAACATAAGTGCTGCATTTATTTATGTGAAAGAGCGATAGTACAACAACAGGCACATTTAATTAAATGTGCCATCCGACCAACATTAATTTGGTACCACGCTAGACATGCAAACACACTTTACTGACAATATATATATATATATATATATATATATATATATATATAGATGGGCTAACTTGCTTTGGGAATTAAAGAGGGCGTTTTACTTTGCGCTCATATCTTCATTTTCAAAGTTCAAATAGTCGATTTGAACCTTCCAACATGTTCTTCATATTAAAATGTGCTTGGAGACCAAATTTTACAATTTTTGGAAAATTTTTACTATTTTTTCAGAATTTTTGAAAATCACAACTTTTCATTAAATAAAAAAATAATAAAAAATTCAGCAAAGTGATGATTTTCAAAAATTCTGAAAAAATTGTAAAATTTGGTCTCCAAGCACATTTTAATATGAAGAACATGTTGGAAGGTTCGAATCGACTATTTGAACTTTGAAAATGAAGATATGAGCGCAAAGTAAAACGCCATCTTTAATTCCCAAAGCAAGTTAGCCCATCTCTATATATATATATATATATATATATATATATAAAAAAAAAAAAATTATGCTATTGTGCTTTGCAAAGTAAAGCCACCGTTTTACTTCGGCTTACTTTTTAGATTTTCAAAGTCCAAAACTTCGATCCGACCGTTCAAGTTGATCTACATATTGAAATGTGCTTGCATACCAAATTTTATATTTTTTGGAATTTTTTTACTATTTATTAAGCCACTTTGAAAATTGCTGATCACATGGTCCAGAATTTTGTTGCACTGTTTTTTCTGGACCATGTGATCAGCAATTTTCAAAGTGGCTTAATAAATAGTAAAAAAATTCCAAAAATTGTAAAATTTGGTCTGCAAGCACATTTCAATATGTAGATCAACTTGAACGGTCGGATCGACGTTTTGGACTTTGAAAATCCAAAAAGTAAGCCGAAGTAAAATGATGGCTTTACTTTGCAAAGCACAATAGCCCTACTCTATATATATATATATATATATAGATGGACTTAGCTAAGCCATGGAGTAAAACGTTTTGTACTTCACGTCATATTTTCATTTTGAAAATCCAAACTACCGATCCGAACCGCTTAAGTTGTTCTCCATATTGAAATGTGCTTGGAGACCAAATTTTACATTTTTTAGAATTTTTTTACTATTTATTAAGCCACTTTAAAAATCGCTGAACCGGATGAACAGTAGCAAAACAGTAAAAAATTCTGGACCAATGGATCAGCGATTTTCAAAGTGGCTTAATAAATATTAAAAAAATTCCAAAAAATGTAAAATTTGGTCTCCAAGCACAATTCAATATGGAGAACAACTTGAGTGGTTCGGATCGGTAGTTTGGATTTTCAAAATGAAAATAATGAGGCGTGGAGCACCAAGTATTTTTACTCCATGGCTTAGCTAAGCCCAGCTCTATATATATATATATATATAGAGAGAGAGAGAGAGAGAGAGAGAGATGGACTTAGCTAGGCCATGGAGTAAAACGCTTTGTACTCCACGCTATATTTCCATTTTGAAAATCCAAACTATCGATCTGAACCGCTCAAGTTGTTCTCCATATTGAAATGTGTTTGGAGACCAAATTTTACATTTTTTGGAATTTTTTTACTATTTATTAAGCCACTTTGAAAATCGCTGATCCGGATGAACAGTAGCAAAACAATAAAAAATTCTGGACCAATGGATCAGCGATTTTCAAAGTGGCTTAATAAATAGTAAAAAAATTCCAAAAAATGTAAAATTTGGTCTCCAAGCACATTTCAATATGGAGAATAACTTGAGCGGTTCGGATCGGTAGTTTGGATTTTTAAATGGAAATAATGAGGCGTGGAGCACCAAGTCGTTTTACTCCATGGCTTAGCTAAGCCCAGCTCTCTATATGTAAGTATGTATGTATGTATGTATGTATGTATGTATGTATAATTATCAAATACTCTGTATATATTTTTGCACCTGCAGTAACAATTCCTGCTGTTATTTTTGCAATTGTGCAACCATTAATTTATTTTATTAGCATGAGATGAGATGTATATCTCTTAAATTTATTACCCCTAGTGTAAGTATAACATTTTAAACATGTGATTTTTTATATAATTGAATAAAATTTATTGCCCAAGATTGTGTTAAAAATTGATAATTAAAAATTTTATATATTAATGACAAAGTGGAAAGTTTGGTAATAATACTCTTTGAAGCCAAGTTTTACATTATCCTTAGTGTAAGTATTACATTTTAAACTTGTGATTTTTTATATAATTGAATAAAATTTATTGCCCAAGATTGTGTTAAAAATTGATAATTAAAAATTTTATATATTAATGACAAAGTGGAAAGGTTGGTAATAATACTCTTTGAAGCTAAGTTTTACATTATCCTTAGTGTAAGTATTACATTTTAAACTTGTAACTTTTTATATAATTGAGTAAAAATTTGTTGCCCAGCATTGCATTAAAAATTGATAATTAGATTTTTTTAATATATTTACAATGAGAAAGTGGAAATGCTTGGTTGGTAATAATACTCTTTCTCACAAAGTGAAATTTTTTTTATATATATGCCCAATCAAGGTGCTGTTAATTAAATATGGATAATTATCACTAGTGCAAGTATTAAATATGGATAATTCAAAGATTGTGTTAAAAATTGATAATTAAACTTTATATATATGTATATATATATGAGGAGGGATCCAATTACACCCTTTTTTTTGACACATCTTGACACCGTTTTTTTATAGGTCAATTTTGCGATTTCAAAATCCAAACAGTCGATCCGAACCGTTCAACATGATCTCCAAGCACATTTTAATATATCCATCATGTTGAACGGTTTGGATTGACTATTTGGACTTTGAAAATTATAGGTGTCAAAGTGTGTCAAAAAAAAGGTGTAATTTGATCCCTCCTCTATATATATATATATAGATAGAGAGAGATATATATATAGGCTATCGTGCTTTGGGAAGTAAAGAGAGTGTTTTACTTCCCTCTCATATCTCCATTTTCAAAGTTCAAATAGTTGATCCGAAGTTATCAACATGATCTTCATATTGATATGTGCTTGGAGACCAAATTTTACAGTTTTTAGAAATTTTTTACTATTTTTTTAGAATTTTTGAAAATCACAGTTTTTCATTAAATAAAAAAATAATAAAAAATTCACAAAAACACTGACTTTCAAAAATTCTAAAAAAAATAGTATAAAATTTGGTCTCTAAGCACATATCAATATAAAATTTGGTCTCCAAGCACATATCAATATAAAGATCATGTTGAGAAATTTAGATCGACTGATTGAACTTTGAAAATAGAGATATGAGCGGGAAGTAAAACAACATATTTACTTCCCAAAGCATCGTAGCATCACTCTATATATATATATATAAACAATGATAAAGTGGAAAAGGTTGGTAATAATACACTTTGAAGCTAAGTTTTAGTGAGAAGATAAAGAGTAAGGAGGTTAAACTGCCCCTTTCTGAGATTTAACTATGTGGGGCCCACACAAGACATCATTAGAAATAGGCCTTTGATTGTTAATTAATTGCTTTTTTTTGGTGCACATATGCAATCATACAGTTACAACACATTTATTGGCCCATTTGGTTGAGTATCATAGCAATTATTGTTGCAATTGGTCATTTATTTCTTCATTTTCTTATAGGAGATGTTATGTTTGTTTAAGAAAACCAGCAATCAAACTTAGCATATTAATTCAATTTCAATTAATTTGAACTATATATAATAACAAGGAATTCAGCTAGTATGACATCGGTATCATATGATACTGACTCCAGAACTTATTAGATAGACTTCAAATAACTAATTCAAACCGTTCAAACCGATTTATTTTATGAGTGATGCGTTAAATGCAAAAAAAAATATTTTTTCGAGTTAATTTTGTATAAAGTCAAGCGGTAAAAAATGTTGAAAAATGAATGTATTAAAATCAACTTAAAAACTCCAATATTTGACCACTTGACTTGATACTAAATAAATTCGAAAAAATATAAATTTTGCATATAAACACACAACTAATGAAAAAGATCGGTTTGAACGGTTTAAATTTACCGTTTGAAGTTGATTCGATAGATTTTGAAGTTGGTGTTATATAGGTTGAAATGACACTGATGTCATACTAGCCAAACTCAATAACAAGATTTTAGAATTATATCCGTAATATACTATGATCATTCTTTTCCAGCACCTCTTCGAATTATTTCATAATTTGACGAATTTTATTTATGAACAACACATGATATTTAATTATTCCATATTATTCATAAAATTTACGATATTTTTCATTTATTTTGTAAAAGTATCAATATTCTAATATATCATGTGCATATAAAAAAAATAACCTATTCATAAGTTATATTATATCCGAATCACGAATTTTAGACCATATTGAATTATATTCCAATGACTTGTAATTTTAATTTGAACTATCTCAATTGATAAAAAAAAATATGACCTATTGTTTAAAAAAAAAAACATGTATGTTCTATTTTTTATAGGAGATATTATGCTTGTTCAAGACAATGAATGATCAAATAAAGGAAAGAAAAGTCAGGTTCCATTGATTTGAAATATATCTCAAATGGTTCAAAGAAAAAAAAAAGGAAAAGAAAACAGGAGCTATTTCTTAAAAGAATAACATATCTTCTTTATTCTTTTTGTATTTGTGTGTACTAATAAAGCATCTCTCTAGGGATGCATAAATTAAAATTAAGTAGGTAACTAATTAGGTACGGAAGGATCCCTAAAGATCACAAATCCAAATTTGTTAATTGATTCTGATTTTAGTAGCTCTGACACCAAGATAGATTGTTGATATGATCATGCCATGATTTGCACCTTGTTGGGTATCGGGTCCGGATCTTGTAAAGTAATTCAAATTTTGAGTTTAAATCGGACCGTCCAATCAGAATCCGAAACAATTTGAATTAAATTGCAAATTCATGGCCTCTTTAATTCAAACTCAAATTTCGGTTTACTTTGGATCGGACGGTCCAGATCTCATATAAAATAATTCTAAGTTTGAGTTTGAATCTGGACCGTTCAATTAGAATTCAGATCAATTTGAGTTAGAAATTTACAAGGTCCTTTTAATATTCGTTCATATTCTGATCGGACGGTCAAGATTCAAACTCAAAATTTGAGTTACTTTGGATCCGAACTTTTTGGGTATCTTTGTATTATTATAGTTTTTTTTGGCATTTAATTAGGTTAAAGGCTTTAGATTAAAAAACAATATAGGAGCCATGTGCATGACATAGAAAGATTCAAACATGTGATCTTATAAAATTTCCATTAATTATATATATATATTATGTTTCTAGGATAGAGGAAAAAAGTCTGCTGCTGCTGCAGTGGGATTCTAACTTCAAATAATCATGTCTGTTCTTTTTTTGTAATCCCCAAGTAATAAGAATCTTTTATTTTATATTGGGTTTTTAAAATATTTGACAACACTATTTATTTTTCTGCAATATGTAACAACAACTTGTGTATCTTCTGAATGCATTTGTTTAGAAATCTAAAAATATTGAAAAATGTTATGTATGAAGACAAACAGACTGATGCATGATCCTAGAGATCTAAAAAAGTCACGGTATGGCACAGGTGCCGGTCACATGTCGTGACTTGCATGTCACGTGTCGTGATCATTCGTGTGATATGATCATCTTTCGAAAATATGGCATGTCACGTCACACGAAAGATCTGGTTACGGCACAGCACGGAATATGGTCATGCGAGTCACGTGTAATTAGGACCATTAAATCTTGATCGAACGGTGAATCTTGAATAAACTAACATAAATTATGAAAAAAAAATTTAAACGTGATCAATCACGTTTAGACACGTCACATGTGGTAACGGCATGACTAACGTATCCTGACCATTCACGTGTCATGATCATCCTTTCAAATTTGATCACAGACGACACGTATAAATTTGACTTGATCACGGCACGACATGTGATTCAAATCGCGGCGTGGCTAATCATGACACGACACGTATTTAGAGGAAGAATATCCTCTCCAATATGTGTAAAAGATTTCTTTCACTTTACGGTTTGAGATTTATTTCAGTCGCTTTGAGATTCGGGCTAGCGCAGGATCAGGTGTACTTAGAAACTTTTCTTCACTGTTTTTAGCTGTCTGAATGTATAAATTCAGAATAACTTGTAAACGTATGCATTTCAAAAATATGAATTGTATTGTTAAACATTTCATATAAGAATATTGTTGTCAAAATTTTAAAAAATCGTATAGGCAAAAAAAAGGAAAATTGAAGTAATAGAGCATCATTTGAACAAAGATCAATGAGCCTCAGTTCGGATTTTCTGTGGCGTAGAGTGGCCTGTTCTCTGTGTGTATACTGTATAGAGTCAACTGGAAAAAAGAATCCACATGAGTTTGAATTCACAAGAAAAAACCACTTGTAAATATTAGCTGTGTGGTCCCAGGCGTCAGTGAGTCAGTGACTAGTGTTTTAGTTAGGCTCCCACACTATACATAGTAGTAGGATTAGTGGATTTTGGAAAATATGATTTGATCCATTAAATAAACCTATCAACTAAACTAAAACCGAACCGAACAAATCGAACAAAATTTCGGTATTCAGTTGAACCGATATGATTAATCATAAAAATAAATATTTTTTTGTTAATTATGAAAATAATCATAAAAATGTTTGGTTCATTATGTCGGTGTTCAGTTCTCATTATGCCGTAATTTTTAATTTTTTTTAAATATTTGGTTCGGACAGGATACGGATTTAAAATATCGATCGGTTCAGTCTAATTGGTTTAAAATTTCTAAAACTGAACCGAACAATTAAACCAGATTTAAAAATGAACTGATAAAAACTCCTAAGTCTTCAATTTGCCTAATTCTAGATTTTGAAAAATATGTTTTGATCCATTTGTAGTAGTATAATATAATATATGTGTTACACTATGGTGATCTACAAGATGTATCTTGTATTGATTATTTTCCCCGAGATAGGGAGCTGTTCAATGTTATTTTATGGGCCTAAGTTTTATTTGGGCTCATATGGGCTTATATTAGTCTGATTTTATGAATATAAGCCTGGTTTTATTTATCTCCTCTTGGGCCACCAAATCCTTGGAAATATTAGAAAATAATTTCTTTTGGAAGATGCTTATTTCTAATTTTTCTCTTAGAATCTATGAGCAATATAGTACTGACATGTAGAATTGTAAAGTTACAACTAGATCCCTTCTATCAAATTCCTATGGAATTGGGTTTTGTCCCATAATTTGGATAATTTTCATCTGGCTTTTTTTTTGTAATTTGGATAAACCTTCATAGAAAGTTATGCTTCTGGGCCTTTTTTTTGTAATTTTTGGTTCAAACTATACATACTAGTTACTACTTACTACAAGAGTGAATATGTGAAAAAAAAAAAGTTACTACATGGGTGTGTATGTGAAAAAAAAAGTTACTACAAGGGTGGATCCAGAATTTATGTCACTACTCGGGATGGGTTCAAATAACTTATCGAGATCAAAATCAATTAACGAATCAGGCAGTGTAACAAAATGCGGTTTATGCGTATGCGGCCGCATATGCGTATGCGGTTGGAAACTGCATAGAAAATCAATATGCGGTTTTATATGCGGTTCCGCATATGCGGCCGCATATTCGGCCGCATATACTATAATCGGCCGCATGGAATCCGCATATTTATTATTCGGATCCGCATGAAATCCGCATATACCATAACCTAACCCGTTACCCGTCTCTTGCCTCCGTCTCTCACCCTCTCGCCCTCTCTCCGCGTAACCTGCGGGCTGCAACTCCTGCCTCCGTCTCTCACCCTCTTCCGCCGGCTGCTCTCCACCCTCCTCCGCCGCCTCCTCTCCAATCTCCACCCTCTTCCGCCGGCTGCTCTCTACTCTCCAATCATGTATGAGTTCAATTTTAGGGTTTCTGTTGTAATTGACCTGTTGTAATTGTAAATTTGTAATTGACCTGTTGATTTTCCCGATTCGAGTGATTTCTTGTTGTGTGCCTTGTTGTGTTGAATTGTTGGTGCTTTGCTTGATTTTCTGGTACACTGGTACCCCCGTACCAGTACCCTGTTGTTTTTTTCCTTGCTCTTGTTGCTGGTACTGACCCGAAACTGCCCTTGTTTCTGTTTCTGGGCTGAATTGCGGAGATGGGTGCCTTGTTCTATGCTGTGTTGTTTTGGCTTTGTTGGTTCTGGAGCCTTGCTCTTGTTCGGTGCTTGTGCTGGCTGTTGTTCTTTTCTTGTTCTTGCACTGGTATCGACCGGTACTGGGCTTTGAGACCACGTGTTGGCCTTCCTTTCTTTTGTAATTCACCCGATTTAGACCGCGTGTTGGCCTTCCTTTCTCATATGGAAGAGTAATTGACCTGTTGTAATCCTTATTATTTGTAATTCACCTGATTTAGACCTGATTTTGGCCTTCCTTTCTTAATTGACTTTGTTCTAGTTTTTAGTGCTGTTTACAAATTATATAGCTTTGCATACAAATTATATTTGAATTCTCATTTTAAAATCCGCATATGTAAGTACCGCATGAAAACCGCATATGCGGCCGTATACCGTATATGCGGTATGCGGTGGCCTTCCGCATACCGCATGAAAACCGCATTTTATAACCTTGGAATCAGGTACTAAATAAAAATAAATAATAAATCTCTTATATAATAAAAAACAAAAATATCTTTTACATATTAAAAACAACAAAAAAACAATAGGTGAACAAAATTAATTTCCAAATAGCATTTTTTAAGAGAAATTTAGATATATACCCATCATAACTTCTTTAATTAGATATTTTCCCGTCCATATTTAAAAATAGTTATTTCCCCATCTAAACCTAACTAATTTGTAAATATACTCATTTTCAATTTTTTTTCACTGAAAAATATAAATCAATATTAATGAAATATTTAAGAGACCATTTTACCCTTCAGATTCGCTAAAACTTCATCTCCCACTAATCCTTCTTACCCTTTCTCTGGATTTAAATCAGCTGAAATTCCAAATCCATGAACAGTACACCTGAAATTTCTGAAATTCTGAATCCAGCCGTTCAACTTTTTCTGTGCACGCATCTCGAAACAGCTGATTTTTCTGTGCACACATCTTGAAACAGTTCGACGGCTGGATTCGAGATTTCAGAGATTTCAGGGTATTGTTCATGGATCTAGAATTTCAGCAGATTTGGATCCAGCGCGCAACCCTCCTCCCTCTCGTGTATTGACATTCGGATAATCATTGATTTGAATCACTAGTCATTGTTTTTAGAAATGTAACCTGATTCCTTTCTCAATACCGAAAAGGAAGATAGATATATTTTTCCTCTGATGTACAGCTTGCAAGGACTAAAATATAGGTACTATTATACAGTGGGTACAAGTGATTCGAATTAAATATTTTTTTCTACAGGCATTGCACATTAAGAATGAAGCATACCTGAATAAATCCACAATGTATGATTTATTTTTCGTAATTAAGATCAAATTGTAGATGAATCAGGAATGAGGGCTGGGGTAGAGGGAGGGCAGGGGAGAAAGGAATGGAAGTTTTTAGGGAATGATTCACAAGGGTAAAATTGTCTTTTAAATATTTTATGAATATTGATTTGTATTTTTTGGTGAAAAAAAAATAAAAATGGGTATAATAATAAATAGGTTATGTTTAGATGGGGAAATAACTAATTTTCAATTTATGATGGGTAAATATCTAATTAAAGAAGTTATGATGGGTATATATCTAAATTTCTCTTTTTTTAATCTAGACTTATTAAATCAAAATTAATTTTTAAATGGACCATCTGATCAGTTTCGAGACAAATATTAAAAAGGTCTTCTGAATTTCTAACTTAATCGAATTGGTTTGAATTCTGATTGGATGATTCTAATTCAAACTCAAAATTTGAGTTACTTTCAGAAAACCTGAGAGATTTAATTGAAAAGACCCAAAGTTCTCGTTTGAAAACATTTTTTTCTAATGGATCAATGTTCAATGTAATTTATGCATATTCGGCCTCATATGGGCTTATATTAGTCTGAACTTTGAAAATGAAAATATGTTCATTTTACAAATAGGTCCTTATGTCCACCGAAGCATCCCTCTATATATATATATATATATATATAAAAGCCTGGTTTTATTTTATCTCCTCTTGCGCCACCAAATCCTTGCTAATATTCATTTTCTTTTGGAAGGTTTTTATTTCTAATTTTCTCCTGGAATCTATGAGCAAATATAGTACTGACATGTAGAATTGTAAATTTACAACTAGATCCCTTCTGTCAAATTTTATATAAACTCAAAGTCCTGACATTTTTTAGTTACCACCTCAATATTTTGAAATTTTGACCTTACTATTGATTTCTGAAAAAATTAAAATGTTATCATGTGCGCAGCACCAATCTGCGCATGACCAAAGAGTTCATGCACAGAACCAATCTGCGCACATGCTAAGATTTTAATTTTTGAAAAATCAGTGATAATTAAGGCATGAATTTCAAGACATAGAGATGGTAACTAAAAAAATATCAGCTCAAAGTCTAAACCATCTGATCTGTGTAAATAAGATTCATGCAAACAGATTTCGAACTTAATAAATTTAAACGATCCTGTAAATCTAAACTGTCCTCACAATATTTTAACACAAATTGAACAGTTGAAGTCTGATTTTAAATAAGACTTTATTCAAAGTTCTTTTAACAAAAACCTCATCAAATTTACATCTTTGAGAATTTTGATACTATCATAAAATCTGGCACAAGAAAGGAGGACAAACTGCACACCAGTGGTTTTATCTTGTTGGATATCACCTTGAATTATTTAGTACAGTTCACTATTAGGGTTTCAATAATACTACAGCAAATACCAACTACTATAACAGAATATATTTTCTAGATAACGACTTGTATTTATATACAAAACTTTCAATATGACAGAAAATGTAAATTATTCATAAATATTAAATAAATCTTTTAAGTTTTTAAATGCAATATATAAAATTTGTATCGAAAAATTGTTACTAATTGGTTAATCTACATATAGTGTCTGCATGCTATGTAACCACAAAATAAAATAAAATAAAATTATCTATAAAAAAGATAATTGAAAAATAGCTATTTTATGTCACTATTTTGAGATATAAGTTATGGTTTTTATAATTGATTTGGTTAAATATAATGAGAAAAGTGATCAAAATGGTTTGAAAATTTCAAAATATTACATTTGACCAGGGGATTCAAAATTTTAACAGTTGAAGGATTGTTTGTAGGAAGAGCAGAATTAAATATTGGGTTCTATGTTTTATTAATCTTGAATTTTTTTTACAAGTTGGATCAAATTCAATTAAATAAAAGTATAAATTATATAGAAGATAGAACAAAGATCAGAATAAACATGAGTCATGCATCCTTTAGAGTATAATTATTTTAGACATAAGCATATATATTTTTATAAAAAAAAATTAAAAAAGACAAAAGAAACATATTATGAATTTTTTTTTTTAATTAATCTCATATAAGTGACTCTGTCATTGAGTATGAAAAAAATAACAAAATAACTCAAGTAGCATAGCAAATAGCTACATCACTATATAACAAGGATCCAAATCTGCTGAAATTTCAGATCCAGGAACAGTACCCTGAAATCTCTGAAATTTCAAATCCAGCCGTCGAACTATTTCGAGATGCCTGCACAGAAAAATCAGCTGTTTCGAGATGCGTGCACAGAAAAAGTTGAATGGCTGGATTCCGAATTTCAGAAATTTCAAGTGTACTGTTCATGGATTTGGAATTTCAGCTGATTTAAATCCCTATAACAAATATTTCATTTTACTTAATTTCATAGCCTTTTTTTGTGACTAAAGAAACTATCACTGAGCTTAGCAAACAATTTAAAGCACTGTTTTAATTCTCTTCTTTCTATTATAATATGCCTTCATTGTAACTTACTTTGCCATTGTTGACTTGTGTCATTACCCATACTTGATTTTCTCTACAATATTCAAACAATAGAAAAATCCAGAAGTTTGAGACAAATTAAAAAAAAAAAAGGATGATAAAGTTATAGAAACAAGATCTGATCTGCTTTATAAAGTAGCCTCCATCATCATTCCATCTCTAGCCAATCATCAACCTCATCTCAAGTGTTTTAAAATATAATTTTAAATATGCATGCAAAAAGACACTGCATGTGAATTTATTATATCTAGATTTATATATGCAGTTTATTTTATTTTTTTTTAATTTTACAATAGTATAAATAAAAATATTGCAAAAATAAAAACCGTTTATTAGAGACCTAACTATTTTGTTGGAGTTTTGAATAATGATTTTTTTATCAATTAGAACTTGATCACACACAAAAAAAAGTTATACAACTTATTATTATTAAATATCTAATTTTCTACGTAACACCACATATACGGCCGCATATTTAAATATGTATATCATTTTGAACACGTGTTATTAACTGCATATGTACGCATGTACAGTCCATGCGGCCACATTTTAAAACACTGCTCCTATCATTAGAGTATGGAGTACATGAATCATCTCTCATATATTATTCATCAACTCATCATTTCATTTTTTTTTTCAAAATATAACTTTTTTGTTTACTCTTAATGCCTTTCTTCTCCTCTACACAGTTTTTCTTTTATGAAATGATGAAAGTTAATTAAGCTAGAAATTTCTACAATCCACTAGTATGGATCCACTTACAATTAATGCACATTATACAAGCATAAAAATCTAATTAAAAATGACACAGAAACTTGTTCAAGCATAATAAAAATAATAAATAATAATTGCTAAACCACCAAAACTTGCAAACAGCTCAGAATCCCATTTTTGAAACTTAATGCACTAAAAATATACAACAAGATTACAAAAAGGAAAAAAAAAAAAAAAAAACTAGAGACCAAGCTAAATGTGGTTTTATCTTAGCACCACCATGAAATCCAAACTAATTACCTATTAGAGACTGGATTAGGTCCATTTGGAACTTCATGTTTACTACTGTTAAAAATCTTTTCTCCTTTTATTGAACCATGATCAATGCCAGTATCTCTTTTCTTTGCATCAAACCATGATCTCTTCTCCTCTCCATGTTGCCTTTGATCTTCTAAAAGAAGTAACCGGCTCTGTCGACCTCCAGTCGGATATTGCGGAGCAAAGTAAAAGAGAAAAAACACTAGTGCTAAAATGAAAGATATGATCAAGGGGTGCTTGTGAGTACAAATGTAGCATTTCACAAATGCCATGCATGCAAAGTGATCAATCTGAAATCAATCAAGTGGACCATTTGAAATTGATATATAGTGGAGGGTATATATGAAATGAAAGGGAATGAATTGGGAATTGGGAATTGGGAATTGGGATAGTAAAACAGAGAGAGACCTAGTGCTGAAAAGTATGTGTGAGCTCTATCTGGTTAAATCACAGAAAAGCAGGAATCTGTTAAAGTATATATGCTTTTAGTTACCTTTCAAAGCACCAAATTGCACTCTTAATAATTGGGGCACTTGAGTGAGGCTATGGTAATATGTTTATTACCGAGCGACCTCAGTAATGGACTCATATTTCTATTTTTGAAGTCTAAATAATCGATTTGAACCATTCAATGTGATCTTTATGTGAAAATGTACTTGCAAACCAAATTTTGCATTTTTTTTTAGAATTATTTTTACTATTTTGTAAATAGGTAGAAAATCTCTTAATTTGAAAATTATAGACCATCCAAAAGCATTGATATTATTCTATTCATCTAAAATTAGTAAAAAGATTCTTAAAAATGTAAATTTTGGTCTACAACAACATTTTCATATGGAGATCATGTTTAATGATTCAGAGTGACTGTTTAAACTCTGAAAATAAAGATATGAATTCATAGCACGGGTCGATCCGTAATATGCATATTACCATAGCCTCACTCATTGAGCTCAGTATATACTTCTGGAATACATTGTGTAATTAGTATCAGAAAAGGTTCAACTATAATCTGTGTCTGCTTGGGTTTTTTGTTTGGATGTATTAGAAATTGCTTTTTAAGTAAATCCAAAATTTAATGATATGTTTGATGATTGTAGTAGTGTTTTCTATGAAAAAAAAACCTTTCAAAATTAGACAAATTTTTAAACCAGTATACTATTCATTAGTTAAAACATCTTGCTAAATAACAAAAACTTGAACAAATTTTAACATTCATCAGTTATTTGAGTAATGTAATAATTTCATGGGTATAAAAAATTTTGAGCGAGAATGTATTGCAAAGAAAAGTATGAGAAAAAGGGATGATTCCCTCACTTTTTGGTCGCTTTGGTCAGGAAAAAATGTCTTTCCTTTATCTCTCATCTTTGCTACGAGAACAGAGCACCAAGGACAATTTTGGGTTGAAACCAATTTTTAAAAAGGAGATTTTGAGTTGAAACTTTGAGGTTCTGGTCTCCAATTGGAGCACCATTTCAGGGACCACTGTTATTTCAAACAATAAAAAGAGCATGGCAAAAGGTGCTCTTTTTTATTACAAATTTACAAAACAAAAAAGGAGAATTTCATGTATATCCCTCAAAATATTCACAATTATGTATTTTTCCCTCGAAAATTTATATTATCATATTTACCTTTCTGAATTTAAAAAATACACAAATTTACCCAAATGGTTACTTTATACAGTTCTCATTTTTCCTATTAAAATATAAAATATGTAAACAGTGTAAGAAAAAAAATATCCGGTCTTTTAATTAGTCGATTTTCGAGAGAAAATGGTTCATTTCTCTACTCATGGTATATATACAGTGCTACCTAGACATATATTTGTGTACACATCACCAGTAAAAAAATGAACCATTTACCCTCCCAACCGGCCAACTCGACATTTCTCTTAGACATACTACATAATTTTTATTTTTTAATAAAAGGTAAAATGGGTACTTTATAAATTTAAAATAAGGTTTAATAGAAAATGCAATATTGAGTATAACTGTGAGTTTTTAAAATTTAGAGGGGTAAATATGATATTATGAATTTTAAAGGAAAAATACGTAATTTCGAGGTTTTTGAAGGGCATACATGAAATTCCCCCAACAAAAAAAGGTCACTGTTTTTCTGTTTGGTTTGTGAGCTGTGACCTCTCTACATCAATCACTTATCTCTCTACTTTTATCAAACCAGAGAATTTTTTTGATAAAGCTCCATGTTTACCATGCCTGTTACTTTTACATGAATTTGAATAGATGCACAAAATCTAACTTTCTATTTTAGCACAGTGTTTTGCTGGATTTGTGCCAGGTCAGCAGCTGGATTGTACCCAAACCAAGAAAGATACAGTCTAATATGGAGTGACTAGCCTAGACATCTCTATATGTAATAAGCAGTTCATAAATAAAAATCAGTACCAATAATTATAGACTAATGAAATAACAAAAAAAAAAACAAAGAGTGAGGTTATGGTATTGTGCATAGCACAGATTAGTTTGTATTATGAATTAATATTTTCATTTTTAAGGTCCAAACAGTTGGTTTGAACCGTTCAACATGATTTTCATATGAAAATGTATTAGGAAATCAAATTTTACATTTTTGAAAAAATTTTACTATTTTTTAAAATAAGTAAATAATCATCTAATTGAAAAATTATGGACCATCCAAAAGTACTAATTTTCAACCTATCTAAAAAAAAGTAAAATCCAGCATTTTCATATAGAAATCATGTTGAGTGATTCAGATCGACTGTTTGAACTTAAAAAACAGAGATATGAATCCATAGTACGGGCCGATCCGCGCTTTGCAAAGTACCATAGCCTCACTCAAATAGGTACTGGTAATTAATAGACTTGAGGAAATAACAAAAAAAAAAAGTAAAGTTTAGTCGACAAAATCAATAAAACTCTTCTGATACAAGAACAGCCTAAAAAAGACATGTTATCAAAAAATCAAACCATTAAGGTATTAACATTTTAATGGACATGGCCCACTATTATATAAAAACTAGAATCAAGTGATTACTATAAGATATTTTATAGTAAAAGTCTGATTACATAAATCATCACTTGTCCTTGGTCTTATTTTCTTGAACAGGTGTTTGATTTGGTACGGGTTGGATCCTGACGTAGGGCTTCCTTGTCAGTGTCTCGCCTTTCAGAGCTGCAACGTACCTGTCATTGGTATCCTCTTTCCTCTGGATTTCACCCAGAAACTCAGCAAGCCTCTCCTTATTCACTTGTCCCATCATCTATGTTTCATGAACAGCATTTTTAATTAAAGTGAAGTGATTTTCTACATATCTAAAAAAATAATAAAAAAATTTAAAAATAATGTAAAAATTTAGTCAGCAAGTACATTTTCAAATAGAAATCAGGTTGAATGGTTCAGATTGACTATTTGGACTTTGAAAACGAAAATATTGTTCTGTAGTACAGACCAACCTGCACTATGCATAGCACCATAGCCTCACTCATTTATTTTTGCATCATCTTTTGTAGCGTATAATACTAGATTGGGGTATGTGAAATTAACCTTGCAATACTATCCTAAGCCATACTAGTAGTACAGAAATCAACATTCTATTGCTAATTGGGTGTTGGCCTTTACGATTTGGTTGGATATTTGAATTGAGCTTTGGTCCCAGTATTTCAAAGGAAATCAACATTTGTGTCCTTTACTTCATATTTTGCAAATTTTTGCAATTTTTGAAGCAAGAATCTAACCTGTAGATTGCAACTTTTAGTCTGATACTAGAAATTCTGACACAACACCGGACACTCATTTTCCAAATTTGGTAAATGTACTAGAAAGTAATGTATAACCAGGAGTTATAAATTAGATACTTGATTTGGGTCTTTAAACTTAACCTTGTAATACCATACTACACAATACTGGTACTATAGAAATCATATGTTTTTGCTAATTGGGCCATTTGACTCAAATTTTGGTATGGTATTTTTTAAACCAAAAACCAATATTCGTAGGCTTGAACAAACTACTGAAGTTTGTCCTTTCCCTCATGTATTAAATTGGCTATGTATTTACTGATGGTGTCATTTACTTCAATTTTAATGAAATTCAAACAATTTTAGGAAGCACAAAAATGTACTCCAGCATAGGACTTATCTTAATAAAATAAAAAATAAGAGGAATAATCACATAATTTGTTGACACATTTGATGGCATAGGAGTTCAAAAGCATTGTATTACACTGAAAGGGGTCAATGGAGCAAGTAAGAGACTAAATTACCAACAGAGAAGAGTACACCAAAACCCTAAATGCTAAACGCAAACCCTAAACCCATTTCTAACTAAGAATTAGGAAAATAGAGTAATAGAGACAGGCATTCAAAACTTGACTATATAGTAACTTCATTTTCCTAACTAATACCAGTATCAGACTAGTTGGTTTCTACCAATATTAGTTATAGAAACTTCAGATAATTCACCAATAAGATAAGCAATCTCTACTAAATCAAACTTTTTGAATTAGATAACTGTACTTAATCTACTATCACTCTCTCTTCAACCTGCAAACCATAACCCAGGTAAAGATACCGACAGAGCAGTTTTTGCTTCATGCAGCGCACGGACAATAGAACCTACACAGAGCTGCATATGGGTCGTGCGCTGCATGAAGCAAAAAATTCCTCTGTCAATATCTTCACCCCCATAACCCAAGCAGCAAGAGGTCAAATTAAATAAGTAATAAAAAGAAAAGCAAGGGGTGAAATTGAATAAAGAGGTTACGTTGGATTCGGGACGGGAGGTGCGGCGAAGGTGCGATTCGAGCTCGTCGGAGCGGGTATTGGTGGCTTGCATGACGCAGAACCCGATCACACCAGGGACCATACCGCAGAGCGCCGCAAATGTGAAGAAGAATGGTTTCGACTCGCGAGTGCGGCGCACCAGCCATCGCCACCCAGGGCTCTTCTCCCACAGCAGAGACATGCCTCCGACTATATCCTCTCTCTCTTTTTCTTCTCTCGAGTCGGGTCGAGTCGGGATCGATCTCTGGACGTCAAAAGTACTACTTGTCACGCAGGAGTCCGTATCCTCTGCATTACCTCACCGTTTGCTTTTGTATTACGACCGTCCGATTAAAATCCGGGCCAATCCGGCTCAACCTTGAATTGTCAGAATCTCTTAGAGATTCGTCCCAATATATAACGAACGGAACTGATTCAAATTTCAAACGGCGACGGGGAGGTGTTAAATCGTTTCTTTCTGTTTACTCTCCTGTGCTCATTCCGAGTTCTTACTTTATTGTAGCCTGTATGAATTGTATGAATTGAGGCCCATTTAATGTTGCATGGTTCTATATTTTGGGCCCATGGTTAGAGTCATCAGGTAAAATTAGGAATCCTTCAAGCAACATAAAAGCAGCCTAAATTAAAAAATACAAATAGATATATTATAATTATTCTCAGTATCACACTATGCAAGATTAATTTCGTTACACAAAATGCATATATCCCTTAATGTACACAACTCAAGTTCTAAATCAAATAAGCAAAATCATAACAATTCCATAAAGTTTCAATACCATCAAATTTTCATTTTTTAGAATTTTTTATTATTATTTTTTAGATTGGTAGAAAATCACACTTTTGAATAGTCTAAAATTTTAGATCAAGTAATATTCTACCTATCTAAAAAAAATTGTAAAAAAGTTGTAAAAAATTATTTACAAATACATTTCATATAGAGATCACGTTAAACAGTTCACATCGACTGTTTGGACTTTGAAAACGGAGATATTGATCTCAAGAGTATATTATAATTATTCTCATTATCGAACTATGCAAGACTAATTTCTTCACACAAAATGCATATATCCCTCTATATATCCCTCAATGTACACAACTCAAGTTCTAAATCAAATAAGCAAATCACAACAATTCCATAAAAATTTCAATACCATATAAACAAATATGCGTGTGAGAAAAACAACCACTCACTCTATCAATGCAACACACACACACACACACACTTGATTAGAATATATATATGACTCTAACAAATGAAAGGAGCATCGGCATGCTCGTCAGCACAATAAAGTCCCGGTTGCTGAGTATACCCTTGTTTCTCCAATGCACGACGTGCCTTCATCACTAACTTCTTATTTGATATTTCTCCATCTGACTCAGCCAAAATAGCTTGAATTGCATTGCTAAGAGCGCCGTATGCGCCTTGCGGGCTATTGGCATCTGCTGAGGTCTGATTAGTCTGGCAACCACTTACCAGAATGCCGTTATCTGGTAATGACCGTTTGTTTGACCCGGCGTAAACCTCTTGTTTGCTGTTCACCTGTTAGTTTAAAATATTTAGAAAAAAAAAAAATTAGCAATTATATACCACAGATATTGACATATTGCACTTGTATAAAGAAAATAAACAAAAAAGGAGTTGATCCAGACATGAGCAACAAAATGATTGGAACTGTACATAGGGGTGTTTATTCATGGACAAAGCTAGACTTTCGAACTATGCGGGTCAAATACAAATGGGGGTCAATCATATAAATTTTTCTCACAGAGAATGGAAGTCAATTTAATAATACCATGACATTTTATACTAAATTATATAGAAAATCACACATAAATAATAAAAAAATAAAAAAATGGGGGTCAGTTGACCCCCATTGCTCTTCCTTACCTCCGCCCCTGTGTTTATTGGATACAGTTTATTTGGTTTTCAACCGATCCAAGAACTTTCGAATTAAATGGTTCGGTTCAGTTGAATTTAGACACTTTCTAAATGTATTTGTCTATGAATTGAGACACTTTCTAAATTTACTTCAGTTTTTTTGTTCGGTAGTTATTCGGTTGACGGGTTTAATTCGGTTTATTCAGTTAGATTTTTTAAAACAAAATAAAATTTGATTTGATTATTTTAATTCGGTTTAACTGAACCGACCCAATGAACACCCCTAACATTACATTCACATAAACTTAATGATCCACAAAGCCAAAAGACTGATCCATGGTTAGCAATGGGTTTAATATTATTTAATAAAAATTACCAATTTACCTTAGTTTCCATAGCTGGTTTCACATATTCTTCATCATTATCCTCTAGTTTTTGTTTGAGGAACTCTTGTGCTAGAGACCCAACAACTGACATCAAACCGGATCCGGATCCGCCTTCGCCAGATTGACCGCCTCCCTTTTGGAATTTGGTAAACAGAACTTTCATGAATTTCTTTATTTTCGGGCTCGAATCTTCGCCAAACATGTCAAAAAGGGTTGGCCGGATCTTACCGACATCTATGTCATCTTTACCGGTCTTTTGTTTAAGGATTTCAATTAGGGTTGGTAGAGGGAGGGAGCGGTTTTTATGGTTGGGATTTGTGGTTTCAACCTCCTCCGGTTCGTGTTGTCGGCGGTGCTGATGGTGACGGCCATGGCCCACAAAATCTGTGAAGTATCATTTAAAAGATGAAAAATGAATGAAAAATGCGAAATTTTATTATCTGATCAAAGGCCATGGCAAGCATGTTATATATTTGTTCTCTTCATGTATATTAGTTTTTTTTTGTTAAGAGTGAGGCTATGGTAATATGCATATTACGGATCGGCCCATGCTATGGATTCATACCTCTATTTTTAAAGTTCAAAGAGCCGATTCGAACCGATAAAAATGATATGTACTTGGAGACCAAATTTTAGATTTTTTTTAGATTTTTTAGATTTTTTTTACTATTTTAGTATTTTTTAGATAGGATAAAATCACTGCTTTCGGATGGTCCAAAATTTTTAGATCAAGTTATTTTATGCCTATCTAAAAATATAGTAAAAAAATTCTAAAAAATGTATAAATTGGTCCCAAATATACATTTCATATGGAGATCATATTTAACTGTTTGGATCAACGATTTGAACTTTGAAAATGGAATTATGGATCCATATCACAGACCCATCCGTAATATGCATATTACCATAGCCTTACTCTGTTGTTAATTTGCAAAAGTAAGGTAAACTGAGGCTGTATTGAGGCACAATCCAAAAAAGTAACAGGAAACCAATGATCAATTCGACGTCTAATTGCACAATAAAAATATTATTTGGGGGAATTTCATGTATACTCCTAAAAAAACTTCAAAATTACATTCCCCCTCTGAAGTTAATAATATCATATTCACCCTTCTAAATTTCAAAAACTCACAAATTTACCATTTCATTGTCTTTTCTATCACAACTCAATTTAAATTTATAGGTACTATATGTAGCTTGTGTGTGTACCGTCAATTGGAAGGTTAATGCCACGAGACTCGAGTGCTGATGTGGCAGTTTTCTTGATAAATGAAGAGAAGCCAAAATGAGAGTGCGACTCTTCTTCTTCGTCGTCCTTCCTTGTACTGTCACCAATCTGTTCCTTGGACTTGTCGAGGAGACCGCCACTGTGGCATGAATCTGACACAATTGTGATGCGGCAACCTTCCGGAATCTTATCCACAAACCCTCTAAAATCATCATCTGCTTATATATATAGTTATATACAACCATTATATACTTATATAGTATTATCTTACATGAAAGATAACTGTCTCAGATCTGAGTATACAATAACTGAGCATCACTACTATGAATTTTATACCAGAATACTAGAACAACACTTGTGAGCCCTGTATCAATTGGATCTTTTTTCTTTTCTGGTACTTAAGAGTTGATCTTTACAGTGAAATCAGAGATCTTTTAAGGGTCTGATATGAAAGATTGAAAAACGCTGTTACCTGTGATAAGATTCATGTCACATGGTACAATGCATTCGTCATACCCGGTATCATCATCCTCTCCACTCTCAGCGGGTAAACGGGTCCCATGCCCGCTATAATGCATGAACAAAACATCATCGGGTCGGACCGATCTAACCAGATCCGCTGTGGCTCTCCTGATGTTTGCTCCGGTGGGTTGAGGATACGACGGATCAGTGTCGATCATGACCACTATATCCTCCTCGTTGAATCCAAACCGTTCGATCAAGCTCTTGTGCATCCGCCATACGTCGTTGATGCATCCTTTGAGCTCTGCTTTGGTGCCTGGGTAGTTGATTCCTATTAGCAATGCTTTCTTCGCCATAGTTTTCTTTGTTCTTTTTCGATTGGTTGATCTTTTTTTGTTTTGGTTCGATTTGGTTTTGAGATGGGGAGGATCGAGGGAGGAGAGGAGATCCTTCATTAGAGAATAGAGATAGCTATTTATGGTAGAACTCATTATTTGTGGTCCTAACTTCGTAGGAGGTTGTGAAGCGGGTCAGAATCCTCTGAGTTAATTCAATTTTTGTGTTTATCTACAGACCGTTCGATCAGAATCCAGACCAATCCGTGTAATACATGGACATTTAACATTCGTGTGTTATATATTGGACGGTCCAGATCTGAACGCAAATTTTGAGTTAACTCAGAGGATACGAATTCGTTGTGAAGCTGGGTTGCGTTTTCCTAGTTAGAAATGCAATGAACAGCGAGCGTATCAGACATGTAATACATGATTGGTTATACAGAGGAGATTACAATAATTCTTTCTATTTTGTTCTTGCCTTTTCTGAATTTTTTATATTTTAATGGGGGACTTTTGGTTGAAGAATGTAGGAAACGTTTTGGCAACATCCGGTGCAGTGCTATGTGTGCTACATCGTAATTTGTCTCTTTTTTTTTTTTTAAATGTAATACAGATAAAATACAATTGGTAACTTTTACTTATAGAAATTATATTTAATATGCTTAGAAGTTAAAAATATTGTACAACAATGTGAAAATATTGTTTGGTTTATTTAATTTATCAATTCAAAAGTGTCAATTTATTATTTCTACAATGTATTGCCTTAACGGAATAACACTAGACTGATGCAACTTAAGAAAATATATATTTAAATTTTTCATGTAAACAAGATAAGAATAGTATAATTATTTCTAGGCAGATGCTTATGTTAGCATTCTGTGTACGGATTTGGTCCAGGTGCAACCAGTAAAAATATGCATGCGTTGTATCTTGGAAGCGTTTTTCATTGTGATTGCTCTGTTTTTGGCTTTTGGGATAACACGGCAGAAGCGTGTCCTTGCAGTGTCGGCATCATGGGTGAATAAGTTAACCTTTTTATAATCCACGTGGCCGATACCGATTGGCTCTCCATTTATTATTATTTTTATTTGGAGGAAAACGGCAAAATCTGAGTTTGAATCCAGTGCCGTCTGATCTGCACGATTATTAAAGAAATCCGTGCATTCTGATCGGAACCGATAAATCTCCACTAAAACTCAAAATCCAGGGGGGTAGCAGCCACCCCCGGAATACTCTGGGTCTGCCCCTTCATATGTATGGTTCTTCGATTGCGCTATTTGGTGTGGTTGTTAATGATGTCACGTTGTGTTTCGCTTATGAAATGCATGTTTGCACTGTTGGAAATTAAGTTCTAAAAATTCAAAATTCTCAATTCAATAAATTTGCTTAAAGATTCTATTTGTGATATTTGAAAATTAGAGGGTTAATTCGAATATGTATTTCTTTAATTAATAATGAGTTATTTTGCTAATGACCATTATTGTTTTGTTAATAACATTTTACCGTTTGAACCTCTTCATAACATATTTATGATGTGTTTTTTATAATAATCCTCTGACTAATAAACTGTTAGATATACTTGAAAACAGTATCTGATACACTATTCGAGTAATATCTTTTTAACTTGATTTATTTTATCTATTTTGTTTTTCATTCTTTAATTAATGCTTCTGTAATGCTTTCGGCTTTTTGGAAAATATGGTATGGGCGTGTCCTTGCAGTGTCGGCTGAGTAAATTTAACCTTTTTATAATGCACGTGGCTGATAATGATTGGCTGTGGTGTCAAATTGCCCTTTATCTCCATTTATTTATTGTATTTATTACATTTATTCGTAGTGGAGTGGGAGGATATTTATGGATCTTCAATTACGCCATCTGGTGTGGTCGTTCGTGATGTCAAATTCTGCTCGCTTATTAACTGCATGTTTGCGCAATAATATGGACCGTCTGGTAAACTCGTTACCATTGCCATGCGGTTCACACGTGACACCATTTTTATCGCCTTTTTTTATGGGCTTATATTCTCCCCAATCAATTGTGTGTTTCATAGTGTGGGCCTCCGAAATTCTGTGTAATAGTTAATTATTGGGCCTTTGAGGTTGTGCATCAAATTTTATTTAAGTTGAGGCTCCAGCCCAAGTGAAATTGTTCTTTGGTCTCAATCACAATTCATTATCTTTTTGCCTACGGGCGTTTTCTTCGAAAAGAAAAAAAATTCATTATCTTTTCTTTTTCCGATTTCTGGTCATAGTTTTTCGATTCACATCAAGATTTGTGTAGACAGTTTAAAAATTTGTTCAGATCAAGTGTACACGAATCTTAATGTGGATTGAACAACTCCGATTGGTAAGAATTTAAAGAAGTCACAGTGTGATCGGTTACGTCACGACACAGCACAGCACGTGTTCCGATCGCGTCGTGACTCGCGTGTTCCGTGCCGTGATCATTCACACAGTGACCATCTATTAAAAATTTGGCACGCCACACGCACGCGAAATATTTGGTCACACGAGTCACATGTAATTAGAACGGTTAGATCTTGATCGAATGATGAATCCTGAATAAAATAATTTGTATTATTACAAAAATATAAAATGTGATTAAACGTGGCAACTAACGTGCTGTAACCCAGTGTTGTAAAAAAAGTCCGTTTAGACCGATTAATCGGTCAATTAGTCACTAGCGGTGATCAAACCGTTAAGGAATTCCCCGATCAATCGGCTGATTTTTTCCAATTATGGCCGATTATTCCCGATTATTTCCGATTAATCGCTTAGCGGTACCATGTCCGTCCGACGAGCACATATCATTATTTACAACACTGCCGTAACCATCCTTTCAATTTAATCACAGTACGGCATGTGACTCAAATCACAGTGTAACTAGTCACAGCACATAGTTAGATTCCTACCAACCAAGCATCCATATCAAGATTCGTACATATAGCTTTGAGATTCGTTCGGATAAAATTTGTATGAATCTTAACAGTGATAAAATGACTCCAACCAAGCATCAAACATTGAATCTTCTCTCGCTCCTTTTCCTCCTAAGACAGTAGTGTACTGTGTATTGTGTATTGTGTAGGCACCACATAAAAGAGAAAAGGGGACCTCAACCTCAAGTGAAATGAGGCACCACCAATCACATGGGCAAGCAGTTGCAGTTGGGTGCCACTGCCTCCTGACATTACATGTGCCTTTGTCTCTCACTTGGACCTCTTCCTAACGGCATATCATTTTCATTTCATATCCCCTTTCAATTTTCAGTTCTCTCTATTTATTTCTTACCTTTTCTTTTTCTTTTTTTTTAATAATTTTTTTCAAGTTTTTTCCATGATAAAGACGGAACAGTCTGCTGCTTTTCAAATCCCAACTATTTAAATTCGTTGAGATTTGTGTATGAAAATGTTTCTTTATCAAGATACACGAATAAATATTTTTGAATAGTTGGAATCGGAAAAATCAGAATTCTATTTTTTTCTAAGAAAAACAGCAGAGTCATATCCGATAAAGACATTCACTTAGCATTTGTTGATTTTATTATTTTTGCACTGTATGAAGTCAAAACTGTGTTGCTCATATCTTTAGCTTTATTTGCCCACTTGTATGTGCATTTATTAATTTCTTTCTACTTTTGGTACTTTTTTCTTTCTTTTTCTGTCTTGTGTAATATCTATCACTACCTAATGAGAGGTAATATGAAATAAAACCAACTCTATTTATTTATTTATTTCTATTTTGCAACATAGTCTTTTCAAGTTTCAACTAATTAATTAATACCAAATTGCATGGTTTCCGTGGATGAGAAGGAATGTTTTTGGCATTCTATAAGGCCCTGTTCGGCCCAAGGAAATGGGCACGGGAATAGGAAAAATAGAACTGAATTTTCACTGTTCACGTGGGAAAAAAAAATTCACTCTGAGTGAATTTTTTTTTCCCACGTGAACAGTAATTTTTCCGAACGGGCCCTAAATAACAAGATAATTTTACAATATATGCTTTGTCACCTGTGGTTTATTATTTATTTGTTTTTATTCATTTTTTATTTATTAATTATTCATAAAGGAGACTGTTTACCAAACAATAATGGCTAATATTTAATTATAAAAGACTGATATATAGTTGCAATAATTTATATACACCTCTTACTATTATTTCACATGGATTTATATTTTTTTTAAACATATTGTTACTTGATAATAAAAGTAATTTTATCTTACATTAGTAGAAATAAAAACTATTGAACAAAATATTTAACTAAAACATTCCTATTAATTTTTATTTTGAAAAGAAAAAATGGTGAACATTTTATATGTTAGATATAAATATTTCAGGATGTAAGATATATTTTTTCTTGGTAAAATTATTAGATCAATAGTTAGATATAAGTTTCAGAAAATGATCCGATATCTTTACACTCAACTTATTTGATAACCATGAAAAGTGATATAAAAAATCATTAAAATTAAAAAAATTAAAAATAAAGATAGATTATCTATCATATAGGTATGATCTATTATAAAAAAAAAAAACACATTTACAATTAAAACATTCAACTAGAAGTTTCTGATTTTAATTGTAGCTGTTAATTAAATAAATCGGTTATCAATATATATAACCTATTTATTTTTAATTTAAGTTCATAATGAAACATTTCAAATTGACAAATTCCAGACGAACATGACAAAATTTTCAATTTATATTGTAATTTTGATTCATCTTAATTTGAGAAGTATAGTTTCTATATAGTTATACCTATTGTTGACTACTTTTCCTAATCGTGTGTGTGTATATGAGCTGAGCTATGGTGAGTTGTGGAGTAATCATATTTTCATTTTGAAAATCTAAACAACCGATCCGAACCGCTCAACATGATCTCCATATTGAAATGTGCTTGGAGACCAAATTTTACATTTTTTAGAATTTTTTTTACTATTTATTAAGCCACTTTGAAAATCGCTGATCCAATGGTCCAAAAGTTTTTATTGTTTTTTACTGTTCACTCAAATCAGCGATTCGGATCGATGGTTTGGATTTTCAAAATGAAAATATGAGTGTGGTTGTTTTACGTCACAACTCACCATAGTCTATCTCTCTCTCTCTCTATATATATATATATTATTTTCTGCTTAAAATTACCAAAATCATAAAATTAATTAACAAGGTTAACTAAATTTGATTAAACGACACAATTAACATACTATTATTGTTTGTTACAATCTCTTGACACAAACCAAGAGGTCTATACTACAACAACTACATCAACAAACCAACAAACGATCGACTACTCTAATGAAAAAGGGTACAGTTTGATGTTCGGTCAGAGTCATCTGATCCGCTTTAAAATTCATGTGAATTTTGAACCGGATCAATCGAACGGCTCCAATTGAACATCAAACTACCCCTGATTCTCTACTCTAACAGCTTGCAGAACAGTGGTGATGGCGGTGGCAGGAGACGAGATGGTCATTGGTGAGGCCGGCGGCTTGCATGAACGACTGGATGACAGTGGGACCGACGAGGCGGAACCCGCGGCGGACCATGTCTTTGCTGATCGAGTCGGATTTCGAGGTCTTAACCGGGATCTTTCTAGAAGAGTTGTAATTGGTTGAGAGGGGCTTGTGGTTAACAAAACCCCATAGGTACTTGTCAAATGAACCCAATTGGAGTTTCACCTGCACAAACATGTCACATGCATGTTATGATGCCCCATCATGATCATCATCATGATCATCATTAGGTTGCTTTAATTTTTTTTTTGCTCACATGAAAAACAGTGCAAAAGTTAGCTCTCTAGCTAGCTAGGTAGCTTCAACATGCATGTGAATATGTGATCAATTATTTGTATATATTTGCAATTAATTAAGCTACAAATTAACACTATTAGCTATGATGAAGACAATATGTAGGTCATGAAAACTCTATGTAGGTTTTATTATTTAATAGAAATATAATAATTAGGACTAAGACAAAAAAGATAAAATTAAATTGTGTATATATATATATAGCATAGATGATAGATGGCTAAAATGATTAAATAAATAAAGGGTAAGTATACCTCTAAAATTTTATTTGCATTGTCAACAACACCTCTAACAAAGGTCAAATCCAATCCATATTTCACAATCAAAGACCCAATTTTACGCGCCGTGTATTTCGCCACTATTTCAGCATCAAATCCAGCAAATGCTTCCCTGAAATAATTTAATTTAATTATTAAATCATTAAAGGAAACATGTAGCATGTAATATTATTGAGACTTGAATTTAATATCTAGTTCTAGTTATAATTTACCTGAATTCATTTCTTCTCTTTAAAATTGTAGTCCAATCTGACCCCACTTGAGCACCTGATAGAACTAGAAGCTCAAATAACATCCTGTAAATAATAAAAAAAAAAATTATGAGCAATTAATTTAGGTTTTGCAAATGTATATATACCATATATTAAAAAATAAAAATTATGAGAATTATGAGAAAGAGAGAGGTGGTTGCAAATTAACTTACCGGTCATCATGTACCGGCACTCCCCACTCCTCGTCATGGTACGTAACGTACACCGGGTCTACATATCGTAACACAAATTAATTAAGCATCTCATCAATTACACACATATATAAAGAGAGTATTTTACTTCCCGCTCATATCTCCATTTTTAAAGTTCAAATCGTCGATCCGAACATCTCAACATGATCTTCATGTTGATATATGTTTGGAGACCAAATTTTATATTTTTTGAAAATTTTAACTATTTTTTTGGAATTTTTGAAAATCACAGTTTTTCATTAAATAAAAAATATTAAAAAAATTCAGAAAAACACTGATTTTCAAAAATTCAAAAAAAATAGTAGAAAATTTCCAAAAAATGTAAAATTTGGTCTCCAAGCACAGTTCAATATGAAGATTGTGTTGAGAAGTTCGGATCAACTATTGAACTTTGAAAATAGAGATATGAACAGGAAGTAAAACACCTTCTTTACTTCCCAAAGCACCGTAGCATTATATATGGTTGATCATCTGACTAATTAATTCATCATTTTATATATCATCCATGTTTTTTTTTTTTTGTTTTGGTTGAAGTAGTAGGCTTTAATTTGCCTACAAATTTTGACGTGTGTGTGTGTGTGTATTTGTTAATTTAACATATTGTCATTACCTGAATTTGGTGTGATGAAGCTGCATCTCTTCTCTCCTTTGACATCACTTGCATTTCTCTCCAAATCCAGAGTTACTACTTTAGCCTCATTTTTTATAGAACCAACCCTGCCATAATGTGCAACCCTAATTTTCCTTTCTTCATTTGTAAGACTACCCTTTTGCCGGTACTCGATCGCAATTGTACCCGGTATATGTAGCTCATTTCCACCATTTACATTTAATTTTGCTTTCTTCTTCAAACCGTCGGATTTTGGCATAACCGACTTGGGCGAAATAGGCGGCGAGACCTTGTGAAAGCTAACCGTAGTCTTGATTTCCTTGTGGTTGTCGGTTTTTTTAAGGGATTTCTTTCGCGGTGTTTGACAATTCGGGTTGATCGAAATGCGATTGGATGCCGGTTGTAAGACAGGTCGGCCGTCGATTTGTGCCATGGGGGATTTGGGTTTAGAGTTGCACATTGTTTAGGTTAATTAAATTTGGTATAATTGAAGAAGATATATTGGAAGGGAAGAGGGAGATAATTTGGTGGTGAGATGGAAATGGAGGGAAGGATATGTAGGGGTATAAATAGATGTATTGTGGGAGAGGATTGTATTAGAAGGAGGAGAGGGAAAGGCCACATTTTTTTGTGTGATACTGTTTATGTAGCAATTAGTGTTGTGAATTAGTTTGAGGCTGATAATGGTTTTTTTTTTTGTTTATTGTCAGTTTAATTCCCTTACTTCAATTTTATCATTTTTTGTGATAAATTTATGAATATCGTATCATTAGAAACAGGCTTTTATATGTTTAGAAATTAATGTTGGTATAGTTTTGTTGTTGTTTGTTTGTTTATTTGAAGAATTATATTGTAATTGGACTATAGTCCTATTACTATTATAGATTATGTAAATAATAACTATCATATTAACATAATTCACATAAATTCGTTTTTTTTTTTGTTTTCGAACCTAACACCGAATAAAACGTTAAAAAAAAAATTTAGGGGGGGGGGGGGGGAGGTTGGGTTTTTTTTTTTTTTACTTCCACAACTGAATCATTCTCGAATTATACTCGAATCATGAATTTTTGACACTGCCGAACCGAATCCGAACTATTCATTTGTCACTATGATAACTATCACATCAACAATATTTTTCAAAATATTAAGTTGACTAGATTATCCAAAACAGTATGTAGAGTACTTCAAATTAATTAGGATTGTATACTGCATACAATGTGATATAAGAAAATGCACCACAGAAGAACTATTGGAATAAGAAAATATTGGTGCACTTGAAGACATGGTAGGGACTAGGGAATGCATGCTGCAGAAGGATGCCAAATTAACTAAACTGCCATACAAATTGAACAGAGAAAAAAAAAAGAAATGAAATGAGTCAGGAAATAAGGCAATTAATTAATTAAGGGTCCCATTCCAAGGATGACTTTTTGGTTGTGGGTTTATTGAGATGAATTAATAGATTAAGGCAATTAATGAATTAATTAATAAATTTGGTTCCTGGAAAAAAAATTCTTAGTATTAAATTAATCTTTTATGACAGCATTTTATCTATTAAATTCAGGAAAAAGCATATTCATTTACATTCTGCTTTAATTAATTAAGCAAAATTCAACCCCATTTTAAAAGTCTTAATTAATTAATGCCAACTTAATTATATACAACAACTCTAGACAATGCAACCATATGGTATGTACTTGACCAATGAAATTTTGGATTCAAATCTGCTGCTATCCTCCATTCGTGAACAGTAACTCTGCTATTTCTGTTTTTCCGAATTCAACCGTTCAACTTTTTTCAAGAACGAATCTCAAAGCTACTTTTTTCGAGAACTGTTCTATGCACGCATCTCAAAACAGTTGAACGGTTGGATTCAAAAAAGCAGGAATAGTATGGCTACTGTTCATGCACGAGAATAGGAGCAGATTTGGATCATGGAATTTTAGAAGCAAGCATGCAGACAGATATATATATATATATAGACACACACACACAAACTAACTAATTAATGCATTGTAATATTGGTTGTACTAACTTGTAAACCAAGAATACAGCAAGGCCAAATGGGCTTTGTTTTTAAGTGTGCTATTATATTAGGAGACCAAATGCTTAAACCAAGTAAAGGGTTACAGCTAAGAGCCTGAGATATACAAATATGCATACATTACATACAGTTGTCTCTTATAGTACTTCTGACAAGGACCATGTTTTAGTTGTATGAAAGCGAATTCATTCCAAATTAAATCCTGCTAATTAGTTTGATAAGTCCAACAATATAATTTTGAATAAATTAAAAAAAACTATGCATAAACTTAGTTCATTATCTACCAATAAAAAAGATAGTAAATTTTTTTTGTAAAATTTGGTCATTCTCATGATACGAAGATCATCATGTTTTAACTTTTTAAATCGACTGTTTGAACTTTAAAAATAGAGATATTACTTCATAGCACAGATCGAATGGCATATTACTTCATATAGTCTCACTCTTATCTGAAATATATTAATGCATAGATACATGTATTGAACATATATATTTAGTTGACAGTTGTCAGGGGCGTACCCAGAGTATTCCAGAGGGGCAGCTGCCCCCCCTGAATTTTCAGTTTAAGTGAAAATTTATTAGTTCCGACCGACTTTGCAAAACACTAATTAATCGTTACTTTCAGTACAAATTTAGATTTTCAAATTTTAAATGGCACCGAGCCATTTAATGTGATACATACTCAAATTTTTAATTAAGGATATTAGATTTTATATTGTTAGGTTTTTTATTTAGTGGGAGAATCATTGGTATTGGATGGTGTAAATATGGATTTTCTCTTTCTGCCAAAATTAATAATATTGTTAGAAATATGTTAATTTTTGAAACTAAGTATAAATTAAAGCATTATAGGTCAACCAAAAGTGATAGTGGTTTAGTTGATCTATTAATGGAGTCCTATTTTTCACTCTTTTCATTATCTTTTTATGTTATTTTGGAAAGCTACAATTTTTGGGAAACTGAATTGAGGGTATTTATAAGAAAACAGCCCATATTGATTTTGTAAAAAATAAAAAAAATTGCTAACTCTTAACTTTTCATAAATTGTGAGAGTAAAATAAAGCTATTAGTTTGTTATAACTTAAATAAACTTATGTTTATTATAACTTATTGTTGTGCATAAATGCCTAATTATACGAAAAAAAATTACATACTTAATTTGAAAAAGCAAAAATATATTTTTCATCATCCAAATGTTCAAATTTTTATACACGAATTTCAACAAAAATCAACTGTTAAATGAAAAAAAAAAAACATGTTTCTTGATTTTTCTAAAAAAAAAAAAAAAAAATTGTAGATTTCGTCCCAATTTGCATGCATAGTTAATAGTTTACATCAGTGTTGTAAAAAACGTCCGTTTAGACTGATTAATCGGCTGATTAGTCGTTGGCAGTGACCAAACCGTCATGGATTTTTCCGAATAATCGGCCGATTATTTCCGATTAATTGCTTGACAGTACCCGTCTGTTTGACGACCGCATACCGTTATTTACAACACTGGTTTACATATAGTACATATCATGCACAAATGAAACAAAGCATGTGGTGTTAGTACTATAAAGGCAAGAAGCAACCCCATGCTAGAACCTACTTGTTCTTTGGTGAGTGGTCAATTATATAATAACCCCACTATTACTAAACACGCTTTTATGGGTTTGGGGTACCCCAAATTACTATACATGCTTTGCTTGATCATGACCTTTAGCCTTATAATTCTAATTATTCAACTTGTTTGGTCTAACAAGCTATTGTGAAAGTAACATCAATTATTGAGATTGTTTTGGCAAAATTATCCATCATTGTCATTAATTTGTCATTAAACAGACCAATTTATTAAATGCACATCCAATTTAAATATATGGATAAGAATATGTGCATGTTTGTTTGTTGTTTCATTAGAAAGGAATTTTTTTTTAAAATTAGGAAATAATTGAATGGTAGTAGGCAATTATTGTGTGTTGGTTTTTGTATTGCTGGCATAGAACACAATTCACTGTTTAATTAAATTGGAAGGAACCCATGAATGCACAAAACAAATTATAGCAAATTAAAATAATCTAAATAATTGAATGCTTTCCAAAGGTATTTGCCTTATAATTTAGCTAATTTTTGTTTTATTAATTTTGGGTTTTTTCTTTATTTTAAATAATAGAAGAGGGTTCAAATTCCTCCATATTTTGTGTCTTGATTCATCCTCCATTTATTAATTTTCTAATAGCAAAAATTCTAAAATTTATATGTCAAAATAAAATCTTAAATATGATCTATATTATTTTCACTACATGTACATAAAAATTAATATTTTTCAATTTTGCTTTTATATAAATCAATAAGTTGAAAAATCAATGTCTAGAATTTATCTACATCTGTGTATTTTTGCAAGCCTTTGATACTAAGTTACTAACCAAAACAAAATCGAAATGGTGTGATTTTTACGTGTGTATGGAGAAATGACATAGATCATATCTAACAGTTTTATTTTGATATTTAAGTTTTAAATTTTAAATTACTGTAGTTCTAGAAATGAAGGCATGATGGAAGTACAAAAAATGAAGGCATTTGAACTTTCTTTAAATAATATCCTGTTTTAATTAATTTGGTAGGTTAAAAGACTTCACCACTTAATTATAAATAATTTCCTAATTTCAAATTGAATTTTTTTCCCAACAAGTAAGCATGCTCTCTTGTGACAAATCAAGTAATTATTGTATTATCTTCAGTTAGTATAAAATATAAAAATATGGTATGGCATATTTTTAAAAATTTAGAATGAAATTGTTACATAATAAATATTTTATTATGTATAACAAAGCATTTTGAAACACTGATATGCATAAATTTGATCCAATCTCAAATCCAATTCAATAGACAAAACACAATTAAAGCCCAATAAAACCTGTAATTTAATAGCAAATTTCAGCTCAAATCAAAGAGCCACCAATCAATCCATCATTTTTTTTTCTAGCCCATTAATAAAATGTGAATAGAAGCCCAACTGCTCACACTGCATAATAGCAAGGTAACAAAACAAAAAGTAAATGAAATAAAAAATAATCATCGGCAAGTAGTGACATAGTGACAAATGAATTATTCGAATTCAGTTTGATGGTGTCAAAAATTCATAATTCAAAAATAATTCGGATATAATTCAAAAATGATTTGATCTCACAAGGAAGCAAATAAAAAGAAAGTCCAAAATTTTTTTTTGCGTTTTATTTGAGAATAATTCGTAATTTGTATTTTATTCACAAACAATCCGGTCAGCCGAATAATTTGTCGTTCAATTCAAAAGCATTAAGAAAACATTTTATTCGCGAATAAAATATGAATTTAGCAACAAGGCAACAATACCAACACTCTTTGTACAATTCTGACTAATAACAATGGACACCTCCATTTATAATAAATGTAGGGGAGAGGAATTTCTCTAGAATAACAAATCCGGACCCTACAAGACCGCGTCTATACAGTAAATCTAGAGACAGGTGGCACCGCGCCGAATCCAGCACGTGACATGCTGGTAGATTTGTGTACAGTCTCGGTGTATAGGGTTTCCATTGTATTCTAGTCTTGGGTTCATGAAGAACGGGTCTAAGAAATGAATTATAAATGGAGCCAAACAGGAACAGCTGCCCGGTACCCACCGTCTCGTCTCCTCTGCCCGAACCGTTAACCCGTACCTCTCACTTTGTGCCTATCTTGATGGGAGGAAGTAAAAAGGCGTAGAATTTCATAAAGGATTCTAGACACTATTGATTTTCTAATGACACATCTAGGTTTTCATCTTAAAACTTAATAAAAAGTATTAAATTCATCCGAAATTATATTTGTGTCAAAATGGTCTTCAAATTTTAAAATTAAGAAAAATCACACCAGTCATTAAAATTTATACAAAATTATTCTTCAATTTCTGAAAATAATCAAATTATTTTTTTTTTGTTCAAAATAAGTTAGTACTATTCATATAAGAATTATAAGTAATTTATAATATTCTTATGAGAAAACTAAACATGAATTGTTTCAAGCTTAAAGTCATTTGGTGAAAAATAAAACTTCTTTCGATGTTTTCATTTTATAATATTAATATATTATAATATTATAATATTATAATGAGGAGAGATCCAGTTACCACAATTTTGAGTTACCACAAAGTTACCACGACCATTTTTTATATTTTCAAAGTCCAAATTGTCGATCCAAACCGTTCAACATGATCTCCACAATAAAATGTGCTTGCAGATCAAATTTCATATTTTTTTTATTTTTTTTTGCTATTTATTAAGTATTTTACAAAAACTAATTAAATTTAGACCATTGAATTTTGTACCATCTTAATAAATACTAAACAAATTCAAAAAATGTTAAATTTGATCTGGAAGCACATTTTATTGCGGAGATCATATTGAACAGTTTGGATCGACGATTTGGATTTTGAAAATGTAAAAAATGGTTGTAGTAACATTGTGGTAATCAGATCTCTCCTCTATTATAATATTATAATATTATCTTCTTTCAATCTTTCAATGCTTAAAGTAATTTATAATATTATCTTCTTTTGTGTATATGATATACAAATACTATTTCATTGCTTAAAGTAATTAATGATGAGTAATCTACAAAATGATAAATTGGGAACGCACAATAGGTCAAAAAGAGGACATTATTTTTTCGCTTTATTAAGGGATGAAAGCATCTCTTAACAACTAAAGCTAGGGGTGTTAATCGGGTCCGGTTCAATCAGTTTTAAATCGAACCGAGAGAGTTTGGATTAAATTGTTCGGTTTTTCCAATTAAATAGATCGACTTGGTTTATTTTCTAAAAGGTTTGGTTTGGTTTAAAATTGTTTAAAACCAGTTAGATCGAACCGATTGAACTTTTTAACTCCGCCCTTGTCACGACCCCGCCACCGGGCCGACATTCGCGACAAGAGAGGCACCCAGACATCCATCCATCATCCCGTCAGCTACTTCGCAACAAAAATAACAAACATAAACAATACGAGATCAGCTACAAAGCTAAGTAACCGGTTATTTAACGACATGCTTCTCTATAATTGGCTTAATTAAACAACTATTCAAACAGACTGGATTAATCCACACAAATTAACATCAAAGTATGCCTGCATATTTAACGATGATAGCACCTAGGTCTAGGTTATCAGTGAAACAAGTCACACAATATTCACATAGTTGGAATGTCTGCCACAGACAATTTTTACATTTACAATACACACAATCTCATCAATTCAAAATAAAATTCGAACCTCAGACCCGCTATCCCGTTAAAATATGTCTCATAATCCAATACCCAATTCAAATATCCGATTACCTGATAACGATCAATTCAAAATTCAAATCAAACTGCAATAACTGTTCAGAATCAACACCACGTAGTCGGAATTTCAATCGGACAAGACTCAATATCATAATCCTAGTTCAGAATAACTATTCAGAATTACCTGATAACGATCAATTCAAAATTCAAATCGAACTGCAATAACTATTCAGAATCTATTTCTTTCTCTTTTTTTCTCATATTTCTAGTTCTACTTTGTCATCCTAATCCGATATAGAAATTAAATTGATCATTTAAAGTGTATTTCAAGCGGTGGTAAAAAAATATGGCAACAAAAGCTTAGGCCGCGTGGCCTTAGTGATAATTAAAAAGGTTTAAGGTATGTTGAATGTGTGTCTCGCAAAAAGAATCAAACCGTGGAACTTAGGCAAGGGAGCCACGTGGCTTAGAATGCCACATCCTTTTTTTTTTTTTTTTTTTTTCCAAAGTTTAGATTTTTTATTTAAGTTTAAATTTACACATTTTATAAATAAACCCTCTAATTTTCATAATTATAAATAAGTATAAAAATAAGTTCATAAGAATTTATAAAAATTAAGGGATGTTACAGCCCTCCACCAAACTAAACTTTTAAAAAATTCAAAAATTTCAACATAATGTATATTACTTGCTCAGTTTAAAACCGGTTAGACAAAATCAAACAATTTTTTAAAAACTATCTTAAAAAAATTCAAATAACGAAAAAATATTTATTTTTATAACTAATTTTCTTATTTCGGTTCAATCAAATAAACTAAAATTTAGTTTGGTTTCAATTTGATTAATAAGTTTATTTCGATCAGTCCAGTTGTATTTTTTAAAAACCAAATAAATTTTAATTTATCTATTTTATTTCAATTTTAGCTTAACCGAACCGAACTGAAATGATAAACAACCTTAACTAAAGCAACGAAGAAAACAATTTTTTTTTTTCGGTGAGAAGTGAAAACATTTTCTATATTTTTATCAAACATTTCAATAAAAGAACATTAAGGGCTTGTTCGGCTGCATAAGGGAAACGGAAATAGAATTGGGGAATCAAAATTTTTGAACTAATTTTTACTGTGCTCGTTGTTTCTCGAAATACGATGCACAACGAAAGATTCCCTTCCTAAAATGTGACAACTGTCTATTATTTATTAACCACTAACCTTGATTTTCTCAAGCATGTTTTTCCATTAATCCATTCATTCCCTAAATCTCCATTTCCTACATAGTATTAATTAATTACTATATACCACATGGGTTTAGGCCTTAGGGATGGTAAATATTATAACAGAGTAGTTTTGACTTCATACAGCGCACGGGCTATATAACAAAAACAGCGTGAACTATGGTCCATGTGCTGTATGAAGTCATAATTGATCTGTTAAAATATTTACTATTGAATAATTTTATAGCCGTCTGTTGGTGTACAGGAAACCATGTCTATTTATTGTAGATTCCTTTCGTCTCTTTACCACCAAGGATCACACAGTCACCGATGGGAGACCAACCTTACGACCCCACCTTTGTCTCTTCATATCCTCTCCAGTTTTATTTAACCGGATAGATCCAGTTAACTTATTTACACTTTTTTGTTCTCTCATGCTGACATTAGGGGTGTTCAAACCGTCGGTTCGATTGAAACCGAACTAAAATAACCAAACTAAATTTTTTTTTGGTTTTCAAAAATAGAACCGAACCGAACAAACAGAAGCATGCCTATTAGTTGCCACTATTAACGAAAATTATACATGTTTATACACAAGTTGTTCAATTCTATAAAAACATGTAAATATTTTAAAATATTTAAACTAAAATAAAAGAAAAGAAGCTATGATTGAACTAAACAAAATATAAACCATACTTGAATCAATATAATTCGGTCGGTTCGGTTTACTCGGTTTTGAAAAAACTAAACCGAACCGATCCATTTAAACCGAAATAATTCAAAAATTCAACTGAACCGATCCATTTAAACTGGAAAACCGAACTATTTAAACCGAAATTTTTCGGTTCAGTTGAAAACCGAACAAACCGAACCGTTTGAACACCCCCAGCTGACATACTCCTCTCGCATTAATATATTTACAGAGCAAATTTTGTTTCATGAAGCGTACAAGCCATAAGCATAGCTGTTTTGGTTCTGCTGTTCTTGCACTGAATGAAGTAAAAACTAATCTGTTATTATCTCTTTCATACTGTCATTATCTGCTCTGTCATTACATTTACAGAGCATATTTCACTTCATGCAGCGCATCACCCGGCAGAAAAAAATGGTTCGTACACTGTTGTGGTTCGTACACACTACACACTACACACTGTCATTAGCTGTTGTGGTTCTATTGTTCGTACACTGCATGAAGAAAAAAATGCTCTGTCATTATCTTTACGCCTACTCACTTCTTTTTTCTGAGTGTTTCCACCTTTATATGATTTTTCTTTTTTGATTTGCTCTGTCTTAAAAGTAAAGTATCTCTGGCTTCCTTATTCTCTCTCTCTCTCTCTCTTTTTATTTCAACAAATTAACATACGCCACCTTCCATTAATTCTATCTAGAGACTACTACAGCATTAATTCAACAATGGCCAAGGAGAAGGAGAAGGAGCCGAAAGAGAAGAGCTTGTTTGTGGGTCTCGCATGGAGTTGTGGCGACATGAAACTTCTCCTCACCTCTCTCTTCTTCCTCTGTTCTCTTGCCACCATTATCCAGTTTCACCCTTCTCTGACATCCGGGCCCCACACCACCTCTCTCCTCTCTTGCCTCGTACCAACCCTACCAGTACCAGAAACCCCTGCCAACTTATCATCTACTGACTCTACTCCAGTTACAGTTGCTCCACACCCAATGAAAAAGGAGGAGAAAACGGGTATGGACTCTGTTATCAAAAGATCCTTCAACCCGGTAGGCTCCGCAGCGTACCTGTTTATCCAAATGAGCGCTTACCGGGGCGGGTTAAACACATTTGCAGTTATCGGGCTTGCGTCAAAGCCGCTACATGTGTTTGCAAAGCCTCAATTCAAGTGTGAATGGGTGGACAATGCCGATACCGGTAACGGGTCCTCGGTTTTTGCAAACGGGTACACAATCTTGCCCGATTGGGGGTACGGAAGGGTTTACACAGTGGTGGTGGTGAATTGCACATTTGACAAACCGGTCGGGCTTAACGGGTCGGGTGGTAAACTGGTTGTACATGCTAGCACCAATGGTGGTGGAGATAGAGAAGTGGATTCAATTGAGAGCTTTGTAGCTATTGAAGAAGAACCCGGTAGTGTTAACGGGTCTGTTTTTACCGCACCGCCTGAGTATGACTATTTGTATTGCGGGTCACCGTTGTATGGAAATCTCAGCCCACAGAGAGTCAGGTAATTTCATTTTTCACTTCTGTTGTTAATTTAAAATCCACATTGTTGTAAATGTAGTATTAATTTAATTTAATATTTGGCTATTTTAGGAAATTAACCACAGACAAAAATTTATATTTTTTAGGAATTTTGTTACTATTTTATTAGATAGATACAAAATTGGTCTAGAATTTTCTGAACAATAAATACTTTGAACTTATCTAAAACAGTAGTAATTTTTTTTTTTTTTCAAAAAATGTAAAATTTGGTCTCCAAGCACATTTGTAATTTAATTTAATAAGGGTTACATTTTTTCTATTTCCATTGCAATCTGGAATAAAAGGTATTAGTTATTGAGTAAAACTCACCATATATATTCCAAAAGTTTTAAATCATTGAATCACAGTTGCTTCTTAATTAATAGATTTGTTCAGTTTTTCTGTTATTCCAACCTATTTACCAGAATTGTTTAGTTGCAGAAGGAATACCAACAATTATTATTTAGTAAGATTATAAGATAAACATAGTACATAACAAAAGTTAATTACAGCAATTAACAACGGTTTAAAAAATGAATAGGAACATGTTTAAATAATTTTTCTTTTATGTTCACCCAACAGGGAGTGGATTGTGTACCATGTGAAACTCTTTGGAAAGAGGGCCCACTTTGTCATATACGATGCCGGTGGGGTCCACCCGGCAGTGATGGATGTGTTGCGGCCGTGGATTGAAATCGGGGCCGTAACTCTACATGATGTACGTGACCAAGAACGCTTCGATGGGTACGCAAATTTTGTCCTTGAAAAATATCATTGTGTATACATCAGAAATAAAAAAAATGAACTATTTGTTCTCGGAAACTGACCAATTAGAGATTGACATTTTTCTTAAAAAAAACTACATAGTTTTTTTTAATGAAGGATAAAATGGATATTTTGTAAATTTAAAATGAGTTGTAATAGAAATGATAATAAAATAGTTAAATTGGTGAGTTTTTAAAATTTAAAAGGGTAAATATGATGTTATGAAATCTAGAGGGAGAAATACATGAAATTACCCCTACTCATTTTTGTTACGAGTACTTCGATTTCTTAGACTTTAGTATAGCATATCCTTCTATATATTGTAGAATGTATTTCTCAACACTAAAGGTATATATATATAATCATTTCAGGTACTACCACAACCAGTTTCTGGTAGTGAACGACTGTTTGCACCGGTACCGATTCAACACAAAATGGATGTTCTTCTTTGATGTTGACGAATTTGTGTACTTGGAACCCGGTTTAATGGTTGATTCGTTGATGAAGGAGCTCGAGGGGTACTCGCAATTCACAATCGAACAGATGCCGATGTCTAATAAAATTTGCCGAGCCGATGATAAAGGAAAATCATGGAGGTATATATATATATGCTAATTTAATTTCCCCTTGTTATGATTTTATTTCATCTACAAAAAGTATACAGTGATAAAAGGTATACAAATTACTTTGATGAAAAGTATAATAATGGAACATAAAAGATATAAAGAGTGTGTGGCCTAGACTTAATGATGACTTAAAAAAAAGGTACACTAACTAGAACAAAGGCATTCATGACATTTAATAGCATGAAAAAGGTATATATTGTGGAGCATTGAGTATATATTGGAAGGTTAAAGGTGGTATATAATATAAACAAGGGATGAGATATCTAGGACTAAATGACCCGGATCCTCTAAAGTAACTCAAATTTTTTAGTTTAGATCCGGGTCAATCCGGTTCGAGATGGAATGTACGGGTCCCTTTAATATTCGTGCTAAATAGATCGGACGGTCCGAATCTATACTCAAAATTTGAGTTACTTTAGATGATATGAATTCGGAATAAACTTGGTGGTTGGAAGGTTTGGCAGTGCCAATAATGGTGGATGTGAGAATACTTTTTCCTTGTTGGAATTAGTGGAATTTTTTTTGGATACAAGTGCAATTATGTGCATGGAAAAGACAATATAAGAGGTCCACCTCCAGCTGGCTTACTAAATTTTCAAAATTCAGAATTCTCTACCAATCATTTCCCATTTTCTAGCATTATTTTAATCAAAGGATGGAATTATTGGGACCCAATTTCTATCTCATAAATATTCTACCTTACATTATTTGCGTTTCAAATAAAAGAAATAACTTAGTTTGCAGAAATATATTTGTTTTTTGTTATTAAAATTTGAACAAATACGAAGAAGAGTTTGTTTTTTAAAGGGATTTCAAAAGGGATTTTTTTTAAAACATATCTAACCTGACATACATTATTTTAAAGCATTGAGAAATACAACCTGTTGCAGTTTTATTAGTATATAGTGAAGGCACTTCTACCTAGTACTTTCATATTAGTCATCACATGAATCATATATAATAATACTGCAATCTAGTATAGTTACTGTTTTTTTTTGTATTCAAGCCATGTATGGCACTGCATGTGGCATCATGTCATATACCCTTTTCAGTTTTCTTTTATTTTTCTTTAGATATCAACTTTTGTAGATTATGATAAGATTTGTCATGCTTTCATAATTAGTGGTAGTGCAATTGAAAAATAGTTTGCTTTAAGCATGTGATGCCCACTATCATACAATCTTATATATATATATATATATATATATAGAGATAGGCTACCATGCTTTGCAAATTAAAGCACCTCTTGTGCTTTGCGCTCATTTTCGGGTTTTCAAAATTTAAAATGTCGATCCGACCGTTCAAGTTGTTCTCCATATTGAAATGTGCTTGGAGACCAAATTTTACATTTTTTGGAATTTTTTTACTATTTATTAAGCCACTTTTAAAACCGCTGATCCATTGGTCCAGAAAATTTTACTGTTTTGCTAATGTGACTATTGGATCAGCGATTTTAAAAGTGGCTTAATAAATAGTAAAAAAATTCCAAAAAATGTAAAATTTGGTCTCCAAGCACATTTCAATATGGAGAACAACTTGAACGGTCGGATCGACATTTTGAATTTTGAAAACCCGAAAATGAGCGCAAAGCACAAGAGGTGCTTTAATTTGCAAAGCATGGTAGCCTATCTCTATATATATATATATATATATATATTTTTGCTATTCTATGCAGGATGTGGGGCTTTGAGAAACTAGTTTACAAGGGTGTCAAGAGAGGGATCCGTCGGGACCGCAAATATGCGATCCAACCGCGCAATGCATTTGCTACAGGGTTACACATGTCGCAGAATATAGCCGGTAAAAGCTTGCACAAGACGGAGGGTAGGATCAAGTACTTTCATTACCACGGTACAATTGCAAATCGAAGAGAACCTTGCACTGAGTTCACTAACTCGTCTGAGTTGGCATTTGATCGAACACCTTACGTGCTTGATGAGACGCTAAGGCGGTTAGCCGGTTCGATCAAACGGTTCGAGCTCAAGACTATCGGGGACCGATTGGTGCACACTAGACAATAGTGTTTTGATTTGATCTAACAAGATGCGCTTAGGGGTGATTTATTGATTCTTTTTTCTCTATTAGTTTTACAAATCATTTTTGTCTAAGTTAATTATGATATACAACACTTTCTAAACTTTATGTGTATATACTTTTACTGAAATCTTCACTTAGCTTATTTGTAATATATTTAAGCATTAATTAAGAGTCTCTGTTGTATTTTGATTAAATATGCAAACAATTTAATTGCTTTACACAAGATTAAATTGCTGCAGTAGAGAATTAATTATAGATTCATGCATAGTGTAAGCACCCTTTTTTTGAAGCATTTATTATGAGGCATAATTGTGTGTCGGTGAAAGAGACTTTATAATTAAAATTAGAGGGGACCTCATCATTTGTTTTATATCTTTTCATCCTTCCAAAAGTTTGAAGAAGAGTTGAGATCCTTGTGGCAGCAACAAGCATTCCATCATGTGTTGCTTCACTTAAAATATGAAATATATTATCTATGTTTTAAAAATAAAAATATTTTTAATATAATTTTTGGTTAAGATGACTGTGTCACCTTGACTGATTTGTATTAATACAGTATCAGCAACAATTGAAATAGATATTATCAAACATCAAACTAAATTTGATCTGATGTCCATCAGAAACCTCCATTGGATGAGGGTTGCTGGTTCAATAATAATAATAAAAGAACAACAATTGAAAATCGTAATTATAATATTAATGATATATTGAGATGTCAAAATAAGTGAACTACAGGAATGCAACCAAATCCAAATCAATTTATAACCTGAGATAAACCAGAGCCAATTGAACCTGACCAGAATCACTTAACACAGAACCTGGTTGCATCAGAATTTCAATATAAACAGTGTCACGCAGGGGTGGACCCAGGTGTATCCGGGGGGGGGGCAGCTCCCCGTGGATTTTGAGTTTTAGTGGAGATTTATTGGTTCCGACTGACTCTGCCTCCCCTGGAATTTTTTTTGCCCCCCTCTGGATGTTTGATTTGTAATTCGGGTTAAATTTAGGGTTAAAATTGAAATAAATTTGTTGAATTTTGATTGGTAATTAGAATTATAAGTCAAAACATCAGAAATTACAAGTCAAAGCATCGTTTTTTTATCGAGTACCCAATTGGTTAATGAATTTAAACCCGATTAGATATTTAAACCCTATTCCATATTTTTTTGCCCCCCCCCGACGAAAATCCTGAATCCGCCCCTGATGTCACGTCACAAGATACTGGATAAAAGTTGATGCTAATAAGACTAACATACAAAGTCATATTACAACTAATATAGAGTATACTCTAAATAGCAACTAGCAAAATAATAAGAAACTTCAAATAAAAAACCGATTTTTGTCAGATTTTAAAGTTTTTAGAAAAAAGAACGGGTAAAATTTCTACCATGTACCACGTACTGCAATTTATACCTGCACAAATAGGTATACCAATTGTCCTTTGTACCATCTATCTCATTTTGCATGAAGATACTGCAACCCTAGATGAGGCATCCTTTGACTCACTTGTGCTAGCCCCTCTTTCATCATGAAACAACTATAATTGATGAAAACCAAAACTTTTATTTATCATGCAATTGAAAAGACTAAGGTTAAAGAAAAATACTATTCAGGTGAGGGGGGGGATTACATATTCTTCTCGTTCTTGTTCCAATAATAGAAATACACAACAAGGCTTTGGCTTTCATTATATTTCCAAATCATCTGTCTACCATACGATCTGTATTGAGATGCCAAATTGAGTGAACTACAGGAATGCAACCCAATGCAAAATAAGCTATAACCTGAGATAACCCAGAGCCTATTAATCGAACCTGATCCGTGTCGTGTCCCTGATGCAAAAGATTGCAATTCCTTGAAGCAACTACATGTGATATATAAATCTCATTCCGGCTACATTTCATGAAAAAAACTGCAATTTAATCTCCCATACATACACTGCTCCAGATAGACTTACAGATTTATAAGGAGGGTTTTGATACAACTTTCAACATATTTGCACTGAATCATGAAAAAACATTATTGGTACAAGAGAGTCGTACCAGTTCTCTTAGCAGAATGTTACTCACACCTAATGAAGGTGCATCAGCTTGAGAATAACTCTATACAGCAGCTTAACATAGCAAAAACTAAACATTAATGGGTCTTAATTACATCCACATTTTTAAATACTGAATATTGCCAAAACATGCATATGAAGTCATCTAACTTAAAACACATGCACCTGGCTCTGCACAATACACAAGCTCAAACTGATTTAGGTTTAGTAAAAATCTCTGATTCAGTCATAGACAAAATATTTTTAACACCTCATAGCAGCAAGTACATTCTCAACTGCTCTACTTAAATTCAATGCAATCCAAATTGATGTATGACCCACCATTACTATTCCAAGAACTCTCAAATAATAGAAAATCACATCTGAATAAATCAGTTGAGACAACAAAAACAAAAATACTATTCAAACCAAACATAAACAGTATTAAATCACAAAATAAAACTCAATCGTTCATTTTTTAAATATTGTTCACTACTATCGTACATGGACAAATGGATCTTTAGATTTTTAGATTCCTTTGTACCATCCATCAAAGTATCCACCAATTGTCGTATCATCTGATCATCTATACAGTACTTGACCTCAACTATCTCAAGTTTTTTGTTTGAAGCTGCTGCAATTGTCGATGAGGTGCTAGTTATGCTAGTTAACTCATTTGTACTAGCTTCCATTTCATCAGAAGACAACTGTAACCGATAACAAATGAAGTCTTTACTTAAACCATACAAATGAAAAGTCAAAGATTACATAAAAAAAAAAAAGACAGATTAAAAATTTAGTATTAGTAAAAAAACTTACACATCCTTCTCGTTGTAGTATTGTAAGTTTCTTCAGGTTTGGCGAATTCTTTATGATCAAAGTTACCAATTGAAAACAGGAAAACACACCCAAAGCAACTGTCATATTCTCCAGCTTCGGAAATATTGGCAATTCTAGCAACAATACAGCTTGTGGATTTAACACCTATCATTCAAGTGCAGTCTTCAGAATATACCGACATAAAATTTTCGTAAATATAAACTTTTAACTTTATTTTTAAAATTATTTATTTATGCATTCAATTAGAATTTTGCTATGCTGCAGTTAGATTACACTAATTCAGGAAGGCGTACAATATAAAAACAACAAAAATCCAACACCCTTTTTATCAGGTTAAGATCTAAAGAAATTAAAATTAGCATTATTTGCAAAATGAGAATATGAGGAGCATACCTTGTAGCAAACGCGCTCGAAATGCAACTCTAGAAGTTCAACATTTGTAAGGTAACGAAGACAAGTAGCCATCCCCTCCATGAAAATGGTCACGATATTATCACGATTCATTAAATATGAGGATGATTGAGTTGGAGGAGGGTATGCACAATATCTCTCGATATTATCACGATTCATTAAACATGAGGATGTTAGAGATGGCATGTTTATAGTTGTTTTACATGATGATAATTTACCATCATACAAAAATGAAAGGAGTTTAGGAGTACTAATAGAAAATTGGGTTCTTTCTCGTATCGAACAATTCAAAATAGCTAGATGCTTTAGACATTCATGAGAAATTATGCATTCACTTAAAAAACAAGTATCTAGCCTAAGAAATTCTAGAATTGTGCATCCAGAAAGAAGGTTCTTCACATGATTAGAGTAAAGAAAAATAGAATAAATGCTCAGTTTTCTAAGATTAGGAAGATTTACTATCTCGACAGATGATTTTAGCGAAACTCCATGGAGGTATAGTTCCTCTAATGATGTGCACGTGAAAATGCACGATGACACAGAACCAACAATCGAAAGATGGAGAATTCGAGTGTTATGGTTCACGGCATAATGGATGCATTCCGTTTCAAGCCCTAGAAATTCATGAGAAGACAAACGAAACAAATCCAAATCCAAGGGCTTGCGCCTCAGCAGCAAAGTGTTCACAAATTTTTTAAACCATCTAGAAGCAGCTTTCTCCCTAAACAAATAATCATCATAATCATCATCATCATCATCATCATCATCATCATCATCATCATCATCATCATCTTCTGATTCTGTAAGTATCTGCCTTTGAACCAAATCAAAAGTGAAGTCGAGGGAGGGTAAATCGGTCCAGAGGTGCTGCCACCTCTTTGACAGCACACATGTCTGCACTGCCTCTTTCGCTTTCAATAACCCTAAGATGTGGTTAAGTATCGGGTCGGGCAACCCGCTTATGAAGTCACAATTTCCTCTACTTGAAATATTAGCCCTTTTCATTACGTTGTTTAATTAGCAGCTCTCAGAGGCATTCCCTCGAACACCTTTCAGTTGCTAAAAACAAAAACAAAAAGCACAATAACAACTTTAAACTAAGCCAAAATTCTAGAAAAAGGTATTTACTGGAAAAAGGGAAATATACAAATACTATACCATGGCAATATCAGACACCGAAAGAATTAAAACCAAAAGAAATAAGTGAGATTTAACAGTTCCGGTACTTTAATTGGTGGACCGACTCAACTCAGACAGATGGAACATTTCAAGAATCAAATAACAAACAAGTAAAACAGAAAAGGATGTAGCAATTGTTATTAAGGGGTGCATCAGGTCACAAACAAGAAAAAAGAAAAATGTATAATAAGAGCATTAAACTTTTTAGAGACTTATTGCAACATTTAGCCAAAACAACAATACAAGTACTTATTTCAACATTCATCATTCATAGGGCATTTGAAATTCACATTTTCAGTCAAGCTACAGATTTTAGAGATATGGGAAAGCAAAAACAAAAGTTTAACAAAGCTCAGCTCGTACAATACAACAAGTAAAACTTCAATCTGACTAGCAACCAGATTTACGGTCAAAGAAAGATGAAGATTTTAACAAGGACTCGATCACTATTATAAGAGAAGCATCAACATCAATCACAAATTTAGGCACTCATCATTGTCAATCAAACCCTAGGAGCAATAGTAGCTGAAAGGGAAAGAATCGCAGAATTAGAACTCACCTGTAGTAAGGGAAAAAGACTTATTCGATTAGATTTTGATCCCCGCTTGAGAATCAAGTGACGAAGTGAGGTTTAGAAGCAAAAAGAGATTCTAATTTCTAGGAGAAAACTTGCTTTCTTTTCTTACAGGTGCCAAGTTAATCGGGAATTCAGATCTCTAAAGTAACCCAAAGTCTGTCTTTAGATCACGTCCATCAGATCAGAATCCGCACGAATATTAAAGCTCAGATACTGATCGAACGGTCTTGATCAAAACTCAAATTTTGAGTTACTCTATTGGTTGAATTATTTCATCGGTTGGGTTTCACCGAGTTCACATCAGAGGGGAATTCACATCCCCTCAGGTTACCTGATTGAAGACAATTACAATCGGACGGTTATTTTAACAAGACACGAATCTCAAAACCGACTCCCTATAGTCTCCATTGGCAATGGATTGAGTTTGGCCCAGATAGGTTTAATCTGGACCGTCCGTTTTAATTTGCTTGAGTCAGGTACCTGGGAGGATACGGATCCGAGGGGATAGCGCAGGGGCAGTATTATTATTTGTGCTTTGAGATTCGTGCACAAAGTATTTTAACGGTTAGATATCTCTGAGGATGCGAATTTCATGAGATGCGCTGCCTTCTTGGCCCAATAAAGGCCCAAAAAGAAAGTAAATTCGCTTCTATTATCCTTTCAATTAATTATGTCATACAATTAAAAAATGATACTACATTTAACTAAAATTAGATAGTTCGGATCAATTATTAAAAAAAACTAAAAAATCAAAGTGTGATTTGGAGCTATGGTTGCAAACAAATCGAGCTCTATAGCTCAATTATTAACCTTTTGTATTTATTGTCTTATTATTTTAAGAAAAATAAATAATGACTGTTTCTAGATAATTTTTTTTTTTAATTTACCAATATTTTTACAACAAACTTGAAAACTTTTAAATTTATATCCAACAAAGTGACGATGTAAAGTTACTTTCAAAGATAGATTTGTTGGAAGGCTATGATATTTTGAAGGATGTGAACTTTCAAATAAAATAATATGATTACATATTGAACTTTCAAATCAAAATTGAAACGAGTAAAAATTCAAAATTCAAATAATTTTGAACTCGAGTTTGCTTCTTCAAATCTTTGCAAACTCTTTAAATTCATACCACTGTTAAATGAAGCAGCAATAGAGTAGCAACTAGAAAAACATAGTTCACTTCAAACGGAAATCTCTTCGTTTCTTTTTTCCTTTCCCAAAATGTTTTAGGGGAAAAGTTTCAAAGCATCTCTGACTCAGCAATTCGTAAAAAAAATAAAAAACAGCTGTAAAACAGTGTTTAAAAATTAAGTTCCTTTTAATTTCTTAACACCTCCATGCAAGAAACTAGGTCAGAGCCAATTGAAAAGAAAACGAAGGGGTCAGAACCAATAGGAAAGAGAGAAAGTATCAGCATGTTCAAAATAAATCGTTTGTTTTATAAGCAAATTTATTTTTTTAGAAATCGACCTACAACCTAGCAATTATATTAGCAATTAACACATCAGATTAGCAATTTAAAATAAATTACCATTGTAGATGATCATAGAAAGCAAGTAGTAGTAGGGAAAAACATGTACACAACATGATTGCAAATCTTAATAATACTGATACTTAATCTTCTCTTTTCTGAAATGCTTTCTCAGATTAACACAGTAATGCAAATCGACAAAAATCAGTGTATAACTTGAGAACCCATATCTAACCAGAACAGAACCCACCATGAGTTCATGACGCAAAACCGAACTGAATCAAATCCTGATCACATAAACCGATAAATTAGTAGAAAATCACAAATCTGAACAAAGTAGTTGGTACAACAAAACAAAACAGGTACAAATTCACATAAAAAATAAACAATATCACAGCACAAATTAAGGCTAACTTACAAAGCCATATATATTACGATTAATATAAAGTACCAACTAGCAAAACACAGAGGAACTTCAAATTAAAACTCTAGTCTTTTGTACTTGGACAAATGGATCTTCAGATTTTCCAATTCATTCGTACCATCCATCAAAGTGTCTATCAATCGTTTTACCATCTTATTATATTTCCAGCACTTGATCTCAACTATCTCAAGCTTTTTGCATGGAGATATTTTAATTGTCGATGAGGCGAAAGTTGGGTCATCTATACTAGCTTCAATTTCATAATAAAACTGCAACTAATAACAAATGAGATATTTACTAAACTATGTAAGTGAAAAGACTAAGCTTAAAAATTTAGTAATAATGGGAAAATAATTACACATTCTTCTTGTTGTTGTCGTACTGTAAGCTTCTTCAAGTTTGGCGAACTCTTTAGAATCCAAGTTACAATTTGGCAACAAGAAAACATACAAAGAACAACAGCCATACTCTTTGAGTTTCGGAAATATTGGCAATTCGAGCAGCACAATGGCGGGTGACAAGTCCTAAAATTGAAAAAATATAAACATAAAGTTAGAACAAAGTCAAGCATATTGAAATAAATTTAAATTAATACTATTTGCACAATGAGTATGTGAGATGTATACCACGTGCCAATTGCAACTGAAATGTAATTCCAGAAGTTCAACATTTGTAAGGAAATGAAGGCAAGTAGCCATCCCCTCTAAGCATTTGATTATTGAAGAATCACAACTCACTAAACATGCAAACAGTAGAGATGGCATGTTTAGAGTTGTTTTATTGGGTAATGATAGTTTACCCTCATAGAAAAATGAAAGAAGATTAGGAGCACTAATAAATAGTTGGACTTCTTCGACTTTACCTTCTTTCATACAATTAACAATAGCTAGATGTTTTAGACATTCATGAGCAATTACGATTTCACTCCTTAAAAAACATCTATCTAGTCGAAGAAATTCTAGTATCGTGCATCCAGAAAGAAGGTTCTTCATATAATTAGAGTTAAGATGCGCATAACAAATGCTTAGTTTCCTAAGGTTAGGAAGATTTACTATTTGGGCAAATGAATCTATAGAAATATAATGGAGGTACAGTTCCTCTAATGATGTGCAGGTGTAGATACACCACGGCCCAGAACCAACGAGCGAAAGATGGAGAAGTCGAGGGTTATGGTTCACGGCATAATGGATACAGTCCGTTTCAAACCCTATATCTCCTGAGTAGAGTTGATGACATGACAAACGAAACACATCCAAATCCAAGGGCTTACGCCTCACAAGCAAAGTGTTCACAAATTTTACAAAACTCTCATAAACAACTTTTGGGTCTTCATCCATCTCGTCACTGTCAAGCTCGAAATTGAGGGAGGGTAAAGAGGTCCAAAGGTGCTCCCACCTCTTTGACAACACACATGTCTGGACTGCCTCCTTAGTATCGAGTAGCCCCAAGATGTGGTGAAGTATCGGGTCCGGCAATGTGCTTATAAAGTCACAGTTTTCTCCGCTCGAGATATTAGCACTCTCCATTCCGTTATTTATTTAGTAGTTCGAATAGGCATTGACTCGAACACCTTTCACTTGCTAAAACAAACAAAGGCACAATAAGTGAGCTTGTTTTTAACTAAGCCAAGATTCTACATGAAGGTATTTACTGGAACAAGGAAAATGCACATAAAACTATACCGTGTCAAAAGAAATAAGTGAGATTTAACAGTTCTGGTACTTTAATTGGTAGACCGACATAAGTCAGACAGATAAACATAATTGGTAGACCGAACAACAGAACTTTGAACTTTGGACTACCTATTTATTGGCAACATTTCTAGTATCAAAGAACAACCAAAAATAAACAAACAAACCAGGTATTTATTTAAAATGCTGGTATTTAATTCCTAAAAAGAAATTCTTGCAAACTGTAAACTCTGCCCATGATAGCGTAGGCCGGTATTTAGGTTATATGTGTGTATATTTACTATTCACATCTTATTTTGAAAGTTATTCTTAGTGCAAAAGGCATAATGCAATCCAGTTTTAAATAATAAATAGTTTTTTTTTAGTTCCTGGACAGAGCCTAATAGAGATCCAAACAAAGTTTCATTAAAATTCCTTATTTCTTTAAATTTCTCAAGAATCTAAGAGCCCAACAGATTGAGGACCATTTAAATGTTTATATAATATCAGCAAACTGAAAACCCACTGTTTTAGTCTTTCACACTTGAACTCTTCAGTTTTGACCCTCTGACATTGTACCATAACAAAAATTCACATTAAAACACTCATATTTTGACATAATTAAGAAGAAAGGTTCAAACACACACACACAATTCATACCAGAAGCAAAACAGAAAAGGGGGGTACCAACTGCTACCATTGTTTTTGGGCAAAGTAACAATTCATTTCCCATTTTCCATTTTAAGTTGCATTATTCATAACAGCCTACTGAGTCATTAAATTTAGATTGACATAGGTAGTATGAAATGGATCTCTTAGTACACCAAGCTCTCTTCTAGGTTTCACAATTTCCCCAAAAACCCGATTAAACTCAAGTCCAATACTTTTTAGTAATATTTCTGACAACCAGCCTCTATAAACTATCAAAGACAATTACTGATTCAAGCATGGCTCACAACCTATTAAAAACTGACCTGTAGGAAACACACTATAACTATTTCGATTAGATTCTGGTATCCCAGCTTGAGAATCAAGTGGTGAAGTGCAATTCTCTTTTGGGTTTTCTCTCCTTGAGATAAATTAGTAGGTATCAGAGGCATTCACTCACTTGCTACAATAAGAACTTGTTTAAATTAGCCAAGTTTGTACAAGGAAAATGCACAAATAGTATACCATTGCAATATCAACCACGGATACAACTCAAATCAAAAGAAATAAGTGAGACTTAATAGTCACGGTACTTTCATGTTCGCGACTAGAACCTAAACTATACATCAAAATCCTAAACCCTAAGAAATAGCTACAAGGGGAGAAAACTCCAAATTAAAAACTGACCTGTAACTGTAGGAAACAATTCTATCGATTAGATTTTGGTCAAGTGGCGATAAACCTTTTGGGGGTTTTATAAGGAAGAAGATACTCTGCGACAAGGGAAATCTTTCTGATACTGGCCCAAAAAAGGCATCCTGATACTGGCCCAAAAAAGCCCAAGAAAGAAAGAAAGACATCCGATGCAATTATTTATGTCGTTTAAAATGAAGTAGGGTATTAATTATTAAACAATTAAAATATGGTACTACATTATCATTAGCTGAGTATTACTATAAATAAATTAGACTAACTCAAACTTAGAATTAACTCGAGCTCTACAATAGCTCAATAAATAGCCTTTTGTATTTATTTTCAATTTTTCATATTAATTTAAATTTTTTTTAACATGTAAAATAAATAATGAACATTTTTTCTAGATAAATGTTTTTTAATTAGCAAAGTGATAACAGGACCCTGTTATTTTGATCCCAGCCGTTGATCTTTATCGAGATTCAGGCACAACAAATTTTTTTCTTGAGATTCGCACATGAAAAACTTTGAACAGTTGGGATAGAAATAACATGGTCCTGTGATCCCCTTGGAATAACAACATATTTATATCCCATATTTATATATAAAAAAAAAGTAATGTTTGGTTCTAGCTTGTTACTTGAGTTATGAATTAAATTAGGTTCTATTATCCTTTCAATTAATTATGTCATACAATTAAAAAATGATACTACATTTAACTAAAATTAGATAGTTCGGATCAATTATTAAATAAAAACTAAAAAATCAAAGTGTGATTTGGAGCTATGGTTGCAAACAAATCGAGCTCTATAGCTCAATTATTAACCTTTTGTATTTATTGTCATATTATTTTAAGAAAAATAAATAATGACTGTTTCTAGATAATTTTTTTTTAATTTACCAATATTTTATAACAAACTTGAAAACTTTTAAATTTATATCCAACAAAGTGAGGATGTAAAGTTACTTTCAAAGATAGATTTGTTGGAAGGCGGACAACTTTAAATTCATAACGAATAATATAAATGATGTTTAATGTATTAATATGATATTTTGAAGGATATATGTGAACTTTCAAATTAAATAACATGATTACATATTGAACTTTCAAATCAAAATTGAACTGAGTCAAAATTCTAAAATTCAAATAATTTTGAACTCGAGTTTGCTTCTTCAAATTTTTGCAAACTCTTTAAATTCATACCACTGTTAAATGAAGCAGGTATAGAGTAGCAACTAAGGGTATGTTTGGTTTTAAAACAAAAATAACTAGAATAACCAAGTCAAGAATAGCTATTGTTTGTTTTATTAGAATAACCAAATCTCAAAATTCTTAAAAATAACCTGTTCTAATAAGACAAAAAAATTTGAATTTACTATTTTAGCTATTCTAACTTAATCAAACACCGAATAGGCTATTCCAAATAGCATAACCTCAAGAATAACCTATTCTTATTCCAACCAAACATACCCTGTTATGATTGCAAATCTTAATAATACTGATACTTAATCTTCTCTTTTCTGAAATGCTTTCTCAGATTAACACAGTAATGGAAATCAACAAAAATCAGTGTATAACTTGAGAACCCATATCTAACCAGAACAGAACCCACCATGAGTTCATGATGCAAAACCGAATTGAATCAAATCCTGATAACATAAACCGATAAATTAGTAGAAAATCACAAATCTAAACAAATTAGTTTGATACAACAAAACAAAACGGGAACAAATTCACATAAAAAATAAACAATATCACAGCACAAATTAAGGCCAACTTACAAAAACCATATATATTACGATTAATATAAAGTACCAACTAGCAAAACACAGAGGAACTTCAAATTAAAACTCTAGTCTTTTGTACTTGGACAAATGGATCTTCAGATTTTCCAATTCATTTGTACCATCCATCAAAGTGTCTATCAATCGTAGTACCATCTTATTATATTCCCAGCACTTGACCTCAACTATCTCAAGCTTTTTGCATGGAGATATTTTAATTGTCGATGAGGCGTTAGTTGGGTCATTTATACTAGCTTCATCTTCATCACAAAACTGCAACCAATAACAAATGAGATATTTACTAAACTATGTAAGTGAAAAGACTAAGCTTAAAAATTTAGTAATAATGGGAAATAAATTACACATTCTTCTTGTTGTTGTTGTATTGTAAGCTTCTTCAAGTTTGGCGAACTCTTTAGAATCCAAGTTACAATTTGGCAACAAGAAAACATACAAACAACAACAGTCATATTCTTGAGTTTCGAAAATATTGGCAATTTGAGCGGCACAATGGCGGGTGACAATTCCTAAAATTGAAAAAATATAAACATAAAGTTAGAACAAAGTCAAGCATATTGAAATAAATTTAAATTAATACTATTTGCACAATGAGTATGTGAGATGTATACCTCGTGCCAACTGCAATTGAAATGTAATTCCAGAAGTTCAACATTTGTAAGGAAATGAAGGCAAGTAGCCATCCCCTCTAAGCATTTGATTATTGAAGAATCAATACTCACTAAACATGCAAACAGTAGAGATGGCATGTTTAGAGTTGTTTTATTGGGTAATGATAGTTTACCCTCATAGAAAAATGAAAGAAGATTAGGAGCACTAATAAATAGTTGGACTTCTTCGACTTTACCTTCTTTCATACAATTAACAATAGCTAGATGTTTTAGACATTCATGAGCAATTACGATTTCACTCCTTAAAAAACATCTATCTAGTCGAAGAAATTCTAGTATCGTGCATCCAGAAAGAAGGTTCTTCATATAATTAGAGTTAAGATGCGCATAACAAATGCTTAGTTTCCTAAGGTTAGGAAGATTTACTATTTGGGCAAATGAATCTATAGAAATATAATGGAGGTACAGTTCCTCTAATGATGTGCAGGTGTAGATACACCACGGCCCGGAACCAACGAGCCGAAGATGGAGAATTCGAGGGTTCTGGTTCACGGCATAATGGATCCAGTTCGTTTCAAACCCTATATCTCCTGAGTAGAGTCGATCACAAGACAAACAAAACACATCCAAATCCAAGGGCTTACGCCTCAGCAGCAAAGTGTTCACAAATTTTACAAAACTCTCAACAGCTTTTGGGTCTTCATCCATCTCGTCATTGTCAAACTCGAAATTGAGGGAGGGTAAAGAGGTCCAAAGGTGCTCCCACCTCTTTGACAACACACATGTCTGGACTGCCTCCTTAGTATCGAGTAGCCCCAAGATGTGGTGAAGTATCGGGTCGGGCAATGTGCTTATAAAGTCACAGTTTTCTCCGCTTGAGATATTAGCACTCTCCATTCCGTTATTTAATTAGTAGTTCGAATAGGCATTGACTCGAACACCTTTCACTTGCTAAAACAAACAAAGGCACAATAAGTGAGCTTGTTTTTAACTAAGCCAAGATTCTACATGAAGGTATTTACTGGAACAAGGAAAATGCACATAAAACTATACCGTGTCAAAAGAAATAAGTGAGATTTAACAGTTCTGGTACTTTAATTGGTAGACCGACTTAAGTCAGACAGAGAAACATAATTGGTAGACCGAACAACAGAACTTTGAACTTTGGACTACCTATTTATTGGCAACATTTCTAGTATCAAAGAACAACCAAAAATAAACAAACAAACCAGGTATTTATTTAAAATGCTGGTATTTAATTCCTAAAAGAAATTCTTGCAAACTGTAAACTCTGCCCATGATAGCGTAGGCCGATATTTAGGTTATATGTGTGTATATTTACTATTCACATCTTATTTTGAATGTTATTCTTAGTGCAAAAGGCATAATGCAATCCAGTTTTAAATAATAAATAGTTTTTTTTAGTTCCTGGACAGAGCCTAATAGAGATCCAAACAAAGTTTCATTAAAATTCCTTATTTCTTTAAATTTCTCAAGAATCTAAGAGCCCAACAGATTGAGGACCATTTAAATGTTTATATAAAATCAGCAAACTGAAAACCCACTGTTTTAGTCTTTCACACTTGAACTCTTCAGTTTTGACCCTCTGACATTGTACTATAACAAAAATTCACAAAAAAACACTCATATTTTGACATAATTAAGAAGAAAGGTTCAAACACACACACACACAATTCATACCAGAAGCAAAACAGAAAAGGGGGGTACCAACTGCTACCATTGTTTTTGGGCAAAGTAACAATTCATTTCCCATTTTCCATTTTAAGTTGCATTATTCATAACAGCCTACTGAGTCATTAAATTTAGATTAACATAGATAGTATGAAATGGATCTCTTAGTACACCAAGCTCTCTTCTAGGTTTCACAATTTGCCCAAAAACCCGATTAAACTCAAGTCCAATACTTTTTAGTAATATTTCTGACAACCAGCCTCTATAAACTATCAAAGACAATTACTGATTCAAGCATGGCTCACAACCTATTAAAAACTGACCTGTAGGAAACACACTATAACTATTTTGATTAGATTCTGGTATCCCAGCTTGAGAATCAAGTGGTGAAGTGCAATTCTCTTTTGGGTTTTCTCTCCTTGAGATAAATTAGTAGGTATCAGAGGCATTCACTCAATTGCTACAATAAGAACTTGTTTAAATTAGCCAAGTTTGTACAAGGAAAATGCACAAATAGTATACCATTGCAATATCAACCACGGATACAACTCAAATCAAAAGAAATAAGTGAGACTTAATAGTCACGGTACTTTCATGTTCGCGACTAGAACCTAAACTATACATCAAAATCCTAAACCCTAAGAAATAGCTACAAGGGGAGAAAACTCCAAATTAAAAACTGACCTGTAGCTGTAAGGAAACAATTCTATCGATTAGATTTTGGTGAAGTGGCGATAAACCTTTTGGGGGTTTTATAAGGAAGAAGATACTCTGCGACAAGGGAAATCTTTCTGATACTGGCCCAAAAAAGGCATCCTGATACTGGCCCAAAAAAGCCCAAGAAAGAAAGAAAGACATCCGATGCAATTATTTATGTCGTTTAAAATGAAGTAGGGTATTAATTATTAAACAATTAAAATATGGTACTACATTATCATTAGCTGAGTATTACTATAAATAAATTAGACTAACTCAAACTTAGAATTAACTCGAGCTCTACAATAGCTCAATAAATAGCCTTTTGTATTTATTTTCAATTTTTCATATTAATTTAAATTTTTTTTAACATGTAAAATAAATAATGAACATTTTTTCTAGATAAATGTTTTTTAATTAGCAAAGTGATAACAGGACCCTGTTATTTTGATCCCAGCCGTTGATCTTTATCGAGATTCAGGCACAACAAATTTTTTTCTTGAGATTCGCACATGAAAAACTTTGAACAGTTGGGATAGAAATAACATGGTCCTGTGATCCCCTTGGAATAACAACATATTTATATCCCATATTTATATATAAAAAAAAGTAATGTTTGGTTCTAGCTTGTTACTTGAGTTATGAATTAAATTAGGTTCTATTATCCTTTCAATTAATTATGTCATACAATTAAAAAATGATACTACATTTAACTAAAATTAGATAGTTCGGATCAATTATTAAAAAAAACTAAAAAATCAAAGTGTGATTTGGAGCTATGGTTGCAAACAAATCGAGCTCTATAGCTCAATTATTAACCTTTTGTATTTATTGTCATATTATTTTAAGAAAAATAAATAATGACTGTTTCTAGATAATTTTTTTTTAATTTACCAATATTTTATAACAAACTTGAAAACTTTTAAATTTATATCCAACAAAGTGAGGATGTAAAGTTACTTTCAAAGATAGATTTGTTGGAAGGCGGACAACTTTAAATTCATAACGAATAATATAAATGATGTTTAATGTATTAATATGATATTTTGAAGGATATATGTGAACTTTCAAATTAAATAACATGATTACATATTGAACTTTCAAATCAAAATTGAACTGAGTCAAAATTCTAAAATTCAAATAATTTTGAACTCGAGTTTGCTTCTTCAAATTTTTGCAAACTCTTTAAATTCATACCATTGTTAAATGAAGCAGGTATAGAGTAGCAACTAAGGGTATGTTTGGTTTTAAAACAAAAATAACTAGAATAACCAAGTCAAGAATAGCTATTGTTTGTTTTATTAGAATAACCAAATCTCAAAATTCTTAAAAATAACCTGTTCTAATAAGACAAAAAAATTTGAATTTACTATTTTAGCTATTCTAACTTAATCAAACACCGAATAGGCTATTCCAAATAGCATAACCTCAAGAATAACCTATTCTTATTCCAACCAAACATACCCTGTTATGATTGCAAATCTTAATAATACTGATACTTAATCTTCTCTTTTCTGAAATGCTTTCTCAGATTAACACAGTAATGCAAATCGACAAAAATCAGTGTATAACTTGAGATAACCCATATCTTACCAGAACAGAACCCACCATGAGTTCATGATGCAAAACCGAATTGAATCAAATCCTGATAACATAAACCGATAAATTAGTAGAAAATCACAAATCTAAACAAATTAGTTTGATACAACAAAACAAAACGGGAACAAATTCACATAAAAAATAAACAATATCACAGCACAAATTAAGGCCAACTTACAAAAACCATATATATTACGATTAATATAAAGTACCAACTAGCAAAACACAGAGGAACTTCAAATTAAAACTCTAGTCTTTTGTACTTGGACAAATGGATCTTCAGATTTTCCAATTCATTTGTACCATCCATCAAAGTGTCTATCAATCGTAGTACCATCTTATTATATTCCCAGCACTTGACCTCAACTATCTCAAGCTTTTTGCATGGAGATATTTTAATTGTCGATGAGGCGTTAGTTGGGTCATTTATACTAGCTTCATCTTCATCACAAAACTGCAACCAATAACAAATGAGATATTTACTAAACTATGCAAGTGAAAAGACTAAACTTAAAAATTTAGTAATAATGGGAAATAAATTACACATTCTTCTTGTTGTTGTTGTATTGTAAGCTTCTTCAAGTTTGGCGAACTCTTTAGAATCCAAGTTACAATTTGGCAACAAGAAAACATACAAACAACAACAGTCATATTCTTGAGTTTCGGAAATATTGGCAATTCAAGCGGCACAATAGCGGGTGACAATTCCTAAAATTGAAAAAATATAAACATAAAGTTAGAACAAAGTCAAGCATATTGAAATATATTTAAATTAATACTATTTGCACAATGAGTATGTGAGATGTATACCTCGTGCCAACTGCAATTGAAATGTAATTCCAGAAGTTCAACATTTGTAAGGAAATGAAGGCAAGTAGCCATCCCCTCTAAGCATTTGATTATTGAAGAATCAATACTCACTAAACATGCAAACAGTAGAGATGGCATGTTTAGAGTTGTTTTATTGGGTAATGATAGTTTACCCTCATAGAAAAATGAAAGAAGATTAGGAGCACTAATAAATAGTTGGACTTCTTCGACTTTACCTTCTTTCATACAATTAACAATAGCTAGATGTTTTAGACATTCATGAGCAATTACGATTTCACTCCTTAAAAAACATCTATCTAGTCGAAGAAATTCTAGTATCGTGCATCCAGAAAGAAGGTTCTTCATATAATTAGAGTTAAGATGCGCATAACAAATGCTTAGTTTCCTAAGGTTAGGAAGATTTACTATTTGGGCAAATGAATCTATAGAAATATAATGGAGGTACAGTTCCTCTAATGATGTGCAGGTGTAGATACACCACGGCCCGGAACCAACGAGCCGAAGATGGAGAATTCGAGGGTTCTGGTTCACGGCATAATGGATCCAGTTCGTTTCAAACCCTATATCTCCCGAGTAGAGTCGATGACAAGACAAACGAAACACATCCAAATCCAAGGGCTTACGCCTCAGCAGCAAAGTGTTCACAAATTTTACAAAACTCTCAACAGCTTTTGGGTCTTCATCCATCTCGTCATTGTCAAGCTCGAAATTGAGGGAGGGTAAAGAGGTCCAAAGGTGCTCCCACCTCTTTGACAACACACATGTCTGGACTGCCTCCTTAGTATCGAGTAGCCCCAAGATGTGGTGAAGTATCGGGTCGGGCAATGTGCTTATAAAGTCACAGTTTTCTCCGCTTGAGATATTAGCACTCTCCATTCCGTTATTTAATTAGTAGTTCGAATAGGCATTGACTCGAACACCTTTCACTTGCTAAAACAAACAAAGGCACAATAAGTGAGCTTGTTTTTAACTAAGCCAAGATTCTACATGAAGGTATTTACTGGAACAAGGAAAATGCACATAAAACTATACCGTGTCAAAAGAAATAAGTGAGATTTAACAGTTCTGGTACTTTAATTGGTAGACCGACTTAAGTCAGACAGAGAAACATAATTGGTAGACCGAACAACAGAACTTTGAACTTTGGACTACCTATTTATTGGCAACATTTCTAGTATCAAAGAACAACCAAAAATAAACAAACAAACCAGGTATTTATTTAAAATGCTGGTATTTAATTCCTAAAAGAAATTCTTGCAAACTGTAAACTCTGCCCATGATAGCGTAGGCCGATATTTAGGTTATATGTGTGTATATTTACTATTCACATCTTATTTTGAATGTTATTCTTAGTGCAAAAGGCATAATGCAATCCAGTTTTAAATAATAAATAGTTTTTTTTAGTTCCTGGACAGAGCCTAATAGAGATCCAAACAAAGTTTCATTAAAATTCCTTATTTCTTTAAATTTCTCAAGAATCTAAGAGCCCAACAGATTGAGGACCATTTAAATGTTTATATAAAATCAGCAAACTGAAAACCCACTGTTTTAGTCTTTCACACTTGAACTCTTCAGTTTTGACCCTCTGACATTGTACTATAACAAAAATTCACAAAAAAACACTCATATTTTGACATAATTAAGAAGAAAGGTTCAAACACACACACACACAATTCATACCAGAAGCAAAACAAAAAAGGGGGGTACCAACTGCTACCATTGTTTTTGGGCAAAGTAACAATTCATTTCCCATTTTCCATTTTAAGTTGCATTATTCATAACAGCCTACTGAGTCATTAAATTTAGATTAACATATATAGTATGAAATGGATCTCTTAGTACACCAAGCTCTCTTCTAGGTTTCACAATTTGCCCAAAAACCCGATTAAACTCAAGTCCAATACTTTTTAGTAATATTTCTGACAACCAGCCTCTATAAACTATCAAAGACAATTACTGATTCAAGCATGGCTCACAACCTATTAAAAACTGACCTGTAGGAAACACACTATAACTATTTCGATTAGATTCTGGTATCCCAGCTCGAGAATCAAGTGGCGAAGTGCGATTCTCTTTTGGGGTTTTCTCTCCTTGAGATAAATTAGTAGGTATCAGAGGCATTCACTCACTTGCTACAATAAGAACTTGTTTAAATTAGCCAAGTTTGTACAAGGAAAATGCACAAATAGTATACCATTACAATATCAACCACGGATACAACTCAAATCAAAAGAAATAAGTGAGACTTAATAGTCACGGTACTTTCATGTTTGCGACTAGAAGCTAAACTATACATCAAAATCCTAAACCCTAAGAAAACGCCAAATTAAAAACTGACCTGTAGGAAACAATTCTATCGATTAGATTTTGGTCAAGTGGCGATAAACCTTTTGGGGGTTTTATAAGGAAGAAGATACTCTGCGACAAGGGAAACCTTTCTGATACTGGCCCAAAAAAGGCATCCTGATACTGGCCCAAAAAGGCCCAAGAAAGAAAGAAAGACATCCGATGCAATTATTTATGTTCAGTTTTGACCCTCTGACAGTGCATTATAACAAAAATTCACAAACAGAAACTCATATTTTGACATAATTAAGAAGAAAGGTTCAAACCACACACACACAATTAATTCATACCAGAAGCAAATCAGAAAAGGGGGTACCAATTGGTACCAACATGACTCAAGTCCAATACTTTTAGTATAATTTATGACAACCAACAGCCTCTATAAACTATCAAAGACAATTACTGATTGAAGCATGCATGACTCACAACCTAATAGCAAGGCAACAAGAGAGAATAGGGAAAGTACCAAGTTTAGGAACAAATAAGCCATATAATTATTTTGAAAACCTTGCTTGACCTAAAAATTCATTTTGTAAGTTATATCATCCATATACAAAAGATTACATAACTGAGTATACAATACATAGTAATCTGGCCTAAGATTAATTGCTTTGATAAATCCATTCTTAAATTTATGCAACATGACTGGAACTATCTGGTACCAGCATCCACTCGGGTATAAACCCGTTATACCAAAGATGCACAATATCATAATTTCCTCAATGAACACTTATTCAGAGTTGTACTTTTTAAGAAAAAAATTAAATTGGCAGTAACTTATTGCATGCACAGATTTAGGAGTTTCGATAAAAACTCCAAACAATAATACCAAAACTTACCAACTTAGTGAAACTGTCATTAGCCCCTTAAAAACTCACAAAATTTGTGGTCAAGATACAGATTTGAGAGATATTGTAAAAACCCAAAATTTGAACAAAGGTCATACAATACAACAAGTAAAACTTCAATCGGACTAGCAACCAGACTTACGGTCAATGAATCAACATCAATCACAAATTTAGCCCAATAAATTATCCCTCTTCTCTCAGGAGCATTCACTCAAACACCTTTCAGTTGCTAAAAAAGAAACAAAAGCACAATTCAACTTGTTCAACTAAGCCAAGATTTATTTTACAAGAAGGTATTCACTGGTAAAAGGGAAATACACAAATAATATACCATGGCAATATAAACAACTCAAATCAAAAGAAATAAGTAAGATTTAACAGTCCCGCTACTTTCATTTTCGCGATTAGAAACTAAAGTCTAAAATCGTAAACCCTAAGAGTAGCTAGAAGGGGAGAAAACTCCAAATTAAACACTGACCTATAGGAAACAGACTATTTCGATTAGATTTTGGTCGTGGATTTGAGAATAAAGTGACGGATTCGAAGTGAAGTGCGATTCTCTTTCGGGGTTTTAGAAGCAAGAAGAAATACTAAGCGACAAATCTTTCCCTTCTTACTTGCTTGGGTTTATCACTTGGGTTTTACATACAGCTGGTCCGGTCCATGCGAATTCAGTTGAACCGCTTCAACTTACCGAGGAATTCATATCTGGACCGTCAGATCTGTTTTGGCACGAATATTAAAGGATAGAATGCCGTGCATCCGATCTCGAAACAAATTGGCTTGGATTCAGAATTACTTTGAGAGGATCTGGTCTCTTCACCGGCGCTGCCTCCTGGGCTTCTGGCCCAACAAAAGGCCCAAAAGAGAAAGAAAGAAAAATCCGTTTTTTATTATCGTGTCAATTAATTATGCTGTTATTAAAATATGATGCTTCATTAACAAAGGTATTACTTTATTATAAATTACACAGTTCCAATCAAATTAATTATTTTTTTGTAGATAAAAAGTTGTTTATTTATCTATATTTCCTAAAGAATTAATGACTAAATACTTGTAATTAAATAATATAATTATATATTCAACTATTCCAAATCAAATTTAGAACGAATTAATCCATTCAAATAATTTTGAACTCATGTTCTATGATCCTAGACAAGAATCAAACATAACAAGACGGTTTGATAATATGATTAACATATTGTTGTTGCGCGCTTTTTAAAGTCGATGCTTAATCACAATCTTAAATTTTATTATTGAAGTTAACAGTGTTGCAAATTAAATGAGGACCTAAAGGTTTCTCATACAACATGTATATATGATTAATTAAGGTGAATTGTTTATCATTACAACATGAAAAAAAAGAATCATCAAATATGTCATTGCCACTTGTGCTTTCTACGCCTAATTAGCATATAAAACTTAATTATATTTACAGCATTACCAAACAAAGGGATTATCTCTACCTCGTAACTCTTTTTTTGTCCTGTGCAGCCGACATTTTTATTAATATCCAAAGTTAATAAATATACCCACTAATGTTGGAAATTTATAAAAATATCCATACCGGCCATTACAAATTAAAAAAAAAAAATATAGGGAGGCCATGGGGCTGGCCGTCCCTAGTCCGAAAAAATAAAAAATCAGAGCCATCGCCTCTTTCCCCCTGCTGCGTAGCCCGCTCGATAAAAAAAAACTCTCCGCTCCGTAACAGCGCTGGTCCCGTCCTTCCCGCCCCTCAGATCCCATGGCGTCCCGTCCCTTCTGCCCCACGTGCCCCATGGCGTCCCATATCTGATTCCCACAGCAACACTGATCCCGACAGCCCACAAAGTACGATTTTTTTTTAAAATTTGTTAAAATTAGTAGGTTACTAAACTAAAATTAGTAGATTACTAAATCAATTAGTTTAGTGTTATATATAGATTTTGGTCTTAATTTTCTTGTGAAATAAATTGTTTAGATTATAATTAAAATAGATTTTCGGTTTAGGGTTTAGAAATTAGGTTAATTATTTTCATTTGAAAACAAATTATGTAGAATAATTTGTTTTTATAGACAAGATTATAGTTAATTTTATGTAATACTTTAATATTTTGTTTTTTTATTTTAGATTACTTGTCACAATCCAAACGGCTTATATATGCTTAGGCTAAAAGCTTGATGTATTCATTGTGTTCATTGTTCAAAATGTTTGGATCTATTTGCAAATATGCGTTGAACATTTTGAAACAACATGAAAAGTTCATTTGTTGTTTGAATATTCTTAGTCATTAATTTAGGGTTTGAATAATGAAAATGTGATGCATGCAGGATGTCAGCCCCTCGTGGTGAGTATTGGCATCAAAACATTAATGATGCATTTGACGAAGATGTAGTGCCTCAAACTCAGTCATCAAATCATTTTAGTTCGTTGTTGTGGATGCCACATCAGCAACACCGGACTTCACTGATTTCTACCGATGTAAGTTTCTAAATTTTTTGTATAACTTGTACTTATTTTAAATTCATGGTTTCATTGTTTTTAAATTAATTCTTATAACCATGGCAGCCTAATAATGGAGTGAGGGCTCGAGGCCACAAGCACATTATTCCGTACCATTGGCAATGTGAAAACATCTTAAAGAGTCTTGGCCTATATCAAGTGTCTCAAATGAATGTTGCAAACGTCGATCCTTCGCTTCTCAGTGCTCTTTTAGAGCGTTGGCGACCAGAGACTCATACATTTCATCTTCCGATAGGTGAGATGACTATTACTTTAGATTTTGTTTCTTGTTTTTGGGCTTTGCCAATTACGGGGATACCGGTGACTGGTGTGTCAGATGGTAATTGGGAGGGTTTAGTGAATGAGTGTCTTGGGGTTGGGGCATGGGATGATTTGATGAAACCAAAGAAAAGATCCGATGAGATACATAAATCTGGGTATGCCATTAACTTAAAAAGATTGCGAAATCGGTTTAAGTCATGCCTTCGGGTCTTGGTAAGCCCACACCGGAGCAGATACATCAATATACAAGGGTTTACATACTTGATTTGTTTGGGTCTTTACTTTTTCCTAATACTTCTGGAGATTCGGTGCCGGTGATGTATTTGTAGTTTCTCCGGGATCTTGACACGCCTGGGCAATACAATTGGGGTGGGGCTGTTTTAGCATTGCTCTACAGGAATCTATGTTTGGGTGTCACTCGTAAAAGTAATATGGTGAAAACACTAGCGGGTACGGTGGTACTTTTACAGCATTGGGCATGGTCGCGGTTGCAGACCGGACGTCCGATCCCATACAAAGGTTGGAAACCCGATTGGGGGTCACCGAATCCCCAGTCTTGCCCTGCATTTGGAGCTAAGTGGTGTGGTCCCCTACAATTTAAACAACCTCATGGGACGTCTGGAGTTAAATACTTCCGCAATCAGTTGCAGGAATTGTGGGAGGGTAACGTAGATTGGGAGCCATACAAACCGCTATGGAGCTGTATGCCATCCCGAGTCCATCAGGATGCTGAGTGTTTTCGTGCACGTGTGCCATTGGTATACTTTTGGATTATAGAGCATTGCTATCCGGACCGAGTGATGTGCCAGTTTGGGTATCAACAGGCCATCCCAGTACTAGAGCCACTCCTGGAGGATGAGGTACGTAGATTACACAAGTTTGTTCATACATCTTTTTGTGCAACTAATTGGTCGGATAAGCATCAGACATACGTGTCTGAGTCAACGCAACACGATAGATACGTTGTCGAAGCAGGTGAACCATTTTCTTGTGATCAGATTGAGCCATATCAATGGTGGTTCCATAAAAAATTGCATGGTTTAGGGGCCTCAGATTCATCGTTATCACGATATTTACCGACTTTATCCAAGTATGGAATTGCTGCCGGACATTTTAGGCGTGGAATTTGCATCCACTCTTCATATGCTCTTGGCTTCCTTTTGCGGACAAGTATTTTAAATATCTCACAAACATCTTTGTCATGGACCTTCTTCATTAAATTCTCAACGACATGTTGTGTACACAATGTCTGAACACACTCTCCACCATCCTCCTACCAACCACCATGTCTATCTTTGAAGACTTTCCTTATTTCCAAGTGTCTATCTGAAACAACGCACATGAACCTTCCAAAACCAATTACCTCTTGTCGCAGCCACCTCATAAACCATCCCCAGTTCTCGAAACTCTATTCCTCAACTAATCCGAAAGCCAAAGGTAGCAACTGGTTCTCAGCATCATAACCGCAAGCTATAACCAATCTCCCCTTGTACCTACCAGACAGGAAGCATGCATCAATGCTAATGATAGGCCTCAGATGAGGCACTGCCGCAATACATGGACCGTACGCCCACGCTGCTGCCTTAAACAACCAATGTGTCTCTTTCACGGTGGGTTCTGATTTAACTGCCCATTTTGTCCCTGGATTTGCTCTTGTTATTGCTTGTAAAATTGGAGTGAGAATTGCATATGAGCCCTCCCAACTGCCAAACATTTGTTCAATTGCCAGCTCTCGGCCATGCCATAACCTGTTGTACTTGGGAACAGTTCCTTCGAATTTAGCACGGATTATCGATTTGATGTCACTAATGCTTTTTGTAACATCTTCTCTCATATCTTGCTTTATAGCATTGGCAATCACTACTGTAGTTAGTTGTGCATGATCAGTATGATTAGTCGGGGCACGGCATGTATGCAGTGTATTTAATGTTTTAATTGTCCATCGAGCTCTAAAATAAGAAGACGTGGCTTACAATCGCCAATTGCATTGGGTGTCTTTGCACACGACCACAATTTTGGTTTTGCTACTTTCTTTCCAATACACTTCAATATTCTTGCGTACGTGGATCTCCTTTATAACTCTATTCATAGCATCTTTTGACGGGAATACTTGATCCACCACAAGAGATTTATCATCAAAACGTGGGGTCGTACTGAAAGAACCTACATCTGCTTCCCGAAATCCGGATGTGTCATTGAAGCTCGGTATAAGGCAACGGTCACCACGACCGAAATCTGGATGTGTCTGGGACTCTAGCAAGACATCATCTTCTGAATCATTTTCATCAGATTCATCATCATCACAATAGTCTACATCATCTTCGTCATCACTTTGTGACAAGTCGTCAATGTCGGGACCATGATCACCAAAACCCGGTATCTCGTATGTACTATTATAATTATCGTAGGGTGTCCAATTCACCTGCCTGGGTGGCTGGTGAAAACTCATTCATGTTGGGATAAGGTTCAGGGTAAATATTTTGGGGTGGTGTTTGTTCTCTCTGATAGGGTCGGGTCCGACTGGAACCCGCATGTGGATCACAGTACTGAGACTGACGAGGTTCTGGCTGCGTCTTAGGTACCACACTATCAAATAACAACTGGAGTTGCATCGCGCCCACGATTGGAACAAACTCAATGAAAAAATCAATGACACGGTATTCTCTTCCGGAATTCATTAACTGCTCAAAAATTATCATCCAATCTTCATTGCAAATAAGTTCCACAACCTCGTAATAACGGCCAGTAGGTGTACCAACATTACATCGAGCATAAATGATTAGGTTGTATTCGTTCTCGAAATATAAAAAATGCCGATAAATCATACCTTTCAAATCTTCAAAATTTTGTTCAACGGTCACACGAAATGAGCACCGATGACTAATACTATACTCCGCGCCCCTCGGGACGTATCGAATTTCACCACCAATAAACACATTTACCAATACCATGATTGATTGTTTCTGAAAAACCTATACAATGAATATTGATTACAAAATGTAAATATTAATTGTTTACAACAAATTGAGTTAAAAAAATATTGTAAATAAATTAACTAAAAAATTATTACCTTAAAATTTATCAGAGTCTGTCGATTTTCGGAAATGTAGGCCAGAATGGCATGAGAGAGACAGATTAGAAGGTTTATACGAGTTTAGTAGTGGTCATAGTATGCCATGGCGTCCCACATATTTTTTTTTTGGGTCTGCGCATGCCATGGCGTCCCGATAAATTTTTTATTTTTTATTTTTTCAGACTAGGGTCGGCCAGAGGCATCGCGTCCCTATTTTTTTTTTCCGTGTCGGCCAGCCCCATGGCGCCCCTATTTATTTTTTCCGGGGTCGGCATATGCCATGGTGCCCCGTATTTATAATTTTTTTTTCGTTTTTTCCGACTGGCTGGAGTATGCCATGGCGTCCTGCTGGGACGCCATGGCACATATACCAGCCTTCCCATTTTTCAAATTCCCACCGACAGTTTCTCATTTTAAATATATTTTTAATTTATTTTCTTATATATAAAAATTTCGGGCCAGTCTTGATGGCCTGATTAAAAATAAAATGCGCTTTTGCGATTGGGTCCTTCTGACATATGCAAATCACCAACACAGTCCCTAATAAGTTTTTTTTATAAACGCCCTTGGTGCCCTAAAATCCCCACAAATAAGCCCCTTGGCCTTGAGCATCCCTTTTTGTGCCTTGGGCCTTGTAAAAACCTGAAATCACATATACCAGTCCCTAAGAATTTACAAATAAGTCCCAGTTTCTGAAAAATCTCTGTGAACAAGTCCGAATGAGCTCAAACCAACTACAAATTGACCCAAGTAAATCAACTTAGAACCACTTTAGACCAAAATCAAAACCAAAAGGTTTCCAAATAATTTTCCAATAAATCCAGATAAACCCAAATTAATTCTAAACCCCCGAATCAAGTCTAATTAAATCAAGTCAAAACCCTAAAATACCTGAACCACATCCAATAAAAATCTAAAATACCCAAGTTAAGCCCAATAAATCTCAGACCAAGCCCATACTCGATCTTAGCCCCCTATTTGACTCAACCAAGACTAAAACAAACATGGTACGTTGTACCTTTATAAGTTATAACCATTTGCGGGGTTCAGAATCCCCCAAATTAAACACAAAAAAACGACAAACTGATAATGGGTGGTCCCCATGTAACCATTTCAAACTTGAATCCCATTGGCCCATTTTGACTTAAGCCGATGCTCAAGCCTCAAGTCATCACTCGACAACGGATGGTCACCATATGACCTCTTCTAATTCCAAACTCCCGTTCAAGTTAGATCTTAAGGACCTAGAACCGAATTCAGATCCAGGGAAGTAACCCAAAAATTGGGATTTGGATCGGGACCGTCCGATTCGAATCCATGACCATCCAACTAAAGTGGAGCGCACGTATTCCGAGAAACAAGTTCGAATTCCGAAGCGATCTCGAGCGACGGATTCGATTCGGACGGTCTCGATCCAAAATTCAAAAATTAAATTACTTTAGGGGATCCGGACCCCCTAGAACCCCTTTAGGTTAAATTTAAACATCAGACGGAAAGGAACAAAAACTCTTCCAGACTTCAAACCCATGAAACAAATTTCTAAAAGGATTTAAAGAATTCACGTTCAGGATACTAAATCTTTTTAGTCAATATTGTGCATCATGGCATATTCAAAACTTGCATTCGGTGAAAAAAATCATTAACAGATGAGACACCGACTCTAGTACTTAATTCATACAGAGGTCCTAAATCCCGTAATGACGAGGTGCTCGAGACTATAAGCGTTCTCGGGATAATTAACGGTGGGGGCTTGCGCTAGTCGGAAATTAAATATTTCCACAATCAATAAACTCTCTCGATGACCGATTCCAATACACAATAAGTCATCCAGGGTGAACCCGCGAGACAAATATTTATTCCTCTTTTCTCCCTCTTACATATTCCTTGTCACCGATAGGGAGGATGAACAGACAAATCAACTGAAGTGAGAGAAAACATATGAATTTTAAAAATTTGTCCAACACCAGCATCCTGTCCAGTGCCCATGTCCAAGCCTTTAAAACTCTATTTACAACTCTTTAAAGTGATACTCGCAAGACTTTAGACCTCTCTCTGTCTACAAGCCTTTAAATCCTGAAATCTGAGTAGTTCAACTCCTAACTACTTTTGTCTCCAAGCCATAAAAGAAAAGATTCCTTTTATCCACTATTTTTTTTGTTTCCTCCGATCATTCTTGTCCATTTTTTCGACGATTTATGACGAATTTTGCGAATCTAAAAATACGAATATCTTCTACTCGATTTTCTCTTTCAAATTAGATTTATGAAGAATTACTTTTGAGTTATATCTGTGTCGTTGTTTTTTTTACCGTAAAAGTTCATAATCACTTTTAATTCTCAAGTCTTCAAAACTTTTGTCTACAAACATTTAAAATAGTCGTGTCAAGCCTTTGAACATCTGTCTACAACCCTTAACTTATCATTATTTTTTTCGCAAGTCTTTAAACCTCTGTCTACAACCCTTATCAGTTTTTTTTTGTTTTGTTTCTCAAGTCTTTAAATCTCTGCTTACAACCCTTTAAATTACTCATATTAAGCCTTCAAACTTCACATGTAACTTATCATTTTTTTCTTTTACGTAGATACTTTAAATTTCCTTATTAAGCCTGTAAACATCTATCTACAACCCTTTAAATTATTTGTGTCAAGCTTTTAAACCTTTCATTTAACTTATAAATTTTTTTTGACAATAAATGCCCATAGCCACTTTAAATTCTTTAACCTTTAAAGTATTCGTGTCAAGCTTTTAAACCTTACATGTAACTAATAATTATTTTTTACAATAAAAGTCCGTAGGCACTTTAAATTTTGCTCCTCAATCCTCTAAACCTTTGTCTACAACCTTTAAAGTACTTGTGTCTATCCTTTCAACCTTATGTGTAACTTATCAATTTTTTTTTAACGGTACCTGTAGGCAATTTAAATTTTGTTTATCCAGCCTTTAAACCTCTGTCTACAACCCTTTAAAGTACTCGTGTCAAGACTTTAAATCTTACATGTAACTTATCAAATTTTTTTACAGTAAAATCCCGTAGGCACTTTATTTTTTGTTTTCTCAAGCCTTTAAACATCTGTCTAAAACTCTCTAAAGTATTCGTGTAAAGCCTTTAAATCTTACATGTAACTTATCAATTTTGTTTTACAGTAAAAGCCCGTAGGTACTTTTTGTTCCTCAAATATTTAAACCTCTATATACAACTCTTTAAAGTAAAAAATTTGTTTCTCAAGCCTTTAAAGCTCTGTCTACAATAATCCTTTAATTAAAGTATTCGTGCCAAGTCTTTAAATCTTACATGTAACTTATCAATTTTTTTATATTTTATACAATTTCTACATATTTCTAGAGCTTTCAAGCGGTATTAGTTTAGGGGTTCACCAATAAAAGAGTCAATAGTTGAAACACTAAACCAACAACATAATAGCAGAATTAAATTTCAAGCAACCAACAACTTTCTGATGCAAAACCGTACAAAAAAAATTAATGCAAATCAACGTTTGAAAGTGATTGATTGCACTAGATATTAATGCAAATTAATGCAAATCAACGAAAAAAACACATTGTACCGTGACCCTAAATTATTTTAGAGTCAATCAATATCTCCAACGACCGGGTCAGCAGAAGCTCTAATAACATATCCTTGTGGTCTATGGTTCTGAAACTCAGAATTGGAATCGGAATCGGATACTTGACCATAGAATCGGAATCGGATGAATCGGCCAGAATTGAAAGAATCGGATCGGAAACTCGGATTTTTTTGGCAGAAGCTTGTTTTGTAGCCAAAATATAAGAAAAAATTAATAAAAAATAATTTGTAAGAAAACTATGTAGACAAAAAATTATATTCAAATAATCCGCTAATTATATAATATAATATAAGTATTACAAATAGAACACACCTTTTATGCAAGTTATCTATAATTTATGCATAGAAAAACAAGATTACATTTTAGTGCAGGATTATCTTGACAAGGTATGTGTTAAGTTTTTTTCTAGTTCAAACTATGTTTGCATAATTTGATTTTTTTATTTGAAATTATAGATTAACAACTGCCAGGAAAAAAACGTAAAATAACTGAAGGACTCGGCCTAACTCGGGCTTGACTCGGCCTAACTCAGGCTGACTCGGGCCGACTCGGACTGACTTGGCTAAAAAATCGGATAACTCGGCCGATTCAAACACTGTTCAACTGAGTTTTGATGAAAAAATTGCATGGGCGCGAGACTCGAGTGAAACTCAGATCGGACCCGACCGATACCGAGAATTGACTCGGCTGAGTTTCCAAACCATGTTGTGGACCCCTCCCTTGACACCATCTCTTCCTCTTGATCAGTTGTTCTACTTCTACCTAGCTAGGATGACTTCATCACGAATTAATACTTATTATTTAACGTATTATAAGGCCAGCTTAATGGGTAGGCGAGATTTAGGTGATGACAAATTTTGAACCATGTGCATCCTTTTGTCCATTCTGAATTAGATTTTTTTTTTAAGGGTAAGGTATAGCAACTTGCCATCTTACGATTTTCATTGATAAGGAAAAGTATTTACAAACATTCTGAATTAGTTACTTGGACTAGAAAATGTGAATGAACTAAATGCGAAATTCAACATAATTGGACTGGTGCACTGGACTTGGAGTTAAATTAGTAAACATCTAGGACCCACCCACATAATAACCATGTGAAGCTACTAACCAATAATTGGTGCATGATTTTTTAAAAGAATGGACCCACCCACATAGTATTTTGACTTGGAATTCAACTGAAGTGCATTCTTTCTTGCTAGACTGGATAGATGCCCTAGTCTCTCTGCAACACATAGTTATCATCTTAATTACACCCCATGAAAGTCAGAAACCTATGCCAGAAGGTTTACCTGAGGGAACCTGTGAAGATGATTTATCACCTATTTGTAGAAATGAAAATAATAAAAAAAATTTAGCAACCAACCAGATAGCAAGATAAGAAAATCATAATTCAATTTCCATTCCATTCAATTACTTTTCTTCATTGAAGCTCACTTTACATTTACCTCAAAATAAGCAAACATGGTGTAGATCTTGTTTGGGCCAACAAAAACCATCATCCAAGACCATCTGTGCTGAATATAAAAACTGAAGTGCGGAAGCATACGTGAACCAATGTCTCCCTTTTGCATGAGAGCGCAACTGATTTGGTTCTTTCATAATAGCAAGATCTTTTAGAGAATCTCATTTGTTCTACCTTCTCCAAAATCTCTCGTACACTTATCTAATGGGATAATTAGAGTGAGTTCAGAATGCCTAGCTTGTATTCTCATATATAAATCTACCCAAAGAACCACGTTGGCTGTTTAATTTTGTTGTTATTCAATTCAGCCCATCATTATTATTGAATATTATCCCTTACGTTCTACACATTGAACCTCTTGAAAGGATTGTACTCCTTTTCCTGCTCCTTCTCAAGGCTTGTATTTATTTTCCGCATTATACATCCATATTGACAGCATACACATCCTTGATTTTGGTACTAGAAGAGATGAACAAAGTGATGATTGCTAAAGTATCCACAATTACTCTCTTTCTCCTGTCTTTCTCACCTTTTGCCATCCCAATCGGTACCTTACTGAGTGCTCAAAACCTTACAGATGGAGAAACTCTTGTCTCACCAAAATCCGTACTTGAGCTCGGGTTCTTCAGCCCTGGTTCATCCAGAAATCATTTCGTGGGTGTATGGTTCAAATTCGCGCCAGACACTGTCATATGGGTTGCAAACAGAGACTGTCCCTTGAACAACACCTCTGGCACACTAACCATAAATAAGAGAGGGTCAATAATGCTATATGATTCAACAGGAAGGACCGTATGGTCATCTAGCTCTAACTCCTCAAGTGATGCCAATGAATTCAGTCCAATATTGCAGCTAGATGATTCGGGAAATCTTATACTGAAAGATCAAACGAGCAATAGTATCATATGGCAAAGTTTTGATCATCCTACGAATACATTGCTTGCCGGCATGAAAATTAGCAAAAACTTGAGGACTGGCTTTGAAACATCTCTCTCTTCCTGGAAAAGCAGTGATGATCCATCAGAAGGTAACTACAGGTTTGAGATGGACACTGGAGGTGCTCCTGAGATTATTATCTGGGACCGTTCACAGATAATTGGCCGTACTGGTATTTGGAAAGGAAAATTTTTTAGTGGGTTACCCCAGACGTTAAGTTATGACATATTAAATTATATATTTGTGTGGGATAAAGATAAGGTGTCATATGAATTTGAACCTAAGTCAAACTCGACCTTGTCCATATTAGTGCTGCACGAATCTGGTAGAATTCAACGTCTTATCTCGTATCAACCTTATCAGACCTGGAGTGTGATCATCTGGTTGACATTAAATGATAGATGCAGCCAATACGCAAAGTGTGGGCCTTTCAGTATTTGCCGGAGTTCTGATGTGCAACCCTGTAGCTGTCTGAGAGGATTTGAGCCGCTGACAACAACGGAGGGGTACCAGAGAAACACTTCAGGTGGGTGTAAACGCAGGTTACCGTTAGGTTGTAGTGATAATCATGATGGGTTTTATCCAATTGAAGGAGTGGAGCTACCATATTCACATAATGCAACTATTGATGCGAGGATCAGTGTTAAGGAGTGCGAGAGCAGGTGCTTGATGAATTGCTCATGCATGGCATATGCCCCCTTGGATATCATGCAACAAGGGAGCGGCTGTATAATGTGGCAAACTGTACTTACTGATACGAAGTACATTGACGGCAGCCAAGTTCTTTATGTGAAGGTTTCAAAGTCTGAGCTTGGTGAGTTTTCTCTCTGTTTTCATCTTGCTTATGGATTCATAAGTCATAACTTGTAGGTAAACATCCTTTTTTCTTTTGAAGGAATCACAGTTCTGTTTTAGCAATAACAACTATGGCAATAGTAAGTAACAGTAAATAATAGTTTCAGAAATTAGCTTTCCATACTGTGTTAGCTAGTTTAGATCAACATCAACTTAGATTTTAATGAACTGTCTTTCAATGTAGGTACAAATCATAGAATATCGAGGGCAGCTACTATTGGAATAATATCAAGTAGCATAATATTGGTGCTCCTAATATCTTCAATTGTATGTCTAGTATGGAGGAAAAAGATGAGAAATTCAAAACAAGGTAACAGCAGGGTTGTAAGTCAAATCTGATTAATCTGACAATTCTGACTTAATTCTGACTGACCCAACCAACTTGACCCGAAAAATTACGGATATAGAATTTGGTGGGTTAGATATGTATTGTATTTTGATGAATCCGGCTAATAAATTTCGGATATATATCTTGTGAGACGGTTGAGTAAACCCAACCCGACCACAGTACATTATTTTTCTTAAAAAAAGTTATTTATACATAACTATAATTGTAATATTATTATAGAAATTATGTAAATATTGTTATTACAGAAATTATGTGGATATTGTTAATTTGAATTTTTTAAATAAAATTTTCTCTAGTATATTGTTAGTTAGAGTATACTATCTAATTTGATTTTTTTTCCAATAATAACTTATTGGTTCTTATTGATTTTTAGATTAAACCCACTGAACTCACAAAACCCCACCATCAAACATGAAACTCTGATGAATGATTAACATAGTAAATTGGATTAACAATCCCAATGAAACCCAACCAACCCGACCCATTTATTACAAAGATTGCATATCCAAATAAATTTTTCTGCTTTTAGACATCTTTATGCTTATGCAGCCATATCTTCTACCACAGGTAAAAACCTGAAGTATTTCGAGCAAAATGAGTCGCTCGAAGGAACAGATCTCCCTGTCTTTGACATGGACATGATTTTACAAGCGACAGATAACTTTTCAAATACAAATAAATTAGGAGAAGGTGGATTTGGCATTGTCTACAAGGTACTCCTTGCTATTTGTTTTAAGGCTTACATGTTTTCAGAAGAAATGCTCATGATTCACTCATTTATGTAATTTCTTATTACTAATAAAAACCAAACAAAAAAAAAACTAATTTGAAATACAGTGAAGGAAAAAATAATACTGCAAAAACAAACAATCTGTTATTTACCTTTTTAAAAATATCCTCCACTTCTTGTGCTAAAAAATTTGGAAGGCATTCACAATCACAAAACATGCTAGGGTCAATTGCCTTGTGGCCAAGAAATCGCAGTGAAAAGGCTATCAAGAGAATCCCGGCAAGGATTAAACGAGTTCATGAACGAAGTCTTGCTGCTCGCAAAGTTGCAGCATAGGAACCTTGTTAGACTCATTGGATGCTGCATTGAAGACAATGAGAGATTGTTGATTTATGAGTTCATGGCCAACAAAAGTTTAGATTTTTATATCTTTGGTATGCATCACAACTTTGAAACACTATTGATTTATCATTCTAAAGTTCTTCCTCATCTTCCATCAATTCAATAATTACAGCTAGATTTCTCTTACAATTGTTGCATGAAACTTTTGAACTGCCAGGGTATTTCATATTTTGTCAACTCATGTAACAGATGCTACAAGGCGTGCCTCCTTAAATTGGACAATGAGATTAGAAATTATAATTGGAATTGTTAGAGGGCTTCTTTATCTTCATCAAGACTCCAGATTGAACATAATCCACAGGGATCTAAAAGCAGCAAATGTTTTATTAGATGAACAAATGAATCCTAAAATTTCAGATTTCGGCACAGCAAGATTGTTTAAAAGAGAGCAGGGAGTGATAAACACGGAAACTGTAATAGGAACTCGGTATGTGTCAATTCAGTTCTTATACCTCATATATAAATCAGTTCCACTTGAGTAATTTCATGTTTATTATTTTTCTTCTTTTCTTTCACATATTTGAAGTGGATACATGCCTCCTGAGTATATCTTGGAGGGTGCAATTTCGGTTAAATCTGATGTCTATAGCTTTGGAGTTCTACTTCTTGAGATAATAAGTGGCAAGAAAAATCAAGGCAATCAAAACCTTCTTGCTTATGTGAGTGACATGTCACACTTCCAAGAAATAATTTAGCAAGACTTGTACAAATCAAGTCAATTTGTAATACATACTATTATACTAAAAATTGTGTAAATCATCATGTAGGCATGGGAATTATGGGAAGAAGGAAACATTATAAAGCTGCTTGACGACATGATGGAATGCTCAGCCTTTGCAACAGAACTAATGAGATATGTTCATGTGGGTCTTTTGTGTGTGCAAGAATGCCCTGATGATAGGCCATCCATGAGCTCTGTTTTCACAATGCTATCAAGTGACACATTGCTACAGGACCCCAAGAATCCCTGGGTTGGTACAAGAATCAGAGGTTTTCCCTCAGAGTGGTCCAACCAACATGATTCATCAACTGCGGTCTCTGTGAATCAACTGACCATAACCAGAATCGAAGGCCGCTAGAGAATCAAGAGATTGTAGAATCTGTTATTATTTCCAAATTTCCTCTAGGTACTTTGTAAACAGGGGCTTATAAGTCAAGCTAGGAAGTCCTTAGTCACCCCCATAATTTTAAATTTTTTAATCATGTATATTGAAACTTAATTAAAGTTTCCTTTTTCTAATTTTTTTAATATAGTTTGGCCCCCTCTCATAAAATGCTAAATATGTGTGCTTGTTGCCTAGTGTTTAAAAAATTATTTTGTGGTTGTGAAGACTTGAGTTCAAATTCTAGTGGATCACATATACATATTATACATTTTATATTTCAGCCCTTCAATATAAATATACAAATTATACATTTTGTACATATTACATTTTTTTTTTCTTGCACTGCATCATCTGGATTAAAAAAAAATATACAAATTAACGTTGTTTTTTTTTTTTTAACATCTGGTCAAGATTTTATCACCTATTATTCTGTAACTGTAAATCCATATTACTAAAGTAGGAATGAGCTAATTATTTTTCATACTGTTGGTATTTGGGGTACCAAATGGTATTTGTATCTAGTTTAGGGACCTATCCGTAAAATAGGAATATAGAGTAATCATAGGGACTTGATTGAAAGATGTAAGCTCTATATATACCCCAAGGGGTCAATCAATAAAATTTAACTTTTGGCTCAAATCAATTTGGTATCAGAGCCACAAAATAAAGGAATTAGGGTTAGCCATTTTAAAAGGGGACAGCAGCCACCAGATCTGCCGGTCCGCTGCCACTGTTCCGCCAGGTCGCCGCCAGGGGGTCCGCCAGGCCACCGCCAGGGCTGATTTGATTCGCCAGGAGGTCCGCCAAGTCGCCTACGCCGACGGGTTGCTCCGCCAGCGACTGCTCCGCCGTTCTGCCACTAGTCTAAGCCGCCAGCAGCCATGAGCCACCTACTTCCCTTTTCTCGGCCTCCTCCTGCCCTAGGCCACCTCCCTTATCTCTCTCTCTTCCTCTTGATCTAGTCGACCTCTCTTTTTTCTCTCTTTTAGAGGCCGGCCTCTTCTTTTTTGGTTGTTGTGGAGTGATTTGGCCGACGTTGGGGGCCTATACCTCACGATACCCGAGAAGCGGGTTTGGATTGGGTTGATCGAGTTGTTTGAGCTCGAATCTTGATGAGATAAGATCAAGATTGGGTTAAAAGAAAGAGGAAGATGTTAGAGGTGATGAGGATCTAGGTCTTGAGGGTGCAAGATCGGGTCTTGAGGAAGAAGAAAGAGAGTTTGACTCAACTTTGTGTGTAGATTGAGTCGGATCGATGGCTGATGGGGATTAAAGCAAGGAGAAGGCCAAGAATCCCATGGAAGAGGCTTTGGAGAAGCTGAGTGGTGATGAGATCACTATGCTTATGTGGGCATTCAGGGCAACTGCTAGTGAGAGTGCACCAAGGGTGGAGCATCCACCGATTGATGTGAAACTCGATGGTCCAGCTTCGTATCTGAGCTGGTCGTGTCGGGTAAGGTACACTCTGGTAGGGAGGAAACTAGAGGGGTACTTGACTGGAGCGATTGCTGAGCCGGTTGAGGGGACTCCGGCATGGGATGAGTGGAGGTCCACTCACATGCTGGTGTACATCTGGCTCCTGAGCTTGATGACTCCATCGATTGCAGCCAATGTGGATGGCATTGAGGATGTGAGGTGTGTTTGGGAGAAGCTGAGGAAGACATATGATGGAGTAGGGAACAATTTGAGGGTCTACTAGATCAAGGGAGATATCGCTTCTTGCGTATAGGGGGAGAGGTCTGTACAGGAGTATGCCATAGAACTGGAGCGCTTATGGCTAGATCATGACTATTGCATGAGGACATTGTGTTGCCCTGACCCTGCGTGCAGGAAGACTGAGGCTTACATGCAGGACAGGACCATAGGGTTCCTTAGGGGTCTGGCTCTAGCTTTCGAGCAGAGGACTGTGATGTTACTGGCATAGCCGAAGATTCCCTCACTCGAGGAGGCAGTTTCAGCCATGATACAGGAGGAGACCCGGATCAGACTACAGGCTGGGGCAGGGGGACTTTCAGGGGTGAAGTCAGCTCTAGCTGTCTCCAGCTCAGGTAACACCAGGTCTAGGGGTGAGACCCGAGAGTGCTACAATTGTGGAGAGGTAGGCCACCTGAAGTTGGCTTGCACTAAGCCACCGAAGGTGAGGAATTCGGGTGGACGTGGCCAGTCTGGAGATCACGGTCATGGTCGCGGCCGCAGAGGTGGAGAAAGAAGGGGCTACTAGGTAAACCTGATGGTAGCAGAGAAAGAAGAAGAAGAAGTGGGTGTGCAGGATGAGGACCTTTTTGCGGAGGATCAGGAGCTCTTGAGAGCCTACTCCCAGTTGCTTATGAGGAAGCAGAAAGACACAGTAGAGGATGCATCCACCTCGGGTAACATTGCTTCTAATGCTCATTCAACTGCAGGTATTTGTGACACACATGCTCCACCACATGCTCTTGCATCTATACCCACCACTAGATCACCATGGATCGCTGATTCTGGTGCTTCTAAACATGTGACGGGTACTGCTGGGGAGTTTTCTTCCTATACTCACCTGGCAGTACCTGAGAGTATTCAGACAGCCAATGGTACGGCCCAGTTCGTGGTGGGTAAGGGTACTGTGCGATGTACCAACTTTTTGACTTTGTCCAATGTTTTTTGCATGCTCCTTCTTTTCCAGTAAATCTCTTATCCATAAATGCTATTATTCTCCAACTAAAATGTGTTGTTTCTTTTGATATTTCCAAGGTAATCTTCCAAGAGAAGGGGACGAGCAGGAGGCTTGGGGCTGGCACATGGCATAGCGGTTTGTGGTACCTATATAGAGAGGGGATGGACTCAGCCCTTTCATCCATGGTGGAGAGATCTGGAGGAGTTGGGAGTAGTGTAGAGGACTTGTTGTTGCTTCACTATAGGTGTATGGGCCATCCTTCTTTTAGTCTTTTGAGTCGATTGTATTCCTCTATGTTTGAAAAGGCTAATAAAGAGAGACTTATTTGTGATGCTTGTGAGTTGGGCAATCACACCAGGAGCTCATATGTTAATTCAGGTAGTAGGAGCTCCTGTATTTTTTATTTGGTACATTATGATGTATGGGGATCTTGTTCCACAACTTCAGTAAATGGATTTAGATATTTTGTGTCTTTCATTGATTGCTTTTCTCATGTTACTTGGATTTATTTGATAAAAAAACAAGAATGATGTCCTTGCTTGTTTTAAAGATTTCCACAGAGGGGTTCAGACTCAATGCAGGGCAGTAGTGAAGGTATTGAGGTCTGATAATGGGACAGAATACACGAACAATGCGTTCAGAGAATACTTGTCATCTCAGGGAATCCAGCACCAAATTAACCACGTGTCTATACACACCAGAGTAGAATAGGGTTGCGGAAAGGAAGAACAGGCATCTCCTTGAGATAGCAAGGAGTATGATGATTTCAATGAATGTACCAAAGTACTCGTGGGGGCAAGCGGTCCTGACAGCTGCGAGACTGATCAATAGAATGCCCTCACGAGTGTTGGAGTGGAAGTCTCCATTTGAGTTATTGAAAGGTGAGAATGGTGATATTCTGCCTTTGAGAATATTCGACTGTGTGTGCTTTTTGTAGGACAATAGACTGAATGTGAGCAAATTGGATCCGAGGGCGGTCAAGTGTATCTTTGTGGGATACTCGGCCACCCAAAGGGCTACGTGTGTTGGAGCCCCGTGGAGAGAAGGTTGTTCGTGAGTATGGATGTCACATTTTGAGAGCGTGAGCCATACTACTCTCAGGTCACCTCACCATTTGGAGACTCGCTCGATACAGGAGGTATGCGGCGAGAGGGGGAGAGTAGCAGTGGGAGTGAGAGGAGGATGGTGAGTGTGGGGGATGTCTCTTGTCCAATTGCACCGATTGTTGAGGAGTCAGCCATTGTGTCGAAACAAGAAGGGAATGATCCCGAGAATGGTGGAACTCAGGCTCAGGGGGAGCTGAGAGTGTACACGAGGAGAAGAAAGCAGAATGAGGGGACCGTGCTTATAGTGTCGCTTGTGCTAAGTCCCTTGTCCCTGCCTACCCCAACTCCTGAGACACCTACACCATGCACCACAGACTCAGAATACACATGTGATATGATTCCTCTCTCTACTCCTCCCACTCCCCTGTCGATAAGGAGGACTTCTCGCAGCAATGCCGGAGTTCTTCCTGATCGATATGGTTTCCCACATTATATTGCCCAGTTTGTCTCTTACTCTCACATATCACCTGCACATGGAGCATTAATTGCATCTTTGGACATTGTTTCTATTCTTAAGTGTTGGCAGGTTGCTAAGGAGGATCCAAAGTGGAAAGCTGCTATGCGAGAGGAACTTGAGGCTCTCGCTAAGAACAAAACCTAGAAGCTTGTGTCACTATCACTAGGCAAGAAGGCGGTTGGGTGCAAGTGGGTCTTCACTGTGAAGCAAAGCCCAGAGGGTTGGGTTGAGCGCTATAAGGCTTGATTGGTGGAGAAAAGGTACAGTCAGACTTATGGCATTGACTATGATGAGACCTTTGCACCCGTGGCAAAGATGAGCACAGTGCGGACGCTTATTTCCTTGGTAACGCATGAGGGGTGGAAGTTGCACCAGCTCGATGTGAAGAATGCCTTCCTTCATGGTAATTTGTTGGAGGAGGTGTACATGGAGGTCCCACCGGGTTTTGGCACGAAACAAACAGTTGGTAAGGTGTGCAGGCTCAAGAAATCTCTCTATGGGCTGAAGCAGTCTCCTTGAGCCTGGTTTGACAAGTTTAGGAGGTCTATGGTAGGCATGGGGTATCGGCAGATCAATGCAGACCATGTAGTGTTCTTTAGGCGACCTGGAGTTCACATTACGATGCTTGCGGTGTATGTGGACGACATTATTATCACTGGTGATGATGAGAGTGAGATTGCTCTGCTGAAGGAGAGATTGGGTAAGGAGTTTGAGTTGAAGGACTTGGGGCAATTGAGGTACTTCCTTGGAATTGAGATAGCTCGTGGTGTAGAGGGGATTGTCTTATCTCAAAGGAAGTATGTGCTAGATTTGCTCACAGAGACATGTATGCTATGGTGCAAGCCTGCGGTTGCTCCCATTGATCAGAAGTCCAAGCCAAGTGCTGAGGCAGGAGAGACAGTTGACAAGGAGAGGTACCAAAGGTTAGTGGGTCGCTTGATCTACTTGAGTCACACTCGTCCTGACATCTCTTTTGCGGTGGGTGTGGTGAGTCGCTACATGCATGACCCTAGGAAGGGTCACATGGATGCTGTGTACCAGATTTTGAGGTACTTGAAGAGTACACCAGGGAAGGGATTGATCTTCCGAAAGAATGGGCATTTGAACATTGAGGGCTATTGTGATTCAGACTGGGCTAGCTGTGCCGATGACATGAAGTCTACGTTTGGATATTGAATATTTGTAGGAGGCAATCTGGTCTCCTGGAAGAGCAAGAAATGTGTAACTTGATGCAACTGGCGGAACAAGTGGAGTTGCAATGGAAATATAGCTCGATGGCAAGCGCTTGAGAAGATAAGGAAGACCAAAAATAATTACAGGCTAATCATTTATATTGTTGTTATCTCTTCTTTTTTATTTTTATTTTATTTTATTTTTATTTCTTTTCATAATTTTCATTTTCTACTTTATGCTCAAATATGTTGAGCAGAATTTTTTTTTTTTATTTTGGTTACATCCCTCTTGTAACTACAAAATAATTAATGAAAAAAGGGCTAGACCCTATTTTCTTTGTCAAAAAAGAAACTGGACAGTGCTCAGGGGTAGAAAGGTAAATTGACCAAATCAACTTCATAAGCCTGTAGAGGACTCCAAAACAAACGATCCGGGACTTGATTTCACATTTTTAGCATTTTTTATCTATTTTTAATCGATTTTCAAAGTTCACTAATGGAATTTTACATGTATCATCTCACAAAGTTGATTTTTTTTTTTTTTTACATAGCTATATTCTGAGTAAGATTTTAAAAATTGATAGGCTTATAGTATACATAATAACCTAAATTTCCATAAGAAAAACAAAAAATTTCGGTTTGGTAGAACTATCACAATTAATTGACAAAGGTTGAGTGTCAGAATTGCTCTTGATAAAACAGTATAGTGAAAACTCATGTAGGAATTATAGAAATACAAAATCATAAAAGTGAAATAAAAATATAAACATACAAGGAGGATTCAAATGCCTCCATTTTTTGTGCCTCTATCATGCCTCCATTCTTTACAACTTTAATAACTCAAAATTTAAAACTTAAAATTCAAAATAAAACCGTTGGATATGAACTACATCATTTTATCTATACACATGTAAAAAGTTATGGCATTTCAACTTTGTTTTGGTTGTCATATTGAACTTGTAAAAATGTATACTAATGTGGATAATTTCTAGACGTTGATTTTTCAACTTATTGATTCACATAAAAGCAAAATTGAAATGTGATAATTTTTTATGAGTATGTAGAGAAAACAACATAGATCGTATATAACGGTTTTATTTTGACGTTTAAGTTTTAAACTTCAAGTTATTAAAGTTTTTAAAAATAGAAATATGATGGAGACATAAAAAAATAGAGGCATTTAAATTCTCCTCTAAAGATATACACACATGATAAGATTAACTATAAAAGCCATTAAGCATGGTTCCTAATCCATAGCAGTGGGCCTACTTGTCGGTGATGCAAACTCGAAACAAATCTAAACCAGCGCCTTGCGCAAATCTTAAGACTCATGCTGGCCCAAATCTGACGTCTCCAACGCCAGTCTTGTTGGCCCGATTAAAAATAAAATGCGCTTTTGCGATGGGGTCCTTCTGATATATGCAAATCACCAACACAGTCCCTAATAATTTTTTTATAAACGCCCTTGGTGCCCTAAAATCCCCACAAATAAGCCCCTTGGCCTTGATCATCCCTTTTTGTGCCTTGGGCCATGTAAAAACCTGAAATCACATGTACCAGTCCCTAAGAATTTACAAATAAGTCCCAGCCTCTGAAAATCTCTGTGAACAAGTCATTTCGGCCCATCACTTGCTCATTTTAAGTCCGAATGAGCTCAAACCAACTCCAAATTGACCCGAATAAAATCCTACACATTCCTAACTCAACTTAGAACCACTTAACAAAAAGGTGTCCAAATAATCCAGCAATAAATCCAGATAAACCGAAATAAATTCTAAACCAACCCGGATCAAGTCTAAAAATCAAGTCAAAACCCTAAAATACCTGAGCCACGTCCAATGAAAATCTAAAATACCCAAGTTAAACCCAATAAATCTCAGACCAAGCCCATACTCGATCTTAGCCCTCTATTTGACTCAACCAAGACTAAAACAAACATGGTTGGTATTGTGCATCATGGCATATTCAAAACTTGCATTCGGTGAAAAGAATCATTAACACATGAGACCCTGACCCTAGTACTTAATTCATACAGAGGTCCTAAATCCGTAATGACGAGGTGCTCGAGACTATAAGCGTTCTCGGGATAATTAACGTTGGGGTTTGCGCCAGTCGGAAGTTAAACATTTCCACAATCAATAAACTCTTTCGATGACCGATTCGAATACACAGTAAGTCATTCAGGATGAACCCGCGAGACAAATATTTATTCTGTTTTTCTCCCTCTTACATCTTCCTTGTCACCGACAGGGAGGATGAACAGACAAATCAACCGAAGAGAGAGAAAACATATGAGTTTTAAAAATTTGTCCCCAACACCAACGTCCTGTCCAGTGCCCATGTCCAAGCCTTTAAAACTCATAAGTCTTTAAATTCTAAAATCTGAGTAGTTCAACTCCTAACGTCTCCAAGCCATAAAAAGAAAAAAATTCCTTTTATCCACTCTTTTTTTTCCCTCCGATCTTTCTCGTCCATTTTTCCGGCGATCTATAATGAATTTTGTGAATTTTCATCCATTCCTTTTATCCACTATTTAAGTTATATCCATGTCGCTGTTTTTTTTACTGTAAAAGTCCATAATCACTTTTAATTCTCAAGTCTTCAAAACTTCTGTCTACAAACATTTAAAGTAGTTGTGTCAAGCCTTTAAACATCTGTCTACGACCCTTCACTTATCATTTTTTGTTTCACAAGTCTTTAAACCTCTGTCTACAACCCTAATTAGTTTTTTTTGTTTCTCAAGTCTTTAAATCTATGTTTACAACCCTGTAAAGTACTCATGTCAAGCCTTTAAACTTAACATGTAACTTATCATATTTTTTTACGGTAAAAGTCCGTAGATACTTTAAATTTGCTTCTCAAGCCTGTAAACCTCTATCTACAACCCTTTAAATTATTTATGTCAAGCTCTTAAACCTTTCATTTAACTTATTAATTTTTTTGACAATAAATGCCCATAGGCACTTTAAATTCTCAAGCCTTTAAAGTACTCGTGTCAAGCTTTTAAACCTTACATGTAACTAATAATTTTTTTTGACAATAAAAGTCCATAGGCACTTTATATTTTGCTCGTCAAGTCTCTAAATCTCTGTCTACAACCTTTAAAATACTTGTGTCTAGCCTTTCAACCTTACATGTAACTTATAAAAAAAAAGTTAACGGTAAAAGTTCGTAGGCACTTTAAATTTTGTTTATCAAGCCTTTAAACCTCTGTCTAAAACCCTTTAAAGTACTCGTGTCAAGCCTTTAAACCTTACATGTAACTTATCAAATTTTTTTTACAGTAAAATCTCGTAGGCACTTTATAGTTTGTTTTCTCAAGCCTTTAAACTTCTGTCTACAACTCTTTAAAGTATTCGTGTCAAGTCTTTAAACCTTACATGTAAATTATTAAAAACAAAATTTTGATAGTAAAATCCTAAATTTTGCTTTCTTTTCAACCCTTTAAACCTCTGCCTAGCTACAACAATTTAAAGTACTTGTGTAAAGCCTTTAAACTTTACATGTAACTTATCAAATTTTTTTACAGCAAAAGCCCGTAGGCGCTTTAATTTTGTTTCTCAAGCATTTAAACCTCTATGTACAACTCTTTAAAGTAATCGTGTCAAGTCTTTAAATCTGACATGTAACTTATAATTTTTTTTTACGATATAAGCCCATAGGCACTTTAAAATTTGTTTCTCAAGTCTTTAAAGCTCTATCTACAATTATTTAAAGTATTCGTGTCAAGTCTTTAAACCTTACAAGTAACTTATCAATTTTTTTATATTTTATACAATTTCTACATATTTCTAGAGCTTTCAAGGGGTATTGGTTTAGGGGTTCACCATTAAAAGAGTCAATAGTTGAAACAGTAAACCAACAACATAATAGCATAATTACATTCAGGGGCAGATCCAGGATTTTCGTCAGGGGGGGGCAAAAAAGTATCGAATCGGGTTTAATTATCTAATTGGGTTTAAATCCATTAACTAATTTGATACTCGATAAAAAAACAATGCTTTAATTTTAACCCTAAATTTGTATTTCTAATTCTCTGACTTATAATTCTAATTACCAATCAAAATTCAACAAATTTATTTCAATTTTAACCCTAAATTTAACCCGAATTACAAATCAAACGTCCAGAGGGGGGCAAAAAAAATTCCAAGGGAGGCAAAGTCGGTCGGAACTGATAAATCTCCACTAAAACTCAAAATCCAGGGAGGCAGCTTCCCCTGGAATACACTGGGTCCACCCCTGATTACATTTCAAGGAACCAACAACTTTCTGATGCAAAAGCGCACAAAAAAATTAATGCAAATCAACGTTTGAATGTGATTGATTGCACTAGATATTAATGCAAATTAATGCAAATCAACGAAAAAAACACATTGTACCGTGACCCTAAATTAATTTAGAGTCAATCAACATCTCCAACGACCGGGTCAGCAGAAGCTCTAATAACATATCCCTGTGGACCATGGTTCTGAAACTCAGAATTGGAATCGGAATCGGATACTTGACCATAGAATTGGAATCGGATGAATCGGCCGGAATCGAAAGAATCGGATCGGAAACTCGGATTTTTTTGGCAGAAGCTTGTTTTGTAGCCAAAATATAAGAAAAAAAATAATTTGTAAGAAAACTATGTAGACAAAAGATTATACTCAAATAATCCGTTAATTATATAATATAATATAAGCATTACAAATAAGACACACCTTTTATATAATATAAGCATTACAAATAAGACACACCTTTTATGCAAGCTATCTATAATTTATGCATAAGCTAGAAAAGCAAGATTACATTGGCAGCATAAATTTAGTGCAGGATTATCTTGACAAGGTACGTGTTAAGTTTTTTTCTAGTTCAAATTATGTTTGCATAATTTGATTTTTTTTATTTGAAATTATAGATTAACAACTGCCAGGAAAAAAACGTAAAATAACCGAAGGACTCGGCCTAACTCGGGTCTCACTCGACCTAACTCGGGCTAACTCGGACTAACTCGGCTTAAAAATCGGATAACTCGGCCGATTCAAACACTGTTCAACTAAGTTTTGATGAAAAAATTGCATGGGCGCGAGACTCGAGTGAAACTCAGATCGGACCCGACTCGAGTGAAACTCATATCGGCCGAGTTTCCAAACCATGTTGTGGACCCCTCCCTTGACACCATCTCTTCCTCTTGATCAGTTGTTCTACTTCTACCTAGCTAGGATAACTTCATCACGAATTAATACTTATTATTTAACGTATTATAAGGCCAGCTTAATGGGTAGGCGCGCGAGATTTAATGATGACAAATTTTGAACCATGTGCATCCTTTTGTCCATTCTGAATTATATATATATATATATATTTTTAAGGGTAAGGTATAGCAACTTGCCATTTTACGATTTTTATTGATAAGGAAAAGTATTTACAAACATTCTGAATTAGTTACTTAGACTACAAAATGTGAATGAACTAAATGCAAAATTCAACATAAATGGACTGGTGCACTGGACTTGGAATTAAACTAGTAAACATCTAGGACCCACCCACATAATAACCATTTACAGCATGGCTTGGCACTTACAATTATCAATAAATTTTTCTCTCTATAATGGACACATGTCATTTTCTTGTACTAGTCAATTGCATTTAGCATAAGCACAAAGTATCACTATAGATCGCTTTTTCTTTCTTGCTAGACTGGATAGATGCCCTAGTCTCTCTGCAACACATAGTTATCATCTTAATTACCAGGTCCCTATCAAAGTCAGAAACATAGAAGGAAAAATCGGAATCGGAATCGGGATCGGTCTTTTGACCGTCGAATCGGAATCGGGTGAATCGGTCGGAATCGGCCGAATCGGATCGGAAAATCGGACTTTATTGCCAGAAGCTTGTTTTATACAAAAAAAATAGGAAAAAATTGATAAAAAATAATTTGTCAACAATTTCTGTTTTGACAAATGATTACAATCAAATAATCCACTAATATAATATAATACAAGCATTACTACTAAAAACACACTCTTTGATATAATACAAATTACAATTGTTATATATATATGAGTTATGTTTTCTAACAACAAAGGTTGTATGGTTTGTGGTAGTTGGCTTTGGTTGCTTAGCTAGAGGTCATAGGTTCGATTCACGCAGAGCTCAAAATTTTTTGGAGTTTTTTTAATTCACGTTTCGGCTGTTTCGGTGAAATCGGTCTATTTTTCGGCCGAAATTTGATTAGAATCGGTACGGAATGGAGAAAATTTAGTTGGAATTGAGCCGGAACGTCCGAAATTGGATGAAATCTACACTAACCGCGTAACTCGGCCTGAAATCGGATCGGTACCGTCCGATTCCGCTCCGGAACGGCTGATTTTGACTTCTATGGTCAGAAACCTATGCCAGAAGGTTTACCTCAGGTAACTGTCTATCATGTAGGATGGGGAACCTGTGAAGATGATTTATCACCTATTTGTAGCAATGAAAATAATAAAAAAAATTTAGCAACCAACCAGATAGCAAGATAAGAAAATCATAATTCAATTTCCATTCCATTCGATTACTTTTCTTCATTGAAGCTCACTTTACATTTACCTCAAAATAAGCATACATGGAGTAGATTATGTTTGGGCCCACAAAAACCATCATCCAGGACCATCTGTGTTGAATATAAAAACTGAAGTGCGGAAGCATACCTGAACCAATGTCTCCCTTTTGCATGAGAGCGCCACCGATTTGGTTCTTTCATAATAGCAAGATCCTATAGAGAATCTCATTTGTTCTACCTCCTCCAAAGTCTCTTATACACTTATCTAATGGGATACTTAGAGTGAGTTGAGAATGCCTAGCTTGTATTCTCATATATAAATCAACCCAAAGAACCACCTTGGCTGTTTAATTTTGTAGTTATTCAATTCAGCCCATCATTATTACTGAATATTATCCCTTACGTTCTGCACATTGAACCTCTTAAAAGGATTGTACTCCTTTTCCTGCTCCTTCTCAAGGCTTGTATTTATTTTCCCGCATTATACATCCATACTGACAGCGTACACATCCTTGATTTTGGTACTAAAAGAGATGAACAAAGAGATGATTTCTAAAGTATCCACAATTACTCTCTTTCTCCTTTCTTTCTCACCTTTTGCCTTCCCAATCGGTACCTTACTGAGTGCTCAAAACCTTACAGATGGAGAAACTCTTGTCTCACCAAAATCCGTACTTGAGCTCGGGTTCTTCAGCCCTGGTTCATCCAGAAATCGTTTCGTGGGTGTATGGTTCAAATTCGCGAATGACACTGTCATATGGGTTGCAAACAGAGACTGTCCCTTGAACAACACCTCTGGCACACTTACCATAAATAAGAGAGGGTCAATAATGCTATATGATTCAACAGGAAGGACCGTATGGTCATCTAGCTCTAACTCCTCAAGTGATGCCAATGATTTCAGTCCAATATTGCAGCTAGATGATTCGGGAAATCTTATACTGAAAGATCAAACGAGCAATAGTATCATATGGCAAAGTTTTGATCATCCTACGAATACATTGCTTGCCGGCATGAAAATTGGCAAAAACTTGAGAACTGGCTTTGAAACATCTCTCTCTTCCTGGAAAAGCAGTGATGATCCATCAGAAGGTAACTACAGGTTTGAGATGGACACTGGAGGTGCTCCTGAGATTATTATCTGGGACCGTTCACAGATAATTGGCCGTACTGGTATTTGGAATGGAAAATTTTTTAATGGGGCACCCCAGATGTTAGGTTATAACATATTAAATTATATATGTTTGTGGGATAAAGATAAGGTGTCATATGAATTTGAACCTAAGTCAAACTCGACCTTGTCCATATTAGTGCTGCACGAATCTGGTAAAATTCAACGTTTTATCTCGTATCAACCTCATCAGACCTGGAGTGAGTACTGGTTGACAATAAAGGATAGCTGCAGCCAATACGCAAAATGTGGGCCTTTCAGTATTTGCCAGAGTGATGATGTGCAACCCTGTAGCTGTCTGAGAGGATTTGAGCCGCTGACAACGATGGAGGGGTACCAGAGAAACACTTCTGGTGGGTGTAAACGCAGGTTACCGTTAGGTTGTAGTGCTAATAGTGATGGGTTTTATCCAATTGAAGGAGTGGAGCTACCATATTCACATAATGCAACTATTGATGCGAGGATCAGTGTTAAGGAGTGCGAGAGCAGGTGCTTGATGAATTGCTCATGCATGGCATATGCCCCCTTGGATATCATGCAACAAGGGAGCGGCTGTATAATGTGGCAAACTGTACTTACTGATACAAAGTACATTGAGGGCAGACAAGTTCTTTATGTGAAGGTTTCAAAGTCTGAGCTTGGTGAGTTTTCCCTCTATTTTCATCTTGCTTATGGATTCATAAGTCATAACTTGTATGTAAACATCCTTTTTTCTTTTGAAGGAATCACAGTTCTGTTTTAGCAATAACAACTATGGCAATATTAAGTTACAGTAAATAAGAGTTTCAGAAATTAGCTTTCCATACTGTGTTAGCTAGTTTAGATCAACATCAACTTAGATTTTAATGAACTGTCTTTCAATGTAGGTATAAATCATAGAATACCGAGGGCAGCTACTATTGGAATTATATCAAGTAGCATAATATTAGTGCTCCTAATATCTTCAATTGGATGTCTAATATGGAGGAAAAAGATGAGAAATTCAAAACAAGGTAACAGCAGGGTTGTAAGTCAAATCTGATTAATCCGACAATTCTGACTGACCCGACCAAGTTGACCAGAAAAATTACGGATATAGAATTTGGTTGGTTAGATACGTATTGTATTTTGATGAATCCGGCTAATAAATTTCGGATATATATCTTGTAAGACGGTTGAGTAAACCCAACCTGACCACAGTACATTATTTTTCTTAAAAAAAAGTTATTTATACATGAGTAGAACTAGGGTGTTCCTAAGCTCACCAAGCCCTCCGTGAGCTCGACTCTAAAACCTATCGAATTGATCTCAAATGACATTTTCAAACCGTTAGATGTTCAATCTATATTAAAATGTGCTTGGAGACCAAATTTTACATTTTTTGAAATTTTTTTACTATTTATTAAGATGGTTTGAAAATCGCTGTTTTTATAAAAATTCTGCACCATTGGAAAACAACGATTTTCAAACCATCTTAATAAATAGTAAAAAAATTCCAAAAAATGTAAAATTTGGTCTGCAAGCACATTTTAATATAGATTGAACATCTAACGGTTTGGAAATGTCGTTTGAAGTCAATTCGATAGGTTTTAGAGTCGAGCTCACGGAAGAGCTTGGTGAGCTTAGGAACACCCTAGTTCTACTCTTTATACATAACTATAATTGTAATATTATTATAGAAATTATGTAAATATTGTTATTACAGAAATTATGTCGATATTGTAAATTTTAATTTTTTAACTAAACTTTTCTCTACTATTTTGTTAGTTAGAGTATATTATCTTATTTGAATTTTGTTTTCAATAATAACTTATTGGTTCTTATTAATTTTTTAGAAATATTTTATTGTTAGATGAAACCCACTGAACTCACAAAACCCCACCATCAAACACGAAACTCTGATGAATGATTTATATCTTAATTAACTGGATAGTTACGGATTAACATAGTAACTTGGATTAACAATCTCAATGAAACCCAACCAACCCGACCCATTTATTACAAAGATTGCAGATCCAAATAAAATTTTCTGCTTTTAGACATCTTTATACTTATGCAGCCATATCTTCTACCACAGGTAAAAACCTGAAGTATTTCGAGCGAAATGAGTCGCTAAAAGGAACAGATCTCCCTGTCTTTGACATGGACATGATTTTACAAGCGACAGATAACTTTTCAAATACAAATAAATTAGGAGAAGGTGGATTTGGCATTGTCTACAAGGTACTCCTTGCTATTTGTTTTAAGGCTCACATGTTTTCAGAAGAAATACTCATGATTCACTCATTTATGTAATTGCTTATTACTATAAAAAAAAAAACTAATTTGAAATACAGTCAAGGAAAAAATAATACTGCAAAAACAAACTATCTGTTATTTACCTTTTGAAAAGCATCCTCCAGTCCTTGTGCTAATAAAATCAACAGGCACTCACAATCACAAAACATGCTAGGGTCAATTGCCTTGTAGCCAAGAAATCGCAGTGAAAAGGCTATCAAGAGAATCCCTGCAAGGATTAAACGAGTTCATGAACGAAGTCTTGCTGCTCGCAAAGCTGCAGCATAGGAACCTTGTTAGACTCCTTGGATGCTGCATTGAGGACAATGAGAGATTGTTGATTTATGAGTTCATGGCCAACAAAAGTTTAGATTTTTATATCTTTGGTATGCATCACAACTTTGAAACACTATTGATTTATCATTCTAAAGTTCTTCCTCATCTTCCATCAATTCAATAATTAGAGCTAGATTTCTCTTACAATTGTTGCATGAAACTTTTGAACTGCAAGGGTATTTCATATTTTGTTAACTTATGTAACAGATGCTAGAAGGCGTGCCTCCTTAAATTGGACAATGAGATTAGAAATTATAATTGGAATTGCTAGAGGGCTTCTTTATCTTCATCAAGACTCCAGATTGAACATAATCCACAGGGATCTAAAAGCAGCAAATGTTTTATTAGATGAACAAATGAATCCTAAAATTTCAGATTTCGGCACAGCAAGATTGTTTAAAAGAGATCAGGGAGTGATAAACACGGAAACTGTAATAGGAACTCGGTATGTGTCAATTCAGTTCTTATACCTCATATATAAATCAGTTTCACTTGAGAGTAATTTCATGTTTATTATTTTTCTTCTTTTCTTTCACATATTTGAAGTGGATACATGCCTCCTGAGTATATCTTGGAGGGTGCAATTTCGGTTAAATCTGATGTCTATAGCTTTGGAGTTCTACTTCTTGAGATAATAAGTGGCAAGAAAAATCAAGGCAATCAAAACCTTCTTGCTTATGTGAGTGACATGTCATACTTCCAAGAAATAATTTAGCAAGACTTGTACAAATCAAGTCAATTTGTAATACATACTATTATACTAAAAAATGTGTAAATCATCATGTAGGCATGGGAATTATGGGAAGAAGGAAACATTATAAAGCTTATTGACGACATGATGGAATGCTCTGCCTTTGCAACAGAACTAATGAGATATGTTCATGTGGGTCTTTTGTGTGTGCAAGAATGCCCTGATGATAGGCCATCCATGGGCTCTGTTTTCACAATGCTATCAAGTGACACATTGCTACAGGACCCCAAGAATCCCTGGGTTGGTACAAGAATTAAAGGTTTTCCCTCAGAGTGGTCCTACCAACATGATTCATCAACTCCGGTCTCTGTGGATCAACTGACCACAACCAACCAACATGATTCATCAACTGTGGTCTCTGTGGATCAACTGACCATAACCAGAATCGAAGGCCGCTAGAGAATCAAGAGATTGTAGAATATCTGTTATTATTTCCAAATTTCCTCTAGGTACTTTGTAAACAGGGGCAGATCATAAGTCAAGCTAGGAAGTCCTTAGTCACCCCCATAATTTTAAATTATTTAATCATGTATATTGAAACTTAATTAAAGTTTCCTTTTTCTAATTTTTTTTATATAGTTTAGCCCCCCTCATAAAATCCTAAATATGTGTGCTTATTGTCTAGTGTTTAAAAAATTATTTTGTGGTTGTGAAGACTTGAGTTCAAATTCTAGTGGGTCACATATACATATTATACATTTTATATTTCAGCCCTTCAATATAAATTTTCTAGTACTAACTCTTTTTGTAAACTATTGTTAACCTAAGTAGAATGGTTTTGGGAGTAGTGACACTTTATTCTGAAATTTGTAATGTGTGATCTGAACTCTCTTTGAATTGTTGGTTTTAATTAAACGGATCAAAGAGTACCAAGGATTGAGCAAATATACAACCTAATTAAGCTAGATATGGTATTAATTTACAGCATTTATTGATTAATTGTGGTGTTTATAGCATAATTTCTTGTCTATTTATAGAAAGAGAAATTTTTATTCTGTCCTCCAGTCCCTGATCAATTCCCCCAAGTCCAATTAAAATCATTAACGACTTAAACTGTCCTTATTGGCCTCTTTCTCGATCCCCCGCCTCTCCCTCTTTCTTTTCCTCCAGCCGTCCTCTCTCTCGTTCTCTTCTCCTCCGCCCAGCTCTCTCCGCCCAGATGACTCCTCCGTCGACCTTCCCCCTCGCGATTTCCCTCTTCCCCCCTATCCGGATCTGAAAGTAGAGATCAACAGATCTTGCAAGTGGGAGTGCAAGCAAGCTCCTGTCAGGTCATTATGGCGGCTGCCAATGCTCCGATTGCCATGAAGGAGGCCCTCACAGTTAGTCTTTGTGCATCAGATCGTACTTGATCGATTGAAATTCATGTCGATCTATTATCTGACACAGGGGTAGTTTTTTTTTTTTTTTTGAGGGTTGGCGGCGAAGTGCCGCCAACAGATTTTTGATTAATAAGAAAATGTCATTTACACAGGCCCATCAAGCCTCGTAATAAAATTTGCACAAAAACTAGCTATCAAATAATGCCGCTAACAGCGAACAATAGAAACCTCCATGATCTAATGTCCCTCTCAAAACTCTAAGTATTGTGTAACCAAAATAAAATATCAAGCATCGTATCATTAATTAAACTATACACCGGCTTGCTCTTGTTGGAGAATAACCTCCTGTTCCTCTCACGCCACAAGGCCCAGACTCCGGCCGCCCAAACCACATTTGTTCGTATTGTATCCCGTCTTGTTACTCCCGGTTGGCGTAAGTTCCAAGCAGTACAAATGTTTCGATCTTGCTGAAGGGGGACATTGTGTTGAGGCAGGAGTCCTTGCCAAAAAATTTTAGCAAAAGGGCAAGACCACATGATATGGTTCGTGGATTCTGTAACGGAGGAGTCACAAAGGTAACACCCCGAATGCACTAAGCAACCACGGGACTGCAGTACTTCCTGTGTAAGGATCTTGTTGTCTCTCATGAGCCACACAAAAATACGAACTTTCATCGGCACCCGGATTTTCCAAAGGAAGGCTTGATCCGATGACCGAATACCCCTTTGGTGAATGAACTTATAGGTCGATGCACAGGAGAACTTGGATGAAGGTGACCATCGCCAAATCAATCCATGGGCCGATTCCACCGATACCGAGTAAAGTGGGATTTGGCCTACGAGATCTTTCAGAAAAGGTGAATCATCGGCGTAGGCCCTCAGTTGGGTTACGGACGAAATCCCATATAATCTATGAATAGTAGAAGCCCACAGCCCGTCTGGTTTACTTTCCAGTTCCCAAAGCCATTTAGTCAGCAAGGCCTGATTCTGTGCCTGTAGGTCTATGATGCCTAACCCTCCATTTTCCTTGAGCGCGCAGATTCTTTCCCAATTGACAAGGCAATTGATTCCTTTGCAAATAGCATTACCTTTCCATAGAAAATTCCTTCGCATCTATCGATATGTTTAATTATTCCCGCCGGCAGTCTTAGAGCCTGCATAAAATGCAGTGGCATGGCGGAGAGAACTGCTTTAACCAACGTGATCCGGCCCCCGTATGAAAGGACACAGGGGTAGTTTTAAGGAGGGATCTCCATATATATTTGATCTGTTTATCTTGAATTCGCTAGGTATAATGTTTGCATAACTCAAAACAAACACGATTTAGCTTCTTTAAGGGATGGTAGGTTTAATTGAAATTAAGTTGGAACTTATTTTTGAGTATTGATCTTCAATCTTATTCTGATCCATTGCCCCTGGTTTAGATGCATCTATGAAGCTTTGCTAATCAACATTAATTAAGTTTTCTATTTGTGGTATATAAGTAATTCTCTTATATATAGAAATGAGCTGATATTTTCTTCTTTTTTTCACAGCTGACAAGCCTTGGGATAAATTATAGCAGTTCATCAGCTTCACGCATGTAACAATGGAATCGGACAAGTATATGTGTCCCTAAATAATTGTCAAATTTGAGATTCCTCTCAGAAACAACTGCTTCGGCAAAACTAGGTGCAAAATTAATTAGTTCCAAACCTTAAATGGGGTTGCGTACCCTAAAAGATTTATAACTATGATACACAATGATCCTACAGCTATTATGTCCACTTTCCTCTCATTACTTATTATGAAACCTTTCGTATTTGTACTTTTATTTAACTTTTCAGATTTTGAAATTCGCTTCCGCCAATTACTAAGGCTTACGGAACAATTTGTTTTCTGGCACTTTGTCAGCTAAGCATTTTGCCCCCCTACCATATAGTTCGCTATACCCTCTCGTATTGAAAAATTTGTAGGTATCTTATTAAGAAATTCATGTTAAATTAGGTTTGTTTAAGCATCAATAGACCATTAATTGTGCAGTTCAATCTAATATTGGTTTCTCTTTGCTCTAAGTGATTGTTGGCTGTGCAATTTCACATGTCTCAATTAAGCCTTTAATAATCAATTTACTTCCTGTTGCATAAATTAAATTGGTTTTTAAAAGACCCAAGGGACAAGTGACAAACCGATCAGAATTGAGTTGAGCTTGTACTAATACCTTTTCATTATTTTTGCAAATTTCTTACTTTTGCATTAAGATACCCAATATAATTACATGTTTTCATTTAATTGTTTGAAGATATGGAGGTTAATAAAACCTTTCCTTTTCCTTGGCAAGTTTTAGATCAACTTTGGTATCCTCTTGTTAATGATGTAAGAGATGCTCTTTTCATAACAATTATTTTTTTGCGTTAATTATTCAAGAAGATAAGCTATAATTTTGTGTATGAACTGGGACCTTTCATACCTGTTTTTAGGTCCTACCTTGATTAGCTTCAACTTTACTGAGAATCCGAATTTGCTATTATTCCTGCATCAACTCAATTTTTGAGTTAAGGCATCTCGGCTGTCTGATTAGAATTGTGTTAACTCAAAAGATGAAATAGATGAGGTATCTATAACTCAAAATGAAAATGAAATGCACGAGGCATCTATAACTCAAAAGATGAGTTAATGCAGAGGATACGAATTCTAGTTAACAGGTAATAGATGAGGTAGCAGTTGCATTTTGCAACTAAACCAAAAATTGATAAGAATTGTGTTGTGTGCATTCACATCAGTGAAAAAAAATAGAAAGTTGATAAGAATTACAAAATTATGGCACGTATAAATCGCCTTCGCGCTTGTGTTGTACCAGAAGATGTTTAATAGAAATTAACAACTCAAGAAAAAATTGCTAGTCTGAAAACTGAAAACATAATGTTTTTAAGCTGATGAAGATTAAAGATTTAGGTATCTGTAAATAAAGTTAAGGTTTGGAATTCGAAGCAATCTATAACTTTTTTCAGAGAATATAATATTAATTGTTGGGTCACTATTTATAGAGTATAGTATGTAAAATCTGTAAATAAAGTTAAGGTTTGGAATTCGAAGCAATCTATAACTTTTTTCAGAGAATATTGATTGGATATATATATATGTAGCAAATCAATCAAGAAAATTATATATTAAGAGCAATGTTTCCGTGGGGACCAACTATATATTAATAAAAATAATACAAGGCAACTATGAAATTTTATATGGGCATTAGTTATAGCCAGATATTCTTGTGGAGTGAAAAAAAAAAAGAGTATCCATTAAAATTCTAATAACAGCCGTTCAAAAATTATTTCATTCGTAGATATATATGTGCAAAAGAAATAAGCTAGAAGGAAGACAATGATACTATTCCCAAAATGATTTCCTTTGCACCAATAAATAAATTTAAACATGAATGATTGTAGTTAGGGGTGTGGATGAAACTTTTTTAAATGTCTACCTGATCCGTTAGTATATAATTAGGCGGATATACGGGTAAGGATTTTTTTCCGTCCAAATTATGAATGGATGGACGAATGAACCCTGTTGGTAGGATTTTCCTGCCCACATGTGGTTTCGGAACTGGGGGCCTCCCTCTCCTTTAGCGGATGCTTTGTAGAGTTGAGTAAACTCAAACTTATAATTATCTCAAGCACAATAATTAGTGTTTTGTATTTACTTTCATATTTATTTAGAAAACTTAAAATGTAAAATAAATAAAGAAACTCATATGAGTACCTGCACTCGAGTACCCCGCAAAAACTGCAACGCTGAATTTTTTTCTAAAGTATTTATACCTATGCACAAAAGTATGTATACCTATTCACGAAACCCCATCTAAAACCACAAACGTCTTCTACTCAATTTTCTCTTTCAAATGAGATCCATGATGACGTATTTTCGGGCTCGTCGTCCCGCAAGTATTTATACCTCGTCGTGCAAGTATTTATACCTATATTTGCAAGTATTTTTTACATATGGCACTGAATTACATCCGAAAATATTATATCAAGTATTGCAAGTATTTATACCTATGAGGTCAACTATTTTTGTTAGAGGAAGGTTGACACGGGGACGATTGGGAAGGTTGATGCGGGGATACGGGGTCCCTACTACTTCATTAGATGAAGGTTGATGCGGTGACGATTGGGGGGAATAAAAAAGGGGATGATCATATCAAATGACCACATGCAAATGAAGTCAATCAACTTAAAGAGTTTTTTTGTGAACAGCTGCACAACACAAGAACCAGGCTTTGCACAATACACAGTCTTAAACTGATTTAGAGCATCTTCATCCCAGCAATTAAAATGAATTTCTAAATAATTGTTAACCACATTTTAGAAACTAAAGCCTCTAAAGTTTCTAAACATTCAAATCCGACCCTGAAATTAATTTTAGAGTTTATATTAAGTCATGTCAGCAATAAATTAAAAATAAGAAATAATTTAAGCGAATCATTTGACCAGCGTGAAGTTTACAAACAGTTTATTAATAAAAAACTTTGCCCAATAGTTTCTAAATAAGAAATATGTCTACATCTCTAAAACTGGACTGGAACTTCCACCTCAGATTAGAAACTCTAATAATATCAGAGATGAAAATGCTCTTAGGTTTAGTAAGAATCTCTGATTCAGTTTTAGGGAAAAAAATATTTTTTAACACTTCATAGCATAAGTACATTCTGCTATCTGAAATACTATGCAGTCCAAATTGATGCCTAACCCAAACATAACCATCCCAAGAACTCTCAACTACTAGAAAATTACACATCCAAACAAATTAGTTGAGATAGTAAAACAGATATATGCTATTCAAACCAAACATTAACAATAGTATCACATCACAAAATAAGGCTGACTTACAAAGTTATATTACTAATATTGTAATGTAAGCTTTAAGTAGCAACTAGCAAAACACAGGTGAACACCGAATTAAGAACTCAATTGTTCTTTCTTTTTTAAATATTGCGTACTGCTTTTATACTTTGACGTATTCATCTTCAGATTTTTAAATTCCTTTGTACCATCTCTCAAAGTGTCTATCAATTGTCGTATCGTCTTATTATATTTCCAATACTTGACCTCAACTATCTCAAGCTTTTTGCACAAAGAAATAGCAATCATCGATGAGGTGTTAGTTGGCACATTTGCATTATCTTCCTCTTTTTCATGAATCCACTGTAATTAATAACAAATGAGATATTTACTTAGCCATGCAAATGAAAATACTACTGATTGAAAGTTAGTAGCCAAGGGAAAAAATTTACGCATTTTTCTTGTTGTAGTATTGTAAGCTTCGTCAAGTTTGGTGAACTCTTTAGGATCCAAGTTACCATTTGAAACTCAGAAAACATACGAAAAGCAACAGTGACATGCTCCAGTTTCTGAAATGTTGGCAATTCTAGTGGCAAAACAACAGTTGGCAATTCCTAAATTTGGAAAATATAAACACAATATAGTACAAAGTCAATCATCAAATTTGGTATCATTGAGTCAAGTGCAGTATTCAGAATATACCAGTAGAAAATTTTCATAGATACAAACTTAACTTTATTTTTTAAATTATTTATTTATGCATTCTTTTAGAAATTTGCTATTTTGGAGTGTTATCCTATATAATAACAGAACTTCTACACTCTTTATCAGGCTGAACTCTAAAGAAATTCAAATTAGCATTATTTGCAAAATGAGAATATGAGATGCATACCTGGTGCAAACTGCACTCGAGATGTAACTCCAGAAATTCCGCATTGGTAAGGGAACTGAAGAAGGTAACCAACCCCTCTGAGGAAGTGTTCGTCAAAGAATTACAACTCGCTAAACATGCAAACGTTAGAGATGGCATGTTTAGAGTTGTTTTGGATAATTTACCGTCATAGGAAAATGAAAGAAGATTAGGAGTGTTAATAAACAGGGTAGTTCCATCTCTGTAACAATTTACAATAGCTAAATGCTTTAGACATTCATGAGAAATTATTATGCATTCACTGAAAAAGCAACTATCTAGCCGAAGAAATTCCAGTGTTGTGCATCCAGAAAGAAGGTTCTTCACGTTACCCGAGTTAAGGTGTTCATAATGAATTGTTAATTTCCTAAGTTTAGGAAGATATATTATTGGCACAGATGAATCTATACAAGGAAAACCGAGGTATAGTTCCTCTAATGATGTGCAGGTGTAGATGCAACATGGCACGAAACCATCGTACGTGATATGAAGAACACGAGTGTTATGGTTCACGGCATAACGGATCCAGTCGCTTACTTGCCATGCATACGTTGACCGAAAGTTAAAACAGGACAAGCGAAACACATCCAAATCCAAGGGTTCGCGCCTCTGCAGGAAAGTGTTCACAAATTTTCCTAACTTCGCAGATTCAGCTGTCTTGTTGAGAAACGCCTGTCGTTCTTTCCAATCAAAATTGAGGGAGGATAAAGAGGTCCAGAGGTGCTCCCACCTTTTTGACAGCACACATGTCTGAACTGCCTCCTTAGTGTTGAGTAGCCCCAAGATGTCGTGAAGTATCGGGTCGGGCAATCTGCTTATAAAGTCACAGTTTTCTCTGCTTGAGATATTAACACTCCCCATTGCATTATTTAATTAGTAGCTCTCAGAGGCATTCACTCGACCACCTTTCACTTACTAAAAAAAACAAAGGCACAATAAGAACTTAATTAGCCAAGATTCTGCAAGAAGGTATTTAATGGAAGAAGAGAAATACACAAATATTATACCATGGACCTCACATAAGTGGAAAATATGTGAAAAAAAACTTCTTAATGCGGGATTTCGGTCCAGTTTGAGGATTTGCAAGAAATCCAAAGCTGGAATTAAATACCCACAACATAATAATCACATTTTAGTTTAATTAAATAAAGGTCTTCTTATACAAATGTGTACAATGCTTAACATCATACTCCAATAAGTATCAAAGTTGTCACAACAGTTGTTTCTGATTAGCAAAATTATTATCAATTATATAGACAAACATCAAAATAATTGGTAGACCGGACAGCAACACTTGGACTACATATGATCATATCCACTTATTGGCAACATTTCAAGAATTGAAGAACAAATAAAAATAAACAAACAACCAGTATTTAAATTGCTGAAAAGGAATAGTATTTAGATCCTAAAAAGAAATTCTTGCTAACCGTAAACAACGCACAACATAGCGTAGTATCAGTTGCTTCGGAAGGTCTCGTCAAGTCTGGCTCGACAGAATCTGTGCTTGCATAAGGATAACATAGTTCAGTTAGTATTTCTGAGAATACTGTCACTATGAAGTAATTTCCGTATCCCAGTATTTAGGTTATATGTGTGTTTATTTATTATTCATATTTTATTTTGAAAGTTATTCTCACTTAAACTTTTCAATTTTGACCCTCTGACATTGTATTATAACAAAAAGCACAAACAGAAAATCATATTTTGACATAATTAAGAAGTTCAAACCACACACACACAATTCATACAGAAGCAAAACAGAAAAGGAAATACCAACTGGTACCAGAATGACTGAAGTCCAATACTTCTAGTAAAATTTCTCACAACCAGCCTCTATAAACTATCAAAGGGGATTACTGATTCGAGAATGACTCACAACCTAAGAGCAATGTTGGATTTTTTTGTTGAAGAGTAAACAGAGGAAGAAGGATTGACACAAATAATTCTACTTCACCTTCTTAATTAATTCGATTACCAGATGCTGAATTTATAGCCCTACAACAACTAAATTTGAATCATCCAAATTTAGTACCCCACTACCTATCCTCCTATTACAAGCAGTTCCTACATGACTAATTATAGAACCCACTAACTCCACTACACACACTAATTTTGTCTAGAGTAAATAAGGAAACTACTAACTCAACTACATGCCTAAAAAATGCATCACAACACGTTGCATCCAGATCTCTAAATCTGGAATATTCGGACTCTAATTTTGTCTCAATATTCAACACTCCCCCTTGATACAAAATTGCCAACTCCAAGTGCTGATCGAAATTGTTCAAATTTGCTTCATGCCAATGCCTTCATAAGCACGTCTGCTACCTGCTTGTCTGAATTGACATATCTGATCTCAACATCACCATTTGTCACAAGGTCTCGAATGAAATGGACACGTGTGTCAATATGCTTCGTCCTTCCATGAAATGCTGGATTTTGCGCCATTGCTATTGTTGATTGGTTGTCACAGAATATCACTGTAGGCTGCTGCTGTTGTTGCTCACAATCAGCAAGTATACGTCTCAACCAAACTGCTTGACAAGCTGCTGAATTGACTGCTACATACTCTACTTCTGAAGAGTATTTACTTAACCCACACAAGACCAGACATATCATATGCAGTTGCGGTGATATCTAGTGACATTGACTGGGCAGGATGTGCAGAAGACAGAAGAAGCACCTCAGGTTACATGTTCTCATTTGGATTCAGTCCAATTAGTTGGAGTTCGAAGAAGCATGCAACAGTGGCATTATCCTCTTCAGAAGCAGAGTATGTAGCAGTCAATTCAGCAGCTTGTCAAGCAGTCTGGATTTTGCGCCATTGCTATTGCTGATTGGTTGTCACAGAATATCACTGTAGGCTGCTGCTGTTGCTGCTCACAATCAGCAAGTATACGTCTCAACCAAACTGCTTGACAAGCTGCTGAATTGACTGCTACATACTCTGCTTCTGAAGAGGATAATGCCACTGTTGCATGCTTCTTCGAACTCCAACTAATTGGACTGAATCCAAATGAGAACATGTAACCTGAGGTGCTTCTTCTGTCTTCTGCACATCCTGCCCAGTCACTGTCACTAGATATCACCGCAACTGCATATGATATGTCTGGTCTTGTGTGGGTTAAGTAAATCAAGCCTCCAACTAGGCTTCTGAACTTGGTTTCATCACAAAAACCTGTACCATCATCTCTTGCTAACTTCTCATTGTTGTTCATGGGTGTAGTTGCTGCCTTGCAACTATGCATACCAAACTTCTTTAGCAAATCCTTTGCATACTTTCTTTGAGAGACAAAGATGCTGCCATGCTCTTGCTCTACTTCCAAACCAAGAAAGTAATGCAACAATCCAAAATCTGTCATGTGGTTTGAACACCCACTGTCTAAAAACCATATGCTGCTTGCATCAACCTTGTTTTCTGTGTATGCCATGAAGAGTGTTGATTGCTCTTCTTCTTCTTCAGCATAGCTTGCTTGATTCTCCTCTCTTTGCTTCTTGTAGCACTCGGATTGATAGTGCCCAAACTTGTTGCAATAATAGCATTGAACATCCTTCTTGGAATCGTCGTATGAATTTGCTTGATAGTTTCTACCTCGGCCTTTACCTCCTCTGCTGGAATTAGCCCGTCCTCTGCTGGGATTGTGGCTGCCTCTGCTCGAATTGTTTCTTCCTCTACCTCTGCCTCTTAGGTAGTCATTAGATTTGGCTCTTGATGACTCCCCCTTCATGTAAAAAGCCTTGTCATCGCCTTTATCTTCTGCCTTTGACATCCTTGATTCATGAGTCTGCAGTGACCCCATGAGTTCATCAAAGGAATAGGTGTCTAGATCTTTGGACTCTTCTATTGCTGCTACCACATGATCAAAGTTGGGTGTTAGACTTCTCAACACCTTTGCCACCACAGTCTTCTCCTCCATGGTGTCTCCAAATACTCTGATTTGATTGACCACCTCTTGTACTCTTGAAAGGAAAATTTGCACAGATTCTTCCTTGTTCATCTGCAATGTTTCAAAGTCCCTGCGTAGGCCTTGAAGTTTGATTGCCATGACTCGAGTACTCCCTTGAAATGCTGTTTTCAGGGTTGTCCATGCCTCCTTTGCGTTGGTGGCTGCTGCAATTTTCGAGAAGATGGTGTCATGCACTGCTTGTTGGATGAAGAATAGCGCCCTTGCATCTTTCTTCTGATTTTCTTGTTGGTTCGGATCTGAATCTGGTGGACCATTGTTAACCAAATCCCATAGGCCATGAGACTTGAACAAGGTCGTCATCTTGATGCTCCAAAAGGCATAATTCTCGCCTTTGAACAGCGGAATTGCTGGTTGCGTCACATTCACCGTGTTGTTGCCGTTTTCTGCCATTGAAAACGCCCCAAGTTGATCGACCATGCTCTGATACCACTTTGTTGGATTTTTTTGTTGAAGAGTAAACAGAGGAAGAAGGATTGACACAAATAATTCTACTTCACCTTCTTAATTAATTCGATTACCAGATGCTGAATTTATAGCCCTACAACAACTAAATTTGGATCATCTAAATTTAGTACCCCACTACCTATCCTCCTATTACAAGCAGTTCCTACATGACTAATTATAGAACCCACTAACTCCACTACACACACTAATTTTGTCTAGAGTAAATAAGGAAACTACTAACTCAACTACATGCCTAAAAAATGCATCACAACACGTTGCATCCAGATCTCTAAATCTGGAATATTCGGACTCTAATTTTGTCTCAATATTCAACAAGCAAGGCAAAAAGAGAGAATATGGCAAGTACCAAATGTAAAAAAATCAAGCAAATGGGTCTTTATCCAGCACATAGCCGATGAAGGATCAAAAATTGAAAAGAGAATAAACAACTTAGGAAAGTAAGCCATATAATTGTTTTGAAAACCTCGCTTGACCTTAAAAAGATTACATAACTGAGTATATATACTATACATAGAATCTTGCCTAAGATTAATTGTTTCGATAATTTCATTCTTAAATTTATTCAACATGACTGCTACTGTCTGGTACCAGCATCCACTCGGGTATAAACCGGTTATACCAAATGAACACTTAGAAATTCAGAGTTCTACTTACATAAAAATAAAAATTCCAGTAATTTATTGTATGCGCAGTATTAGAGTTTCAATCAAAATTCCAAAGAAAAATACCAACCTAGTCAAACTGTCATTAGCCCCTTAAAAACTCACATTAAGCATGATCAATAGGTCAATTCCATGGAAACATGCGAAATTTTAAAATATCTATGCCTATTTTCTATAAGAAACCATTACCATTCTTCATGCATATGCCATTTGAAATTCACATTTGCGATCAAGCTACATATTTTGAGAGATATTGGAAGCAAACACAAATTTGAACAAAGCTCATACAATACACAACTAAAAATTCAATGGGACTAGCAACCAGATTTACGGTCAAATGAATCACAAATTATAACAGAAAAGATAAAGTACCAGATAAATTTAGGCACTGATGATTGTGAATCAAAGAAATTTGTCTACCTGAAATTGGCTAATCACAGCGAAGGAGAGAGCTCTTCCGTTATCCTCTTCTTTCTTCTTTCTTCTCTTGCTATGCCTTTCTCGTTCTGTTTTGTTTTTTGTTTTGATATTTTGAGAGGAGAAGAGAGAGAGAGAGAGAGAGAGAGAGAGGTCGATATTGTAGGGTTTATCGGTTGGGTTTTACTTGAGTCACATGCATCATCTAGAATGTTAATTCTTGATCCCACCCAAATAAGTTAATTCCATTCTAAAGTAAGGATATTGGTTAATTAATCCATATATAGATGTTAGCACTAAATTAGGAGAATGAAAATAATACGGGTTAATTAATCCATATATAGATGTTACCACTAAATAAGGAGATGGATAAACCCCTCATGTTTTACAATTTACATATTTCATACTGAGATTGAAAGGAAACAACACATGTAACTTATGCCATAAATTGTTAAAAGGTCCTGTCATCCCTCCTAAAATTAATCCACACATATTGCACAAAAAAAATTTAGTTAACAATTAATGGTTAATTGAGTTAGGTCTACCTGTTTGTTACTGATGGTCTTACTCAACCCAATAAACTACAACAGTGGAGAAGAAGGAATATATTAAGACTGTTAGAAAAATTAATTGTATGGAAACTAAGCAGAGGTACTTTAACTTCATTTTGTTATCATTAGATATTAAGTTGATTTGTTCAAAGCCTGGTTTCTAATCAGTGTCAGATGTTTTGCAAAGGATGTGAAAAATCCCAAAATACCCCGTTGGTGATTGATCCTGAAGTTGCTCTTAATTATAAAATTAATGATCAATCTCAATACAACCTGAGATAACCCATAGCCTATTAATTGAACCTGATCCGGGTCCCTGATGCAAAAGATTACAATTTACTGAAACAACTATTTCTGAAAAATTAACATTTCATGAAAAAGATTTCAATTTAATATTTCATATAATATACCCTTTTTCAGATAGACCGTTACAGATATATAAGGAGGGTTTGATACAAATTTAGACAAATCATGAAAATTGGCAAAACCCTAAACACATAATTGGTTCAGAAATCAGATAAATTAAGAGGACATATGCGTATGAATAACTATGAAGTCATCAACTTAAAACATGACCCAATTCATACCCAGCACAGTACACAAGTTCAAACTGATTTAGCTTTAGTAAGAATATATCTCTGGTTCAGTCATAGAAAAAAAATAATATTTTAGCAAGTACATTCTCAACTGCTCTACTAAAATCCAACACAATACAAATTGATGCTTGATCCAACATAAGTACATAACCATTCCAAGGACTTCCAAATAATAGAAAATCACACATCTAAAAGTTAGGTTTTCAAGTAGCAACTAGGAAAATACATAGCAACTCCGTATTAAAAACTCAATTGTTCTTTCTTTTTTACAGTTCAGGATATCATATCAGACAGTTCAACTCAAATATTGTTTCCAGTATTTGTACTTGGACGAATGGATCTTCAGATTTTCAAATTCCTTTGTACCATCCATCAAAGTGTTTACCAATTGTCGTACCATCTGATTATATCCCAGTATTTGACTTTAACTGTCAATGAGAGGTTGTTCAACTCATTTGTACTAGCTCCTCTTCACCATGAAAAAACTGCAATCAATAAAAAATGAGAGGTTAGTCAACTCATCTGATTTAGCTTTAGCCCCATTTGTCAGTTCACACAAACATAGGCACAAATTGTGAAAATGAACGAGGTATTTAGTTAGACTCAGAAGAGTCTGCTGATGTAATTAACAGCAGGAGCTTGTGCTCGCCAGGAGTTAAACGTTCCCACAATCAATAAACTCTCTCAATGGACCGATCATGAACGGTAAGTCCATCGAGGGTGAACCCAAAGGAATAGCAGAGAGATAGAATGTCCCAAGTTCGATGTCCTCATCATGATACATATAAAAGAGAGCACTGAACCCTGAAACATTTTCACACCCGCACTCCAGTGCAATTTTCTGCGCCCTACAAAAACTAACTCTATAATTTAACACCTAACCAGTAAAATGTATATCCATAATAACAAGAATAGAAATTAGATCTTTGGTGAAGTACTGGATCACGATTTGTATATTTGTGTGTCAGTACCTAACCGTGAAACACTGGCATTTAGTCGAGGTTTAAGCTAGTCAAAGTGACACTTGATACCATTCTAGGATTATAAACCCTCTCATACCAAGTTAAATAAAAGAAGAACAGTTCGAATAATTAATTACCCAATAGATAGAAAAGTCAAAAGCCCCTAAAACTCCTTAATTTGTTTTCAACCACAAATTGTTTATTATTTCTTTTGTTTCAATTGTTTAGTACTCTTGAAAACCTCCATCCAATCAATCAATCAACAACCCTTTTTAATCTAGACTTAGTTAATTTAGTGAAAATTGATATTTCTTGTTGTCCCAGCAGATCGGCACTCAACTTATTACATAGCTAGGTTGTGCACTTGCAACTAACCTTCCATTGAATATTTAGGATACTAAACAAATTTGAAAGAAGAAAAGTGTACTAAACCAATTTACTTTATACTAAATGAATTTTAAAATTTCAAAATTATGCATGTACATGCATCACTCATTAAGTAAATTGGTTTCAAGTCATTTCGGCCGAAGTGCTTATAAAAGCATATTAGCTGGGTTATTTCAAAATTTTGAAGTTATTTCCTGCAGCAACTCATTTGACATAAACTACATAGGGGAACGTAAAAAATTTGTTCACAAAAAGTCAACAATCATTGCTCGGCAGTTGGCGTTGTTTGTTATTATTATTATTATCAAACATTTTCTGTTTTTGCTGTCAAATATGTTGAGTTCCGGATAACTATGGATCATAATTGATGGGTGGGCACAATCTGTAGTTGACATTATTTATAAATACTAAAACCACAATATATATAAAACTCCTTCAAATGCTATTAATTCCACCCTTCTTCGTCTTATTCTAGGAAAAAGAATAAAAGTTTTTTGCGCTCTAACAAAGAATGCCAAGACAAGATTGCTTTTTTAATTATATTCATATCTTTCAGAAAATCTATAAAAGATTGGAGACTATCTCTGAGTTCGATTTTTCTATACTCATAGCATGGTTCACGAGTAATAATTCTAGTACTTTTCATTCTTAGCAACTCAAACAGAATACATAGACGATTTAAATAGTTTTTACGTTTGTTTAACAAAATAATTCAGGAATTATTCGCTCCACAAACTTAGTTATTTTATGATGTACCAACTAGCTGGAGTACTAGTTGAACCTTCTTGGTAGTTGTAAATTCTCTGACAAATGTCATGACCTACTTGCACAAGCTGTTTAAGGAATTATTATCAAGACACAAAAATGAATCACAAAGGTCGTGTAATTTCAATGTACAAAATGTTAGCTCCGCCACCAGTGAATCATCAAAGAAGCTCTTTAGCAATCGACAACATGGTCTAATAATGCATATTTAGGAATCATTTACCAGCGCAAACCTGTGAAATCTGAACTAGATGAGTATCTAGAAGAACACAACATTCTAGCCATGGGTGATGATAGCTTTCATATCTTTATACGGTGGAAGTGTAAATCTCCAAAGACCAAGTATCGAGCTATCTCAGGTTTAGTGCGAGATGTTCTTTGTACCGTCTTGACTGTATCAGAATATGCATTTAGTATACTAAGGAGGGTTCTTGATAATTATAGAAGATTAGAAGTCCTCTAATTAAGTCCAACGGAGGTACAAGCTTCGATTTGTATCAAATATTGGCTAAGAGCATTTGCTACAGTATATCTCTTGATCAAAATTAGAATACAATTACTTCGATCTGTTTTTTTTGTTCCTAACTTAAATGTATTATGAACATATGCATATTCCAAGGATGTACTTTTAATAATAATAGATATGATGAAAAAACAGTACTATGCCTTTTGTTACAAGCATGGTTCAAAAAATCGGAATCGGAATCGGAATCGGATTTTTGACCGCCGAGTCAGAATCGGATGAATCGGCCGGAATCGGAAGAATCGGATCGGTAACTCGGGTATTTTTGGTAGATAGTGTCGCAAGTCGTAATATGTTCCGTATTTTTTAATCCATATAAAAAAGAATACCGAAAATTAATAATTGAAGAAAAATTTGGTGTTTTGCACAGATAATTAATTGACAAGGAATATTCTAGCATAATATTTAAAGAATCATCTAACTGAGCAAGTTTGGACCTTCATTAATATTTAAGTCAAATGAATCATTCAAAAACTCAGCCACATACACAGTTCCACGTGGAACACTCCTAATGGGTGTTATATGAGGCACGGATCAAGGCCTAGATGTGTTTCTTGTGTGTAATTTTAGCCGTTGATCTAACTTGAATGAATGTCTGGTAGCCCTTGATAAAAAGAATTCAGAACCTACACACTGTAGTCTAGGAAGTTGAAACTGCTCAATAAATGTTTTGATTTTTGGTACCCTGCTCCCGGTCTATGTAAACCTATTAATGTATTGAAATTTAGAAGCAACAATTTTATACACCATGTCTATTTAAATTTTTTGTCCATTAATCTTTCTCCTTCAAAGCTCAAACTTTAGTCTTTCTTCAGAAAAAACGAAAATGGCGTGAACTTCTTCTCCGAAAAAAAAAATACGGCTTGGAACTTTTCGACACGGCTGAACTCGGATGATTTGGACCAAAACTCGGCTGACTCGGCCAAAACTCGGTCTAACTCGGTTGAATCGGCTTGACTCAGCCGAAAAAATCGGAAAATCGGCCGATTCCGTCACTGTTCATCCGAGTTTTGCCGATAAAATCGCATAGACCCGAGAATCGGGTAAAAATCGGACCGGTCCCGTCCGATTCCGAGTTGAATCGGCCGATTTGACTCGGAATCGGCCGATTTTTTGAACCATGGTTACAAGCAGTATATTAAATTTTTATTTTTATTTATGTCTTGTTATTTAGTTTGAAAAAATAAAAAAATATTGTTTTTGAATTTTCTTGCTTTGATAAAATATAGTTTAGTTAAATTGATTATACATCAGTATTTTGAATTTTATATTAGTAATATGATTACATGTGTGAAATGAATGTGTTTTGGTGGTCTATTTGTAAATAGTAATAAACTAACTATTCTGCTATAATTATTCGTTATTCATTTGTTATCATTACATTATCCGATAATGTTAACTGTTAAATACAAAATACATATAAAATTTATTCTTAATCAAATTAAGTTATTTTTGTTATAAAATAAAGATAAATAAACGTAAACAAGAATAAACAAGATAGAGAGAATGTATAAAGAATGGCTATCTCTTTATTCAAATATTTCATGTGTCTATAATACAAACTTACAAAGTCTCTATTTATAGGTTAGAAAATGTAAATTACAAGCCATATAAATTAATTATATTGATAAATGTGAGAGATGAAACATACTTTTTTTAAGAGAAATTTTAAAATAATTAGTGAAGAGTTACAACATGGACATTTATAAATTTATTCATAACAATTTTTTAAATATAAAATAATTAGTGAAGAGTTGCAACATGTGCCTAAATGTGACAATGTGTGATTTTTACTCGTTGTACAATATTATTTCACCGTACAAACAACTTATTCTCTATACAAGTATGCATGGAACTTTTTCTTTATTAAAATTGAACTTTTCTTATGAGGACATACGATTCCTCCCGAATCATGAGTGTTTCTTCAAAAGTTATAATTTCTCATAATAATAAATTTACTCCAATGCCAACTAATAATCTATAATTAATAAAATATATGCTTTAAACTCTACCTGAAGAGTGCACCAGGGAAGGGATTGATCTTCCGAAAGAATGGGCATTTGAACATTAAGGACTATTGTGATTCAGACTGGGCTAGCTGTGCCGATGACATGAAGTCAACGTCTGGATATTGCATATTTGTAGGAGGCAATCTGGTCTCCTGGAAGAGCAAGAAACAGTCGGTGGTTGCGAGGTCCACAGCCGAGGCAAAGTACAGGGCCATGGCTCTAGGTGTTGCGGAGATGTTGTGGTTGAGAGCTCTGTTGGTGGAGCTCGAGATGGACCAAGGGGCTACAATGAAGCTATGGTGCGACAACAAGTCAGCTATTAACATTGCCAATAACCCCGTGTAGCATGACAGGACCAAGCATGTGGAGATCGATAGGTTCTTCATCAAGGAAAAGCTGAATAGCGGACTGATTGAGTTGGGACATGTAGCTATTAGAGAGCAAGTGGCTGACTGTCACACAAAATGGCTTGGTTCGTTAGATTTGTCGAGACTATGTGACAAGATGTGCCTAGTGGATATCTTTCGTCCATAGGCTCATCTTGAGGGGGGGGAGTGTTGGTATTTGGGGTACCAAATGGTATTTGTATCTAGTTTAGGGACCTATTCGTAAAATAGAAATATAGAGTAATCATAGGAACTTGATTAGGGTTGGGCAAAATTGCTCGAAGTCGTAACTCGCTCGTAACTCGCTCATTTACAGCTCGCTTTAACTCGCTCGTTTACAACTCGAGTTGGCTGACTCGTTTAATAAATGAGCTGAGTTTGAGCTGAGTTGGCTGACTCGTTTAATAAATCAGCACCTGTTAAACTGGTTAAATGAGTTATAAACGAGTTGTGAGCCAACTCGAGTTGATAATGAGCTGAGTTCGAGTTGGCTCTACAACTCGTTTTACCATTCCAACTCGAGTTGACTCGTTCGTTTATTTAATGAGCTGAGTTCGAGTTGAGGGTAACTCGCTCAAACTCGGCTCATTTACAGCCCTACCCCCAACTACTCATGTCCAGCTGTTGTACCCTAAAAAAAAATGGGGAATTTGTCTGAGAGATTTACCAATTAATTTCTTAGGAAAATTGTTCATTTCAGAAGTCTGGATTCTAGTTTATTGAAATTCACAAAAATAAGACAGTGATTTTTATAAAATAAAAATCACAACCTTGAATTTTGGTATAAGGAACTAAAGAAATATCCAAAGCAATGACCTCATATGATCCTTTATAAATGCTACGGGTACACAAGGTGTGGAGGCTTAGTAAAATCCTTGGATAACTAAGCCCGGGTGCAAACTGGGGCAACCAAACCGAACCTTAATGATATATATAGCCCACAAAAGAG